>JAQPZY010001687.1:1845000-2445000 GCA_029931535.1 Margaritifera margaritifera
AATCGAAATATCTGTATCTTCAAATGAATTTTAAATACTTTTTGGCTCGGTGATTTAGCCATCGCAAGGATAAGATTGCCTGTCTGACGGAACTTTCTAATTCATACATATTGTATCTCTACAGGCGTATCAAAAAGAATAGTCTTCACTGTATCTTCGAATGACGATAGAGTTTTATCAATTTCTGCTACTTTAATCTATCAGGCAATGGTATCAGCAATCTAGATCAATTTACCCAAAGAATTTCTTCTTGGGGCGGGGTCACCGATTATGGTGATAAGAGACTTGACTGAGATTTCCACAGCTTTGAAATGGCTGCTGTTTTACTGTTATTTTTCAACATTGGAACAAACCAGATGTTATACTTATCACTTACATAAACTTGTAGAAGCTTGTTTACATTAATTTACAATGGAAAACCAAAACCCACGATGAAGCGATGAACAAAGGACAAATGTTGCAATTGCGTGCAGGGCGAGATTTCGAGCAATTTAATCGAAATCCGCGGAGAACGTAAGTCGATAACAATAGAATGAAATATTTTTCTTCGTAAATATGAAGATTCAAGTTTCGATCAAATGGTGCACTGAACAAAAAAAATACATATTAAAATTAGTTATGGTATTTAAACACGTGTAACCCATATTTTTCAACCAAATGTTTTTGTTTATCAAGGGTCAAAAACTCACTGACCAATATTGCATTTCCTTGATTTAATGCTCTCCAGGGGAGATAGATTTACTGTTAACAAAAAATAACAAAAATAATAATAATAATAATAATAATAATAATAATAATAATAATAATAATAATAACAACAACAACAACAACAACAACAACAACAACAATAATAAAAATAATAATCTCACTTTCATTACCATACGTTCTTCTTGCACATAAGAGAGAGAGAGAGAAAGAAGGGGGGGGGGTATGTGTGTGGATGGGTTGTAACACCCAGTCATACGATGTGAATAGAATTTGCGAATAGTAATAGTTACAAGATAGTGTTGTGACATAAAACAATATATATTAAATAATTAGAAATATTACGGATCGTTTGAGGACTTATAACTTATTATTCACTTTCTTTTTACCTACAAGGAAGACTAAACTTCTTCATTCATATAATGAAATAACATCATCCATAACCTCATTTTTTTTAGCAGAATCAGAAAGCTTATGAATTTACATTATCATAAATCACATATGAAGAATCTGAAGAATGGTGGACAACTTCCTAATGTAAATAAATCAGGCCTCTCCCGCATCCCATCCCTACCCCATCCCTACCCCATGATGGAAATGAGTCAATAGTATAAAAAGAGCATAACAATTGGTCAACATGCATATATATCCTCTGATGATGACCATAATATTACTAGGTTTCACAGCACTTCACTAAAATCTGCAGGACTAGTTGCGTTTACAAAATTCTGTTAAATATTGCATATATCGGTAAATCAAAAAGGGAAAAAACTCTTATACAAATCTCGGGAGGACAGTAATTTGCCGACATGTGCATATTCAAACGATGACTATAACACGTATAAAGTTTCATGGCAATTCAATGAAAATTGTGAGACTAGTTGTATTCACAAGTATCTGTCATACACTAAGTCAGGATGCAAGTCAAAGAGGACAATAAACTAGGCTTGTACCAATGACCCCGATGACCTTTGATGGTATTAGCAGATATGAGGTAACCAGTTACAAAATTTAGTAATCGGTTAACGCCTGACGCCCACACAGGGAGCCGCTGTAGCTCAGTTGATAGAGGATCGGACTCGTATTTCAAGGGTCGCGAGTTCGATACTCGCCCAGGCCAGACTGGGTGGCTGCCTCTTGAGAAAGACACTTAGCTCTAATTTCATCATATTGATATGGCCAATAATATGTTAAAGTGCGTTAAAACCAACAAAAACAAATATTCACCCCACCCCACCCCACCCCCGAAAAATTAAATGATCGATCCCTAGCCGTTTCAGTCATAGGGGTAACTCTAACAATAATGGCAGCATCACGGTGATTTGTCGATATGCTGATTTCAGATGATGATCATAAATTTCCCATTTTTCATGGCGATCCATTGAAATCTGTAAGACTAGTTGCGTTGACAAGAGTCTGTCATACCCTGCATTCAGCTGCAAGTAAAAACGGACAATAAATCTTATAAATATTGCGGCAGCACAGTGATTTGTTAATATTAGCATCTTTAGATGATGACTATAATATTTACCAGGTTTCATATCGATCCATTTAAAAAAAACAAAAATCTGATACTAATTGTGTTCGAAAAGTTTTGTCATACACGTCTATAACCACACAGGGAGCCGCTGTAGCTCAGCTGCAAGTCAACAAGGGTAATAACTCCTATAAAAATTGTGGGAGCAAAGTGATTTGTTTCAATATACACATTATCAGGTGATGACCATAATATTTCAAGAACGGAAGTGCAGACGGACGGACGGACGGACACGAGAATGACTATATAACCCTGCCTCTATAGATGCAGGGATATGATTATATTAGGATGTAAATAATGACGGCATATTAGTTAAATGTTATCGCCACGAAATTTGAGATTTGTGAAGGTATGTCGTTTGTGATTAACTTTGCCAAATATTCTTTTTATTGAAAAAGGCGACTCCGTCAAGTCCGACGAGAATTGTGGTGATCTTGGAAACTCCCGTTTGTGGTCAGGAACGAATCTATCTCCACAACAACATCCATTTTCTTCTCCATCTTCTTTTTATAGTATAATGTACATCGACTAAAATAGGATGATGTATTATTTTATTTTTTTGGACTTATATTAAGCAACTGTTTTTACGACATAATAACGTTCATTAGGGAGTTGTAATTTCAAATTGGCTCTAACCATATACTGTAGGTGAAAATAATGACTACCAAGCATTTTCAGGCAAGACAGAAGCAGTGTGTAGCCATGAAATTCGAAATGGCCACATGAGATAGGGTTGTGCTATTTTACGTGGATTTACAAGTTGTCAAACATAGAATTTTATCTGAAAATATTCTGCACATATCGCCGAAAGAACCCTTCAGCCGCGAGAAATACCGGTAAGTGTCTAAAATGTACACCGATGTCTTGCGGACACAATTGTCTGCACCAATTGCACGATGTAATGATAGGAGACATCAGCCCTGAAAACCATCCATCAGTATTGGGGGATGATTTATAGGAATATCACAGTTCCTGCGTGGAGATATTGGAAATACGTCACAAGGCGGGATGCAACAAGCGTTTTTATTTGGCTGGTTGAGTTTTCTTTAACGACTGACTTCATACATAAACATGTCTGCAACGACGGATCGAAGCTCGTTTTAATCATAAAACACCGAACTGAGCGATTGTGCTAAAAACAAAGCTATGCAGCAATGGCTATACCAATGGTAATATTAAATTTGGAGGAAAAACTCATGGTAATAATATTAATAATAACCCATGGTAATAATATTAATAGTAACCCATGGTAATAATATTAATAATAACCCATGCTAATAATATTAATAATAACCCATGCTAATAATATTAATATAACCTATGGTAATAATATTAATAATAACCCATGCTAATAATATTAATAATAACCCATGGTAATAATATTAATAATAACCCATGCTAATAATATTAATAATAACCCATGCTAATAATATTAATAATAACCCATGCTAATAATATTAATAATAACCCATGCTAATAATATTAATAATAACCCATGCTAATAATATTAATAATAACCCATGCTAATAATATTATAACAATAAAATACTCCAAATTACCTTTAATCCCCATAAATGCGAGAGTCCTATCTTCCATATACATCAATTCCAATCATAGGTAAAAAAAAATAAAAAAATAAAAAAAAGTCAAGTAGATGTATAACCTTTATGTTTAGGGAAAAAAACAGTAAGGGAACTACCAGTCCTCCAATCCACTAAAAGCTAAGTCATGTGATGCATAAATTTGTGATATAAAGTGCAGTCATGGTAAACTTCAAATACCCTCTGGTATCGGGTAAATGTCAGTACACACAGAGTGATGAATAATAAGTAGAACTTAGTGTAACAATAAAATGCCCATGTATGGTATGGATTCTCTGTATTGATGTTGAGTGTGGTTTTCAGCATATATATTTTCTATGAATAAATCTATTATATTTTTCATCCTGACTTAGTTTTCTTTTGGTCAAGTGCTAGGCTGGGACGAACCATTTACGAAAATGTTGACCATAAGTGGGTTAAGAAAACGTTACAGATTGTAATCAGTCAGTCTGTTGTCCTGTTTTTGAATTTTTATTTCACCCGCATCTTCCTAAAAGGGAAAAGTTAACCAAATGTTACATGGCGTCAAACCGTTGAATTGCAGTATCAAAAGTATTGTGTCAATCGTTTCCATGATCTGATGGAGAATAATCCTCATTTACTTTTATTGTGACATTTTTGGGGAAAATATTTGAAGCTCGTATACCGTCACATAATTTTGTGTGTGTGCGTGTGTGTGTGTGTCTGTGTCTGTGTGTCTGTGTGTCTGTGTGTGTCTGTGTGTGTTCGGGGGATTGGGCTAAAGACAGTACATTTTATTATTTGCAAATTAGAATAGTAATAATAAAACGAAAAACAAAAGAAAAATACCAGAAGCACCCCTTCTGTTAATTTGACCACCATATACTGGGATTTTTTTTATTTTTTTTTGGTAAGGCTTGGTTTGGATATTTTTTTTCCTTCTCCAGACGAAGAGTTTTAGACAAAATTTCTCCGTTCACAATGACCCAGTATACTTGACCTGAGATTCTATAATTTTGTTGGATCTCTGAAGTTTATGCCCAAGAGGTATTGCTGTGATAAATAAAACAATGCCTTTCTTTATCCATTTTAAACTAATCTTAACCATATGTGGATGAAATAATATAGGGTATAGCTGGATGCACAAAATATTAAAAATTGGTTATCAGTTTGTATCCTTGGGCACTCTAATTCCACGTCAAGGGGAACTACTCCTCATTGAAGACAACTTGCTCACACTCTAACTGTATGGATTGTTACCCTTTTCTATCTGTCTCTCTGTCTCTGTCTGTCTGTCTTTCTCTCTCTCTCATACACACACACACACAACCACACACACACACACACACACACACACACACACACACACACACACACACACACACACACACACACACACACACACACACACACACTTAGATTCTCGTTTCCAACCGATCTATCGTCAACTATCAATAAATGACAGCTGATAGGTGATCCCAGTGAAACTTTGACCAATCAAATATCGAGCTACGTGGGAATAAATGTGTATACTCCTCTGCAGCGGTAGTGTGTCCAAGCGCTGGTGAAGACTTCACTTTATTACAACTTCAAAAACTTTTCCATTTCTCGCGGAATTTCCATTACGTCCTCAACAGTTCTTCTGATATACAATTGAGAACGTTTACGAGCAAATCTTTGACTTTTGTTTAAATTTGAAAAAATAAAATGTAAGTTGACATGCTAATGTAAGAGAAGCATAGTTGATTTGCTAGAGTAGAAGAATCGTAGTCAATCTGCTAATGTGGATGGAACGTAGCCAATATGCAAAACTGGATGGAACGTAGCCAATATGCGAATGTAGATGGAATGTAGCCAATATGCGAATGTGGATGGAACATAGTCAATCTGCGAATATGGATGAAACATAGTCAATATGCGAATGTGGATGGAACGTAGTCAATCTGCGAATGTTGATGGAACGTAGTCGATCTGGGAATGTGGATGGAACGTAGCCTATATACGAATGTAGATCGAACGTAGTCAATCTGCGAATATGGATGGAACGTAGCCAATATGCGAATGTGGATGGAACGTAACCAATATGCGAATGTGGATGGAACGTAGCCAATATGCAAATGTGGATGGAACGTAGTCAATCTGCGAATGTGGATGGAACGCAGCCAATATACGAATATGGATGGAACGTAGTCAATTTGTCAATGTGGATGGAACGTAGCCAATATGCGAATGTGGATGGAACGTAGTCAATATGCGAATGTGGATCGAACGTAGTTAATCTGCGAATCTGGATATAAAGTAGTCACTCTGCGAATAGGGATGGAACGTAGCCAATATGCGAATGTGGATGGAACGTAGCCAATATGCGAATGTGGATGGAACGTAGTCAATTTGTCAATGTGGATGGAACGTAGCCAATATGCAAATGTGGATGGAACGTAGTCAATCTGCGAATGTGGATGGAAAGTAGTCAATCTGCGAATATGGATGGAACGTAGCCAATATGCGAATGTGGATGGAACGTAGCCAATATGCGAATGTGGATGGAACGTAGCCAATATGCGAATGTGGATGGAACGTAGTCAATCTGTCAATGTGGATGGAACGTAGCCAATATGCGAATGTGGATGGAACGTAGTCAATATGCGAATGTGGATGGAAGGTAGTCAATTTGTCAATGTGGATGGAACGTAGCCAATATGCAAATGTGGATGGAACGTAGTCAATCTGCGAATGTGGATGGAAAGTAGTCAATCTGCGAATATGGATGGAACGTAGCCAATATGCGAATGTGGATGGAACGTAGCCAATATGCGAATGTGGATGGAACGTAGCCAATATGCGAATGTGGATGGAACGTAGTCAATCTGTCAATGTGGATGGAACGTATCCAATATGCGAATGTGGATGGAACGTAGTCAATATGCGAATGTGGATGGAACGTAGTCAATCTGCGAATGTGGATGGAAAGTAGTCAATCTGCGAATATGGATGGAACGTAGCCAATATGCGAATGTGGATGGAACGAGGCAAATATGCGAATGTGGATGGAACGTAGCCAATATACGAATGTGGATGGAACGTAGTCAATATGCGAATGTGGATGGAACGTAGTCAATCTGTCAATGTGGATAGAACGTAGTCAATATGCCAATGTGGATGGAGCGTAGTCAATCTGCGAATGTGGATGGAAAGTAGTCAATCTGCGAATATGGATGGAACGTAGCCAATATGCGAATGTGGATGGAACGCAGCAAATATGCGAATGTGGATGGAACGTAGTCAATATGCGAATGTGGATGGAACGTAGCCAATATGCGAATGCGGATGGAACGTAGTCAATCTGTCAATGTGGATGGAACGTAGCCAATCTGCGAATATGGATAGAACGTAGTCAATATGCGAATGTGGATGGAACGTAGTCAATCTGCGAGTGTGGATGGAAAGTAGTCAATCTGCGAATATGGATGGAACGTATCCAATATGCGAATGTGGATGGAACGTAGCAAATATGCGAATGTGGATGGAACGTAGTCAATATGCGAATGTGGATGGAACGTAGTCAATCTGCGAATGTGGATGGAAAGAAGTCAATCTGCGAATATGGATAGAACGTAGTCAATATGCGAATGTGGATGGAGCGTAGTCAATCTGCGAATATGGATGGAAAGTAGTCAATCTGCGAATATGGATGGAACGTAGCCAATATGCGAATGTGGATGGAACGAGGCAAATATGCGAATGTGGATGGAACGTAGCCAATATACGAATGTGGATGGAACGTAGTCAATATGCGAATGTGGATGGAACGTAGTCAATCTGTCAATGTGGATAGAACGTAGTCAATATGCCAATGTGGATGGAGCGTAGTCAATCTGCGAATGTGGATGGAAAGTAGTCAATCTGCGAATATGGATGGAACGTAGCCAATATGCGAATGTGGATGGAACGCAGCAAATATGCGAATGTGGATGGAACGTAGTCAATATGCGAATGTGGATGGAACGTAGCCAATATGCGAATGCGGATGGAACGTAGTCAATCTGTCAATGTGGATGGAACGTAGCCAATCTGCGAATATGGATAGAACGTAGTCAATATGCGAATGTGGATGGAACGTAGTCAATCTGCGAGTGTGGATGGAAAGTAGTCAATCTGCGAATATGGATGGAACGTATCCAATATGCGAATGTGGATGGAACGTAGCAAATATGCGAATGTGGATGGAACGTAGTCAATATGCGAATGTGGATGGAAAGTAGTCAATCTGCGAATATGGATGGAACGTATCCAATATGCGAATGTGGATGGAACGTAGCAAATATGCGAATATGGATGGAACGTAGCAAATATGCGAATGTAGGAGGAGCATAGTCTATATATATTACTTTCCTCTTGGTTTTGTAGTGTTCAAAAAGGCACATTTATAGCCCCTACCACCAAGTGTTACTGGTAATAAGTTATCCGAATAAGCTTATTCAATTCTCAACATATGTAATTTTGAGTCCACTTCACTCTAGCAGCTAATAAACACTTCGCGAAATATATCACAACCTCTGACGTCGATCTTATGCCATGCTGGTATTTTCTTTCAAAATAAATACTTGTTTCGACACATCAGTCTCTATGACGAACGCCGCGGTGACTTTGGTGTCTGTCACGAAATATTTTTGATGATTATTCAGAGCTAAAACGTTAAAGTCTCGGTCAGTAGTGCATGCTTGATTTTTAAGGTTGACTCTATGACATTTTGACATTGACCTCATAATGAAAATGGTATTTCGATGAAACTAAAGTATTTAGCGTACTAACATCTATTGATCACGCACCTATTCATACTTTCGGCAAAGAAGTTATATCAATTTACTGTAAATTAATGAGTCAAATGACATTCTAGTTCCATTTTGTGGCAAAGATATTCTGAATGTTATGTATTGCAATAGGAACATTATTGTCTTTCAAATTTTTCGCTATATAAATACAATTTGTTTTTAACAATAAAACAACAATTGGAAAATTCTGCGGTTCAAATATTGAAAGATTTCATCTTTACTAAATCCATGAGTTCTAGCGCGTAATTGAGAGGTATTAAGAGGTTTGTATTTTATAGCGACTTTAAATGTGCTTTGGCTAAGAGTGGGTCAGACAAAAGTATCAGTAACGATAAAGAATAAATGAAAGTCTGGACAAAGTCTGACTGATAAAACAATACCTTCAAGATTTTGCATGTACCTTAAATCAGTGCACAAATAATACACTCCAATAATTTACCGAATTGCGTTTAAGTATTTTGGCTAAAAGTTCTATCCTTGAACGATAGGCCTGCCACAAGTGTCTATGTTGTTTACCAGTGACTCCAATTCGTCGATGCCGATGTTGAAATCCTTCATATCAAACTTGTAGACGTCTTTAAAGCGGAGTTTTGGGCGTCCAGCTGGTCTCTTTGCATTGTCAATTTCGCTGTAGAACATGTCCTTGGGGATGCGTCCATCTTGCATCCCGTTCACGTGTCCGAGCCAGCGCAGCAGTCTCTGTTTAAGGAGTGCCAGGATGTTAGTTTGGCTGGGGCAAGGACGTCAGCGTTGCTGACCTTGTCATTCCATCTGGTACCAAGGACGCGACGCATGCAGCGGAGGTGGAAGCTGTCGAGTTTCTTCTCTTGGCGACTGTATGTTGTCCATGTTTCGCTGCCATACAGCAGGATACTGAGGCAGGCCCGATAGATCAGCATCTAAATATTGATGGTAAGTTTGTTGTTATCCCAGGTGTGTTTTGTAAGTCTGATTAAGGTGCTGGGCGTCTTTCCAATGCGGGTGTTGATCTCCTCGTCAAGTGACGAACTTGCTGACTACCTCCAAAGGAATGCTATCGATGGTGATTGCTGACTGCTGTGCGACGTCTTTTCCCATGACTACCATTTTCGTGATGATGATGGTGAGGAAGAACATGGAGCATGTATTAGAGAAACATTCCATTAGGTTCTGGAGCCGGCTTTCTGTGTGAGCAACCAGTGCTGCATCGTCTGCGAACAGAAGCTCTCTGATCAGGATTTGCCGTATTTTGATCTTGGCTTGCAGCCTGGCGAGGTTGTACAATTTTCCATCGGACCTCATGTGCAGGTAGACGCCTTCAATTTCAGCATCGAAGGCGTCGTTAGGGAGTACAAGCAAGAAGATGCCAAAGAGTGTTGGTGCCAGGACGCAGCCCTGTTTCACCCCACACTTGATCTCGAAGCTGTCGGACGTGGAACTGTCAAACTGTACCCTTCCACGCATGTTATGGTTAAATGAGCAGATCAGGCTGAGGAGTTTCGGGGGACAACCGATCTTCCCGAGTGTATTCAAGAGTCCAGCACTGCTTGATCGTATGGAATTCATTGGTGAAGTCGGCAAAGGCAATGTAGAGTGATTTCCGCTGCTCTCTGCATTTTTCTTGCAGTTGGCGTAGGGAGATCACATCCACTGTTGATCTGCCTGCTTTGAAGCCACACTACGCCTTCGGAAGCACTCGGTCTGCTAGTTGTTGGAGTCTCCTCAAGATGACCCTTGGAAAAGCCTTCTATATAATGCTGAGGAGACAGATGCCGCGGTAGTTGTTGCATTCCTCGCGGTCACCTTTACTCTTGGGTAGCGTGATGATTCTGGCGTCGCGCATGTGCTGCGGACTCTGCTCCTTCTCTCCAACAGAGGAGAAGAGAGTCGTAGAGATGTGGTAGCAGGCTGGACTTTCCATACTTGAGCACTTCAGCTGGAATTCCATCCTTTCTGGGCGCCTTTCCACTTGCCAGGGGATCTATGGCTCGGTTGAGCTCGAGCACTGTTGGCACAAAGTCGAGCTCCTCCATCACAGGTAACTCTGGCAGTAAGTCAAGCGCTAGCTGGAATATGACCGTTTCGCGGGAGTACAGTTCGAGATAGTGTTCCACCCAGCGAGACATCTGCTGGCGCCTGCCGGTGTTCACCTCGTCATCCAGTGCCTTCAATGTGGCAACATTGGTGTTAGTGAGACCAAGGGCCTTCTGGATCCCGTCATATATGCATTCATAAAAAAAAGAATTTCCAACGATAAAAAAATGTTTACATAAGGTAAATTATGATGGTATAGAATTTCCTATTAAGCAAAATCAGTACAAAGAAATACATGTGCAAATAATATCAGAGTCAATGCTTTTGGCTATGACCCCCTCCCCAATTTATAATTGTAAAGAAATATATGAGAAACTTTAGATGTTTTACTTATTACTGAAAGTGATAAACAGCATTATGTTTTACTTACTGATTGTAATACATTTGATGTGCAATGTAGATTATCATAGTTTGAAAATATTTGTGTAAATATTGTTTATGTTTTTTTTTTGTTCTGATGTAAAATTAAAATCATACACTGAGGCCTGCATGATTGTAAATAAAACACAAGCAGTTAGAATGCCAACCGAAAAAATAAATTCTTAAAATTTAAAGAACATAAAAAGAACTGTTATGTTATTATTTATTATAAATGTTGATTTTGAAGCACTATTACAAAGAATGGATACAGTAAAAAAATAATGTCAAAAAATCCTATACTATTGATTACCAAAGTCGTTAACCTTATGGTTATGGTTTAGTTATTAGTTTTGATGATAAGTACACAAAATAATGTATGATATATATAGAGGTAAAATACATAGAAGAAAAAAAATCAGGAGAATTAGATTACTGTAAAATAAAATATTGTAAAATTAATATATAAAGAACTGAAAAAATTAAACTTAAAAAATTACCTCTTGTTTTTCCACAATCTGACGGAAATTTAATAATACAGCTTATTGGCAATTTTTACCAAAATATAAATGTTATTCCATGCACAATGGAAAAGTATATGTCATTCATGGTTGGTAAACGTTTAACATGTTTAGATACTTTTGAATTTATAGCACAGACACTGCAAATTAACTCAAAACTCTTAGGAAAAATGATTTGAAATATGATAGAAAAAAAAGTATAATTGGTGGAATTAGTTATATTGCACATTGTTATGCATTACCAAGAAGTAAGTTATGAAAGAATACAATAAAACTAAAGTAAGTAAATACATTATGTATCTTGATCCCCAAAAATTATATGGTTACCTATTGTGTGAATATTTACCAACTGGTGGATTTAGATAGTACAGTAAAAATGAGATTGAAAACCTGAATGTGGAAATATTTGATGCAGAAGGATATAAAGGATTCATACTTGAAGTTGACTTAATTTATCCCAAAAATGTCTGTAAACTTCATAACGCATATCCGTATGCCCCAGAAAAAAGAACAGAAAATATATTACAAGATTACTTTAAACAAATTTTGGAAGAGCAGGAGAGTCTAAATTGGCAAACGTTAAATATTTTTAACAAATTTAAAAAACAAAAATAAATATGTGATTCATATTAAATTTTTTTAAGTATGTCTAAGTCTTGGTCTACAATTAAAAAAATACATAAGGTTATTGAATTTACAGAGTCTAAATGGTTAAACACTTATGTTGATTTTAATACTGAAAAGCGAAGCAAAGCAACAAATGATTCTGAAAAAGACTTTTTTAAAACTCTTGAATAACTCAATATACTGTAAATCAGTTGAACGTTTAAGAAAAGAGTAATTGTTAAACTTATTACTGATGAAAATAATTTTTTTAAATATGCAAGTAGAGCAACTTTTGTTTCATCATAAATGTATGAAAACCTGGTTGCCATGCACAATAAGCATGATATCATTTTGTTTAATTAACCAATTTATCTTGGGTTTTGCATTTTTGATTTATCAAAACATCTTACATTAGGAAAAGTTATGGTTTGAAAGGAAGATTATTATTTACTGACACTGACAGTTTAACATATTAAATTAAAGCACATGCTGTGTTTTCCTGAATTTTATGAAGACAAGGAGATAATTAATAATTCTGAATATCCAAAAATTCTACATTTTATTTTGATGATAATAAAAAAAAAGTAGTTGAAAAGTTTAAAGATGAAGCATGCAGAAATATCATTCATAAATGTTTTGGATTAAAATGAAAAATGTATTCTATCATCAATTAAAAAATTCTTGTCAAAAAACTGCAAAAGGTAAAAGTCACACTTTAAAACATCTAAAGGTACATCTAAAGTCACACTTTAAAACATCTAAAGGTACATCTAAAGTCACACTTTAAAACATCTAAAGTCACACTTTAAAACATCTAAAGGTACATCTAAAGTCACACTTTAAAACATCTAAAGGTACATCTAAAGTCACATTTTAAAACATCTAAAGGTACATCTAAAGTCACACTTTAAAAACACATGAGCGATGAAAAAGGTACATCTAAAGTCACACTTTAAAAACACATGAGCGATGAAAAAGGTACATCTAAAGTCACACTTTAAAAACACATGAGCGATGAAAAAGGTACATCTAAAGTAACACTTTAAAAACACATGAGCGATGAAAATTACAAAGATGTTTTATTTAATAAAAAAAAAAAAAACGATGAACCATGCCATGAACAGAATAATGTCAAAAGACCACAAAATAAAAACATATGAGGTAAATAAAAGTCACTATCTTGTTATGATGATTGAAAGGTTTATTTTACTAGATGGCATATATATATATATATATATATATATATATATATATATATATATATATATATATATATATATATATATATTATGGAGTGGGTGGAAAAAAAAAAAAAGGAACCTGCTTTTCAGACAATAAAATAAGTTATTATAAAACGGTATATTCTGCAAGTCAAAGTCTTGGTATTAATCACAGTAATATTAAAAACGCATGTGATGAAAATATTAATTTTACACGGCTATGTTATTTATTTGAGCATGCGGAGAAATTTTACCTGCTGGTTATAATCAAGAAAATATTAGAAACGAAATTATTTAAAAAGAAATTAGAAAATGCGAAAATGAAATACAAAGAAATTACAGGGGAGAAAAAGACATATACATGTGAAATATGCAACAAAACTTTTAAAATTGGATCACGATGTTTATTTGACAAAATGCATAATGAACAGGATCTACAAACTAGAAATATTTATTTTAAAATCCCACTTGTACCATATGCAACAGATTTGTAACAAGTGGTTCAAATTATTTGCATAATAAAGTGCATACAAATGGAAATATATAATATAATGGTATGTAACAATTGCGATATAAATTCTGATGAGCCATATGAAGACAACATGTTACTACTGTTTATATAAATATAAAACAGCAATGGAAACCAAAGAAGAACAATGCTGAAAAAGAAATTGTATCATAAAAACATAAACTTACGAATGCTGTAAAAACTGAGGCACACATTTTGGGCATAATTTTGTTGATGACTAAAATGTTTAAAATGATAATAATATTAGACCAAAAATAGTTTATCAGAGAAAATATCATACCACTGATTTATTAAACAACTTGAATGAAGAAACAAGAAAAAATTATTTTTGTTTAATATTATTGAATCAGGTATTAAATTATAGTTAATTAGAAGTTGTAAAATAGAAATATACGTAATGTTTATAATAAAGATGTTCTGGGTATTTTTAATGGATATTTGTTCATTAATGTTAAAATATATACTATGAAATGAGAATTACTACTTTGTGCATTTTTGCCTGAAACGTTATCGTCAACGAAAGCAGAATCTGATTAAAACATGGTTATTCATGTGCTGTTGTTGTTCCATGATTAGTAATAAAAACAGATGATCTCACAATAAAAGTAATATAATTATTACTTATTGCTTTATGGTCTTTTAAAATGTCTGCTGTATATCTTAAATGTGCAGTTTGAAAGTTAATAAACTCATATATTGTTGGTGAAGCAAAATTATCTAAGTTAAACATTATAAAACAATTGAGGTTCATAATTAATGTACCACGATTAACAGCATCTAAGTTACCTGGTAGCAAATCTCTTGCATTTGCCACATTTGTTATTAAATGTGATCCGGGTGATACATCATCTGTCATTGTTTCACCTTATAGCGGAAGATAACCAGCGAGTTTACCATTCATTACCCTCTGGTTAACAACATCACCCTCTCCATCGGGCATTTCTTTGCAGTCTGCCACATGTATATGTAAATTTCAGTTGCTGTTTATGTTACAGCATAAATTTGTTTACTTATGTTTAATATTGGTATTTCAGTCAAATTATTGCCCACATGAAGTCCGTCATTTGTTTTATAAAAGTGTGTTCCCTGACAATGAAATAGCATCTAGTAATTCATTTTTTAACGTAATTGCTTGAATCAGCCGATGACGCACCTGTTGATTTAGTATTATTATTTCCATCATATTTAATGCTCTAATTAAAATGTGTATAGGTAAGAACTGGATTAGCATAAATAATATGGCTTGCTACCTCAGCACCATGTTTCCTAATTAGTAAAACAATATTGTCACTATTTGGATATGGATTTTCAATACGACCCCCAATATTAAATATAACAGTTTGGTGTTTTTTAAAAATAATGTTACGATGAGATGTTTTTACGTTATCAATTTCATGATTAGAAAAATTAAGATAAACTATATATAATGGATTATCTCCTTAATTTAAACATATAGTATTAAAACTAACATCAATGTTACTAACTACATACTTTTTATGAGTAAAATCTTTATTATTTGTTGGATCACCTAAATATGTTAATTTATGTGTTCCAAGTGATACATCCGCACCATAGCACCACCAGCTAGTGTAAGGTAACTTATTTATTTATTATTCATTATCT
Source organism: Margaritifera margaritifera (assembly GCA_029931535.1). NCBI lineage: Eukaryota > Metazoa > Mollusca > Bivalvia > Unionida > Margaritiferidae > Margaritifera > Margaritifera margaritifera. Next base: position 1,860,566 of record JAQPZY010001687.1, read on the forward strand.
TTTGATTAACACGGTCTTTTATTCCGTCAGGCAATGGTCTGCAGTCTGCAAAATATATAATTAAATTATAGATGTTGTTTAATGTAGCACTATAAATTAATTGACCTATGGTTAATATTGGTATACTTGTTAAATCTGCGCTTAAATGAAGACCACCACCTAACTTTAAAATTGTATTTCCTGATAATGGAATAGCGTCCAGCAATTTGTTAGCATTATCAGCAGATGATGCACAATCTAATGCATCATTATCATCGTTTTCGTATGTGTTATTTAAAACACCAATTATATATTAATATTATATTAATGTACAAAAATGTATATGGGTGCAGAACAGCATATGTAAATTCCTTTTTTGTTGCATTCTGTTATCTGCAAATCAAAGATTTTTCTGATGATGATGGAAAGTTATAAAAAAATATTATGGCTACAATTTAAACTGATTTTCTTTTGTGTTTCAAAATAGCGCTGACTTAAATATATGACTGAACATATTTTATGAAGACAACCTGTAATATTTTATTATATTATTCTGATTTTTGTGAGAACCAAATTCATCAAATATAACCACTTTTTAAATATCATTATCAAGTTTGTCAAGATCAACAAGCTCATCACATGAACAAATATAAAATCGTCAGTAGTATAATGTTGTTTTGTTCTCCTATTAATAATTTTAACTTTTGTTTTCTTCAATCAAATCTATTTAATCCTGGTAGTTAGTTTGCTCTAAAAAAATTTAGGAAATAAATATATTTTATCAAAATTATAATTAATGGCTTTCGCAACAGATATATTAATGTATTAGTTTTTCCTGATCCACTTGGTCCACGGATCAGCATACGAAAATACTGGTCTGGGATAAATTCACATCCTTCTATTTGTTTAAAATCTGTTACTGTTTTATTGTTATTTGTATAGTCTGGTATAAATATTACACTATTATACTATATAAATTTGATAAACTTAAGTTAACTTATTTTATCTCACATATTAATATATGCCTTGTAATAGAGATACATTAAATGCTAAAGATAGATTAACAAAAGAAATGGAAAAATGAGAAATTTTAGAAATAAAATAACACAAAATATTAGGACTTGAGTCACAACAGTAACATTTTTGAACAGTCAACAGAAATGATAAAAAAAGGTTTTGAAAACTTAGAAGCTACTGTTAAGGTATTACAACCAACAGAAAATTATGTACATGTAATTAACATGTAATAATCAGTACACGTTCCAGCACCACACTTCCAACATGGGTAAACTCGACATCCTATTCTAAACTCTGCCATTTGTATGCCACAATACTACCAACACTGTTTATCCCACAGAACTCTTCGCTTCCTAGTTTCAGCCAAGCGCATTTAATTTTTCCTTGTCTGCGTGAAGTGTTATACCCTTTTATCCATATTACTTTTAACAGAAAATCGCACCACACAACACTTTCACTGCACCTGTTTGATGGTCTGCGGCCTATGTTATTGGCAAAATAGTGGTTCCATTATAGTTTTTGCCACCCCAGCCCCCTGGGGGAGGGGTTGGGTTAATAATCTACAAGGTTATTTTATATCTACTGAGAGAGAACACGATTTGATTTTGGCGACGATTTTTAAGTTTTGAGTTGAATTTGTGTACAAAATAATTAATATAAAACTTTTCTTGATCTATTTAATTGTGCTACCGTGTGAATATTACCGACATTTAAATTTTTATACAGTAACTGATGTGGGGATTTACTGCAGGCAAGAATCACGTGAAACTTTGCGAAAAACAAGAATTTACATACATAAGTTCATTATTTCTGTGCAGCTTTTCGCTAGCACACTTCGTATTATTGGGTGTGATGTTGTGAAAGCTGATACTTTTATTAGAAAAGAAAAGAAAATTGAGATTATTTGTATTTGACAATTTTAAAAACAACAATAGCAACAAATTCACTAATGTCTGATTTACAATCTTTCTAACTAAGATTTAGCATGATAATGCATCTTCTTTCTACTTATCCTCTGGGTTTAGATGGGGACATCATATAGTGGACCGGCACAATCATGCTCCAGGGCCCTGCTATGCCCTAAAGGGCCATGGAACAGGTATGTCTAACGTGATGTGTTCTAATTAGAATACGACTTACACATAATCTTCATTATGCATAGTATATTTGTTTTGGAGAATGATAATGAAGCTTTTATGTTTTTCCCATTAATGATAGAACTTTTTCTACAGCCAATTAAAGGACAATCAACTTCTGCTTCCATTCTGAAAATACAACAAAAAAACCCACATTACCATTTTTCAAAAACAAAAATTTTAATCACTTTGTCACTAGGCACTATTTTCAATTATAGCGGTCAACATGTTTATCCGTGTTTAAATTGTTGTGGTTTTCATCCATGGTGCTTCTTTTTCTTTAAAATACTTTCAGATTTGGGCTCAGAAGACCTCACGATTTTGCCAAATGGATTAGTGCTTATTTCTTCTGTAAGTTTAAGACTCTAAATTAAACTGTCTATTCGACTCACACAGATAAAAATAGAGATATAGCTAACTACGTACCGAACTATCATCATATCTACCTACCTCGCTACTTGCCTAGCTACCTGCATGCTTGCAAAAAATGACAATTTGAACATCGATAAAGCACAAAATGTGCTAAGATTCAATATAAAAAATTAAAAAATGGGCATTTATTGTCCATTGGCACGTTGAACGTTTACCAGTTTTATCTCGGAAATGATATCTCGCTGCTGTTTGGAGTTTTACGAATTGCTTTGAAAATAGAAGATAATCAGTATGGTCGTGAATATGATTGGCTGAGACGATACTTAATTGTTGTGCTTTTCAATACATAATTATATGTTCAAATAGAAACCTTTTACATCCGAGTATTTTGTGATTATCTTCCGTTATTTTAATTGAACATTTGGACTCTATCATTGAAGCGACCGTATATACACAAAACTGCATACGTCTTTTGTTCTGAGTCGGCGGAAAGAACGAGTTTGATATGGCGTAGGGATAGCTCGAGGCCGTCAGGCCGAGACATATTCATAAGACATATCAAACGAGTTCTTTCCGCCGACTCAGTACAAACACAAATGCGGTTTTGTATTTATTATATGCCGCCTTTTTACGCTTTGTAAATATTTTTAGCTTTACTGTATGAATGAAATTCAGAACGAACTGGGATTTATACAAATTTGATTCACTGCGTCTAAATATATCGACGCGCGGACGTCGAAGAAGGCACCTAAATCTAGGTGTGGTGATACGGCGATACAGATTGAACAGCTGTGTCGCACGCCAGATCAAGCATGTAAGATAAGTTACATAACAAACAACTGATCTACAATCATAATACAGTAAACTATGGATATAACGATACTCGAGGAACTATGAAGGTGATATCTTTATATCGATATAGGGTTGTAACAGATGATAATCATTATACAATAGACCATAAGGGTACATAGTAATAACTGATATATTCTTAAATACGATGTCGTTATATCAGGAGTTTGATATAGAAAGATTGCGTCGTCGATTTCTATATACTGTGTTTCCAACAAAACTAATCTTTCAATACCTCTTCATCTTCACCTTTCTACTCTAGCTACACGGCGCTAACAGATCATATTTTTTTCTACGGCGCATGACTTTAGTTTATTCTATTTGATGCAGGGATTGTGGAGAGATGAAGGAAGAATATTGTTATATGATTTCAATGCAGACAAACGGACAGTTGAGGAATTACCTTTTGAAGGAAATTTCAACTACAGCACGTTTGTAGCACATGGTCTCAGTGCCTGGGTTGATCCTAAAACAAGTACGTATGTTTAACATTCAGTGATCTGATTAAAATTTTTTAAAATAATTTTTGTCCACTTGATTTTGAGTTACATAGGCATCTGACACAACAGGGACCGATCGGGGGAGGGGGGGGGGCGGAATGATCACGTTACAACGAAAACGTTTTCCAAAGTAAGTTTTCTTCACAATCAGATGGGTAAAAGCATGTATTGGAAACCTTTAAAAGCAGGCGTTACAGGTGGTTCACCACCTGGGCCCCCACTGGAGGTTCTGTCTACTTCTTTACTCCCCCTTAAACGATATTTCTCGATCCGTCACTGTACAAGCTGAATAATAATCTGATATAAGTAACTCGTATCATGTGATCAAGTAAGGCAATTTGATTAGATGTACAAAGGTATCATCTCTCTTTGAAATGTTAAAAGAAATTCAGACGCAACAAACTTATGGCATTTCTACCACAGACAAGGAAATACAAAAAGAAACAACTCAATAAACGTTGGATTTAAACAGCGACACGTCTCTACAAAGCATGATGATTGTTTATAGTGGGGCCTACGTGTTTAAAATTAATGCATACACTTCAAGCAATGATACATTTTCACTATTAACGACGCTAGAGGCCAGAGAGTATGCATATATGTATGTATATATGTACAGAGAGAGAGAGAGAGAGAGAGAGAGAGAGAGAGAGAGAGAGAGAGAGAGAGAGAGAGAGAGAGAGAGAGAGAGAGTTGTTCTGGCACTTTTATATCTTTTTCATTTCATTTTTTTTTTTTTACATAGAGGAGGTGGCACTGTTTGTTGTGAATCATCATCCTGAAGGGGACAAGGTCGAGTTGTTCCAATTCTTAGAGAAAGAACGGAAGCTACGTCATCTAAGGAGTGTAACAGATCCTATCTTTATCAAGGCTGAGTAGGATTTTTACGTTTTGAATTTAAACTTTCTTAGTCGTGATGTAAATATCTGTATACCTCCCTGGTTAATTACTTCAATCCAGCTTTTATATATATATATATATATATATATATATATATATATATATATATATATATATATATCTATATATATATATATATATATATATGAAACTTGTCCAAAATGGTACTTGCATAAATTGGTAAATTGTTTAAGTAATCAGTATATGTGAAAGCTCGACCACTGATATTTTTATTTTTCTACACAACAATAAAAATCTAAAAATGACGATATCAGCAAAACATCGTTGTGTTTTGAAAATAAATTAAAATATTACAAAACTATAGTGTAAATGAATGAATGTAAGTATAGTGCTATGTGCATGCTTTTTCAGCGTGGTTAGCCTAGAGGGGCAGCTGCGTTTGGACTCCTTTGTAACTTTACACCCCAGTGGCTGCTGAGTTTAGCATACGGTCAATTAAACCCAGTTACCTTTAGGTTTGGGTTCCTCTCGAGAATATCACCTCATACGCCGGCGAGATATTTCTCTCGTGCCTATTACGAGTGAAAGATTAATTCCTTTAGGCTGCAGCAATGGTATTATTTCACAAAATAAATATTTGCTATAGTGTCAGTACCAATTAGCACAATCGCAAAATTGTTTCAGATTCTTATGTAGAATTTTTGTTAATTGAAACACAACATATACGTTTACATTACTTGTTATCGCTTCTGTATGCTAGTTCAAAATATACTCCAGAGAGTGAAGAATAAGAAATGATCTTGCGTCAACTGGTTCCCTGCAGCAACGGATTTGAACTCTTTCAAAATAATTGTTATAAGGGGTTTTGAAGAATCAGCTAACCTGATTGTTTTAAGAGAAGATGTATTGGTACCCTACTACTGTAATATTTAAATGTCGTTGTCCCTTCCGGACAAGCCTTTACATCTGCTAGTATGCTTGTATACATGTAATTTTACAGCATCAGTAAGTGAACTCGTTGCTATAGGCGTCTAGCATTTAATTTCTACGCGAAAGTATGTGGTTCGGTTCTTGCCGTAGGTTAATCTCTTTCTGTACAAGTTGAAAACACTTGCTTACTCTAGTGATTTGAACAAGCTGATATTTTGTGTGCATTATAACTCCATAACTACAGTTTCGACCTCCCCCCTCTGTGATTTGAATAAGCGATATATAGATAGTGAATACATTAAAATTTAATAACTACAGTTTTGGCCCCCCCCCCCCCCCCCCCCCCCCCCCGCTGTGATTTGTACAAGCTATATCTAATCCATTAAAATTTAATAATTACAGTTTTGGCCAAAAAGAAAAGACAGCTCTACATCAGTTTACATGTTAGTGAATAATAATCATTAGCAAGTAAAATTTATCTCAAAGTAATAATCATTTTGCATCGCGACAAACAGGAAGAAACTAATGAAGAGGATTTATTGTAAATCTATCGGCTGGTTATTATAATGGCAACTAGTGAAAGAGCAACGAGCTCCATAATCGATATGCCTGTACCGCGGGCTGTTCAGTGGCGACTCTTGTCGCCATTGCCGCCAATAGACGCGAAGCAGAGAAATCTTATTGACATAGACAGTGATGTTCAGTTATGTATCACTTCTATCCCTTATGAGGGCGACAAATTTGATGGAAATGCACGTGCATTCGGTGCCAGGTCCGAAGATTTAAGGTTCGAAACTAAAAAGGAGGGGGCGCCTGACAGTGAGATTCCTGATAGTTATTATCGAAACGCGTCCCACGTTCCTGGGAGAGCGACTAGTTCGCCCACTGATAGCCTTGTCAAACCATAGACACCCTCATTGCTGAGAAATTTGATAAATTGAGCACAACCATGGACCATTTTCTTAGAGCAAGATCGGTCGAGAGCCCCAGTGAATTCAAAGATAGGAGAGAGACGCCAAACTCGAAAGTGATAAAGGAAGTTGACACTGGAAAAACCGAATTGAATTCTTCTCTAGCTCGAAGTAAGGAAATTATTAAGGTTGATACGTATAATGGTTCACAGCCATTTTTTTGAGCACTGTGCGATGATTAATAATTGGGATGAAATCGTGAAGGGGTTGCGCTTGGCTGCATGCTTAAGGAAGGATGCCCTCCAAGTCTTGGCGGATCTTCAAGTCCAGCGCGATCAAGTCGAGTTTGAAAAGTTAAAAGCTTCCTTGGAAGCTCGCTTTGCGCCTCGAAACTAAGACGAATACTACAAGGCGCAGCTTCGAAGCCGTTTCAGGAGTTGGGGCGAAACGCTCCCCGAATTAGGTACAGAGACTTGTTTCGCTGGCATATCCCGGTTGCCCACCTGATATTCGCGATCGACTTGCAAAAGACCATTTCCTGATAGCAGTTCAGGATGAAAACCTTAAACTTGAGATTTGGCGCCATCGCCCTAGCAGCTTGCAAGAAGCAGTTAGAGTAGGGGCCGAATGGGAGGCTTTCATGCGTGCCGGTGTAAGGCAGAAGCCTGTAAGCTCTGCTTTTAAGGGTCTTGATGAGTCTGGAGTCGGGTGTGAAGAGAAAGCAGACGATAAAACTATAATCGAGCAACTCGAAGCGAAAGTAGAGCTATCAATGGAACAAAACAAGAGATTGAGCGAAGAACATAAGGAAAGAGAAGATCGTTGGCTCCCACAGAAATACAAACAGCGTGATACGAGGCGATCGCAAGTCCAGTTCTGGAATTGCAATGGTTGGGGGTCATTACCAGAGTGAGTGCACCAAGCCTTTAAATAAAGATAGTGGTCGGGGGAGGAGAAGCGACCAGTGGAAGGGAGGCTCTAAGAAAATAAAAAGTACAGAAAACCCCAAGCCTGTAAGTTATGTGAATGAAGAACCGGGGTTGTACACGCAATGTTTAGTAAATGGGATAGAGTTCGCTCTTCTAGCGGACACAGGCGCTGCTGTTTCTATCATCAGCAAGCGGCGTTATGAAACACTTGGTCGACGGAAGCCAAAGCTCATCACCGTTGATAGCCAATAGCCAGTGTTTCCAGTGACAAAATTGAAACTCATGGTCAAGCTGAATTCTTGATTGCTTGTAAAGGCGTCAAAAGACGACATGTTTTCGTCGTAGCTGACATTAGGCCTGATGGAATTCTAGGGCTAGATTTTTTCCGTCTGCATAAGTGCGACATTAGCATTACTCAATGTACACTAGATATGCAGGGACTGAAGTTCCCGTGCTATTTTGCAGGATCTTTGGGTTGTCATGGTATTACTTTGGCTGAGAACATCAGGATCCCGGCAGAGAGGGAAGTTATCACTCGAGGTTGGATGGCGAATGTTGGATGTGGAAGGCTGTCTACAGAATCACTACCAAAACCTCTATCGTTGTTTCGTCATGAAACGAAAATACTCGTCGCGCGAGCAGTTGTTAAAACGACAGGCGGAACGATGCCAATACGGCTATTGAATCCCACTAAAGACGTAGTAAATTTGCCTGCTGGTGTTTGTTGCGCTCAAGCCAGTGCAGTACTAGTGACGCAGAATGTCGAATGTTCCCCCAAGCATTCGAACAGCATTCTACCTGTATATTTACGGGAGTTATTCGAGAGATCAAACAGTCATCTGACACCCGATCAGGCAGCTGCCATCGGTACACAGCTGAACGAATTTTGCACAGTTTTTGCAAAAGATGATGACGACTTGGGTAGAACAAATTTGATAAAACACTCTGTCAAGACGGGGAATGCCGCGCCGATCCGAGTTCCACCAAGAAGATTGCCATTTCATCTCCGGTAGTAGATTGACACACAAGTCGAAGATATGTTGAAAAAGGTAATCCTAGAACGGTCGATAAGCCCTTGGGCAGCTCCAGTAGTATTGGTAGCCAAGAAAGATGGGAGGAAGCGATTTTGTGTGGACTATAGAGCTCTGAATTCGGTTACTGAGAAGGATGCGTACGCTCTTCCAAGAATCGATGATAGTCTTGATTCACTGTCGGGCATAAGCTGGTTCTCGACATTAGATCTGATGTCTGGGTACTGGCAAGTAGAAATAGAGCAGGCTGACCGACCTAAGACGGCGTTTGCAACGAGAATGGGGTTGTATCAGTTTAAAGTGATGTCGTTTTGTTTTGTGCAACGCAACCGGTACTTTTGAGCGAATTATGGAAGCCGTCCTATCCGGGTTGCAATATGAAGTTTGCTTAAAATATCACGTCGAGGAGGTAGTGTTCAGAAGCACGTTCGAGCAGTTGCTTGAAAGACAGGCACGGATCTTGACGTGTCTTCAAAGTGCCGGTCTGACGCTGAACTGAAACCTAGCAAATGTACTCTCTTTGCGCTAGAGGTTCGTTATCTTGGTCATACTATTTCAGCGGCAGGAGTTGCCACCGATCCTGAAAAAGTTGATGTTGTTATGAAATGGCCCACTCCAAAGTCAGTTACTGCGGTACGGAGATTCCTTGGATTTTGTAGTTACTATCGGCGGTACGTAAGTCACTTTGCTGAAATTGCAGCTCCCTTGTATTTCAAGACCTATCTTTACGGCAGAAATTTCAAAGTGCGTATTGATGACCGTAGCCTGCGGTGACTCATGAGCTTTAAGGAGCCCGAGGGACAGTTGGCCCTTTGGTTGGAACAGTTATCATTGTATGAATTTGTGATAGAGCACCGCCCTGGGACTCGACATACCAATGCCGATGGTTTAAGCCGATTACCATGCTAGGTTGCAAGTACTGCATCAAAAGTACTGTAAAGTTCTCCGCTTTACGGCTAGACAGTGGCATTCATTTTAGAGAGATGCAGAGACAAGACACAGCTTTGTCGCGGGTAATTGGTTCGGTTGAGGCTCGGCAGCGCCCCTCCTCAGAAGAAGTATCTGGGGACAGTGGCGAAGCCAAAGCAAATAATGGGGGGCATACAACTTGTGTGAAGTGTCTGACGGGATGCTTGTGAGGCTTTGGCTGGATCGTACTGGCAAGCTAGTTAAAAATTTCATCGTCGTACCGTACAGCTGGCGGCGGGAAGTCTTGTTGTCATGATGGAGCCGCCGAGGGAGATTTAGCCGTTGACAAAACACTCAGCAAAGTGCGCCGACGTTACTACTGGCCTGGTATGAGGGATGATATCCGCGAATATTGTGCGACATGCTCCATTTGCGCTCAGTAAAAAAACCCCAACCAGAAGCGCCGAGCGAAACTTCAAGGCATAACGGCTAGTGAAGCAGGAAAGCTCGTAGCCCTCGATATTTTAGGACCTCTTACAAAGACGGAGAGAAGAAACGCATATATTCTTGTGATTGGAGATCATTTCACTAAGTGGACTGAAGCCGTGCCTTTGCCTAATATCGAGGCCACTACGGTTGCAAGAGCGTTGCTGGACAACTTTATTTGTAGTTTTGGGGTGCCTCGTATATTGTTGTCTGACCAAGGCCGACAGTTTAAAAGTACTGTATTTAAAGAACTTTGTGCCATGTTAGGGATTAAGAAGACGCGAATGTCTCCCTATCATCCGCAATGCAAGGGGATGGTGGAAAGATACAACCGAACTTTGTGCCATATGCTAGCGACATACGTTGAAGATAAACCCGAAAACTGGTACCAGCACCTTTCTCTTTCGAGCATGGCATATCGTGCATCTGAACACGCCTCGTTTGGATTCACTCCGAACAAACTGATGCTGGGTCGAGAAGTGAACCTTCCAACTGACCTTTTGGTTGGCAAAACACCAGACGAGGCCCAAAAAACGCTGCCTTGATTCGTGTCAGAATATAAAAAGGCAATATGAGAGGCTAACAGGGAAGCGCGAGAAAAATTAGGCACCTCTATTCGGCAGCAGAAGGCCGCCCATGATCTCAAGGTTCATGGTCAGTATTTGGGTGATGGTGACCTTGTGTGGTTTCATCATACTCTAAGAAAGAAGGGGAAATCACCTAAACTGCAGGTCAAATGGACTGGACCGTGGCGTATTGTTAAAAAAATGACGGATGTCACGTACCTCATCGTGAGGAATGGTCATAAGACGACTCAGATTGTTCACTTCAATCGATTGAAACCATGCTTGGTGCGATCCGAGAGTGAACATGAGCCTACCCACAGTCTGGAAGAGTCATATGTTGGATGTGATGAAACAGAGGAGGAAGAAGACGTGTCGCCATATTCCATTACGGCTCAAAGAGATAAGCTAATGCAACGGCGGAGGGCAAACCGCCAGTCCGAGATAAACATAGATGATAACTGTGGCAATGCAAGTACCGAGGAGTTGCTATTTGACTCAATATCTGATCAGAGAACGAAGTTAATGGAGCGCAGAAGGGCGCACCGAGGCTACGGCAAGGTGTTTTGTTGAATTTGAACTGCAGATTTCCTACATAGTCTTAAGCTTCGTTTAGTTTCTTCGGTCATTTTATTTTTATTTTTTTTATTGTTAATTCACTGCCCGGTAATAAAAGAAAAAAGGGAAGGATTTGGGTGCGAAACGGTTCTGTCCCCGTGACCGTTGAATGGTTGGGTACGGACATCGGTCCAACGGGTTGAATACAGAAAGTCGCACAGATAAAATCTGATACATCTGTGCCCATCGGCTCTGTACATAGTGTGATTCTAATTCGATTCTGAGTTGGTATGTGAAGGCAGATGCCTTTTCATATTAGTAATTTTGTTAAAAATTTGTTTGGAATTGATCATGTGCAGTGTTAAGTCCTGAAAAAATTTTTGAAGTCATGTGTGTAAATTAGAGTTTTTTTGTGCTTTTAGAGCAGCAGAACTAAAGAACAACTTGGATTTGTAAATTACCTGATTTTAGAGTGAACTGTTAGAGTGGAAGGTGGCAGTTAGATTGTAATTGTTTGGATGCTAGTAGACAGTTTTCTGTCGCTGTAGAGTTAGACTATTAGTGGCGATGTAGATGCGGCAAGGCAGTGCCAGTTATCAATCATGGTCTGGGCGACGACGATAAATGTTGCGCCAGTAATGGATGCTGAAGTCCAGAGCGACTTGTGGTTTCTGGTTCAGAAGTGTTCTCCTGGTGGAAACGCAATCTCTGTACCTGAGTTTTCGTCGTGGTAAACAGGGTGAGCTGTGTTTTTTTTAGACTTGGTAGAGACCTGCCAGTTGGGAAGTTTTTCATACAGTGGACTTGGAAAGCTGTTGGCTACCAGCCTAACATTGGTAACAGTTTGCTATGGTTTTCCTACTACTACTTTGGAATTAAAGAGTTTTCACAATTTAAGTCATCGGAGTTAACAAACATAAAAGTAATACAAAATACTTTAATTTTCTTAATATACCAGACAAATTATCAGAACTCAAACGACTATGTGGTAATGTAGATAATTCGATAGATATAATGCCTGAAGATTGATCAGTTGCAAAATTCATAAACTATCGAATCCAATTAAAAAGTTTGGTGTGTTATATATTGTGATTTGAAGGCACCTTCGTGCCAGAGGAAACGTGCAAAAGCGAAATTGTCACACAACGACAGAGCTATGCCGAAGGCACACGCAAAATGCTGAAAGCAAACCATGTCAAAGGCGACGCAGTACGACGCAGTTACTTAAAGTTTTTGTATTTCAAGTCAAATGTGTAAGCATGTCTAAGTTTTCATTTATTTCTGTTGTAGCTGTATCAATTTTACCTCTTAATGAGATAGTCTTTCTATGCATTTCAGTTTTAATGCATCTGTCTCCGTTGTAAAGTTTTGTTTCAAGTCATTGAACTTTGTTGTGGTTTGTTTTGTCGATTCGTCAATACTACCTTGCACCACACAAATATTAATAAACACTTCTCGATCAACATATTCTTTTGTATCCATTTAGATTCGTCAACCTCACCGTGTAACTTGTAAAATTCATCGAATGTAACATCTTTTATTATTTTGATCTTATCACCCAAATCTGTAATAGATAAATCATAATTTCTTTTCAGGGTTCTTATCGCACTTTCATTATCATTTATTTTGCTTTTATCTCCTCTATCTTTTTGGTTATCTTCGTCTAATCAGTCTTCTTCTGCAACTCCGACAGTGTATTAGTGTCGGGAGTTATCTTGTTGTTCAAGTCAATAATTGTTGCTAAAATCAGTTATGGCCTGTTTAATTTTTTTAAAATCATTTTGTTTGATTTTATTATTCAATCCTTTCTCTAACTGTTCCAACTGTGGTTTCAAAGTGTTAAACCCATGCAAAAATGTTTTGATTTTCTCTACGTCAGTCTTCAAAGCATCTAACTATTTTACTGTTGATCCTCTGCTCGCTTGGTTGTATATGTTGTTGAACGTTAGGCACTGATCCTTGTACATGTACTCTTTCTCTCGCTGTTTGAGTGTTTGTATGGCAATAGATAAGCTTCTGAATCTCTGTGTAAACAATTCTTATGCATCTTAAATCTTATATCTGTTCTCCTCATTTTTTCTTCTTTTTTGTTTCTGTAGTTGAGAGGTTTTGTTAGCTTCTTCAGTACCACTCTGTTAAATAGCTTGTTATTTATTATCATCTTGTTTTCTCTACGTTGATAGCTTTTAAAAATTATTATCATCCAAGGTTTTGTGTATTTGGGTATTAACACTTTTTTTTTATACAAACCCACTATAAGCTGCATCAGTTCATTTAAAAAGAGCATATAAATGTGTGATACGGTTATTGTCAGGGGTTAAGCTACTGTTAATTGTATCGCCTGTTGATTATGTACCTGTTTCTGTTTTATTCTCAATATTTAAAGGTAAAACAGACTCTCTATAACGTCTCACAAATATCTGTAGCATCAGTTATTCCCTTTGATTTTATTCGTGTACATCTAAAGGTTGTAGCTGCCATTAGGAATGAAAACAGTCCTTGTTTCATTCTTGTCATTTATGAAGTAAGAGTTCGTCGCATTATAAACAGCTACTCTGTAATTACATCTAACGGAACAATTTTAGTTAATGGCACAAATGCATCAAAGACAAAGCAACCAGTGCACATTTATTTATTTTGCTTTTTTGTTCACGTTTGACTTTGAAAATTCTTCGACGCCGTAGATGTGCGGAAGCATATGTGCCGAAGACACAACGAGGTGTCCCAGAGGGATAACGACGTTTTCTTCTTTGTCTTCTGTTGTCCTGCTCTACAAGTGTGCTGTCAACACAATCTTTTAAAATTAGTATGGCTGAGTGTTATTAAACTGGCACTCAGTGCAGATAGAGACAAACCTAGCTTTCATAACACAAATCCATTGAAGTATCTGATACCATTTGATATCACGTAATCATCATTCAGTTTATTTTGCATAGTGTCTAAGTTATAGATCTGAATAAATCTTCTAATCAGTGATGTCGTAGTGTAAATTACAATATCTGAAAATTTGGGAATTTTAGCATCTCTGCTATTGGCAAAGATTTCATATGTCTTCTTGATTTATTTCCAATCCATTTGTTCAAACTCTTTTTCAATTTAGTGTTCACCCGTTATCTATATTTATGTTAGATTTGCAACTATTCAGTTTTATGTTGAAATGGGGCTATTATTATTTTTGGCTTTGATAAATCCCAATTGTTTTTCCATCTGATTGTACCGTACACTTTGAGATCGTGCTTCGTTCCTCTGTTACCACATTGTCTCCTGCATGACACTTGTTCATTCGTAGCTGTTTAAATAACCAAAAACTGGCAGAAGGCGACAATTTTGAAAACAGAAATTTGAATTCATTCCATGAAGATTATAATGAGATGAATTCACAAGTTCAAATAGAAGCTGAATATACTTTAAATCTTGATAATGATTTTTATTATTAAGGTTCTGGACTTTTTGGTACTGAACATCATGTTATAGATCAATACATACGTACACTTGGTAAACTATTAATAAATTATGGTTATAAAGTAAATGAAGGATTTATAATTAAATATGCTGCAAATGCATATAGAGATGAAAATTAAGAACTGAATATTATCTTACAGGTTAGTTGATTTTTAATACCTTCCCTACTGAGAATATAACTCGGGTTCGAGAGTTACGGCACCCATCGCCTTGCCTGCACGCACCAACCCTCATATATAATGTAAGGGACAGTCAGGTAAAACTGTCCAAAACGGTGGTTATTAACATTATCAACTACTTCAATAGAGAATTACGCTTTTCTGTTTCATTTACCATTTGTTTGTGCTGCATTTGTAACACTTTACAGCTGATTGTTTCATTTGTTTCAGTAGCTTGCTTTAAGGTAATACTACAGGTGAAATGAAAGTTCTGAAGAACTGCATCTTCAAATATATGAATCTACACACTGTTAAAGGTGTAATGAGTTTTACTTCATCCACGATTTCTCTACTATCATTTAAAGAAATTTGAAGAAAAAAATGTCCTCGTGATTGCATCAACATTTGTGATTTTCATTATGCTCTTTTTTGTTCTAACTCTCATAGAGTAACTTTTTTACATTGTAATTTGATGTTCAGAGTTTTATATGTAGTTGGAATGAACTTCATGTTTTCGAATGTAATTTCTTTTCATTTTTTTCAGTATTATCATTTATTACCATGCTAGGACATTGCGCAGATTGTAGTCGCCTTATCACGTTTTTCATGTGTACCATTTTGTTATTTACCTGTAATGTTTTTGGATAAACTTTCTTTTTCCCCGCTAATATTATATTACACATGTCTCTCATACATGTCGTAATTTCCACATAAGGTGGTGTTTTTCCACATCAAACACATTATATAAACTCATTATATTTCAAGACCTCAAAGTTTTAATGCTCATTCATTCTGTTATGTATTTAC
Organism: Margaritifera margaritifera; assembly: GCA_029931535.1. Lineage (NCBI taxonomy): Eukaryota > Metazoa > Mollusca > Bivalvia > Unionida > Margaritiferidae > Margaritifera > Margaritifera margaritifera. Next base: position 1,876,024 of record JAQPZY010001687.1, read on the forward strand.
TGTGCTTCCTTCGTCTTCAGTGGAGTGGTGTACTTTTGGTACATTGCCTCAGGATGAGTTATACTTTTCGGACATCAATTATTTAATGGCATCATATTTTAAGCTGGTTTCCAACTGTTAAACGGTTCCTCATATACTTTCCATTTAAGCAGTATATACTTTTTGACATTCATCCATTTTGTTTTTAAAATCTTTTCAACTTTGTATTTGTCATCATGTTTGTTGTATAGAGATAACTCTTGGTCGTAATACCTACCCTCAGTATCCTCTCCATTCATATCGTCCATTTTGCAAACGATTGGATCACCTAAAAATACTTGCCTGATTTTAGAATATTTCATCGATAAAATTAAAAAGATAAATCTTTGCAAAAAAAAAAAAAATTTCTTCTGCTTACTGATTTCAAACTTTAACCGTTCCAAATGTATCAGTTGTCGAGTAACCGAATGGGATAATCCATACTGTTGATCTGTTTTCTTCCTTGATTGTTTCAACTGGAGTCATGTCTATTGATCTTTGACGAGTTTATTGTTTTCCTCTATTAGATTTTATAAAAGGCCAACCCTAGTTATGGTTTCATTTTGAGTGAAATCCTTCCACATTCAACTGTATAAGGTTATGTTAAACCTTTCCACTACATATACTTTTTTGTCTGAGGAAGCTGACATTCCTGTTATAAAATTCGTTTCCATTATAAAACTGTATCTTGTCAGGTTTGTTTCGCTCTTATTTGAAGATTTCTCTAAAAGCATCGTGTATGTCATCTCCCGTTTTCGTTTTCACTTTTTCAGACAGCCTATTTTGAGAAGACATATGTCACTGCCAAAATGGCCTTGTACCCATTGTTGTCTTTATCGTATGTTTGCATGTCAGACGAACTTTGTCCACTGGTCATCCTCCTGACTAACGTACACCCTTCTGTGGGGAAATCTTTTTGTCGCTTGCTTGTGGAATTTGTAGGTAGATTGTTCAAGATGACCATTCTTTCAGTTCAGTGTATTTAATTTTTTGTATTTTTAGTTACGTTAAATTTGCCCCCACTTCCGTGCCATATTTTTTGACGTGGAGCCAATGGCGAATATTGAGAGTATGTTTGGAAAATTGGCAGGATCTTATTGAGGGATATCGACAGGTACCGTTGCTGACAATGCCCGAGAGTTAATAGCCTTTGCAACCCCTAAAGGTCTTTATCAAATCAAGGTCACGCCCTTTGGGTTACTAAAAGCACGTGTGACTTGTTGGTGTCTTATGCGCAAGATGCTAAGGGGGATGGGAAATGTTGATAAGTTTGTAGATGACATCCCTGTATGTACTCATACCTGGGAGCAGAATATTTCCGTTCTGAGTAGCTTTTCTGACAAACTCAGTAGGGCTAACCTCAAAGCGAGACCCACCGAATGCAGTATAACTTATAAAAACTTCGAATGTTTGGGCCACCTGATAAGTGAGTCAGGGCAGTTAAAATCCCATCCCGAAAAGATTTCAAACAATTGGGAACGCTTCAAGCAACAAGTGCCAAATAGAGTGTCTTAGGGTCTATGACAGTAAAGGCCATCCGAACCATTAAAGAAAAGCACGAATTCTCCAATCTTAAAGTGGCTTGAGTTAAATAATTCGTTTGTATCGAGGACTGTTTCATCAAACATGGGTTTGGGAGGAGTTTTGCTGCAGGAGCAAGAGGGCGTAAAGTTATCCGTAGCCTACCTAAGTAGGAAATTGTTAGCTAGGAAAAATTGCTCCGTAATTGAAAAGGAGTGTTTGCAGTTGTGTAGTAAATAGGCAAATTCCAAACATACCTTTTTATGAGGGAATTCATTTTCGAAACAGATCACCAACCTGTTACTTGTTTGAATAAAGCTAAATTCGCAAAATTTGGTGCGTTGGACACTTGCATTGCAACCGCATCATTTTCTTATATATGATATTTTCAGTTCATATTTTGTTCACATTCCGTGAATTGTAAACACGTTTCCACTATTTTTAAGATAGGAGATAATGTCACAGACTTTTTTAGACAAAGTTCCAATGTATGGTATTTTAATGTGAATATAGTACGGGCCCCGCTGCCGAGTACCCAGAGTGTATGGTTTAATTCTGTCACAAGATTGCGATATGTTTAGTTTTACTCACTTGGCCGGCTAATTTACTGTGGCACGTGCAAAGTGACAGCAGCAGGAATTCACTTGCTTTGTGTTTTCCGTACGTTGTTCCCGCCAGGTACCAATATATAGAGCTATAATTTTCATGTGTATAGTTACATGGAACTGATGCCTTCTCAGGAAGCTGTCTTCAAAACGATAGCAATCTTTCAGACGTAGGGGTATGTAATAATTGTATAGTACTTTTCTTTCTGTCATCTGTATTTGATTGATAGATATCATTGTTACGTCAGATGATTCGAAATTTATCTTAAATTTCCATTGGGTCAGTTAAATTTTACAAAACACAATGTTATTATATTTAATATTGTCTGTCACAGATTACAGTCGTATTTTTTTTTTAAATCTGAATTGACAAGTTGGGTTGAAGTATATAGTAAATGATGAGAAGGAATAAAGTTTTTAAAATCCCATGTGTTTATTCTTGTTGTAGATAGAATCATGTATGAACTTGGTTATCATGGGATTCCATATAGTCGTTCTTAATGTAGAACCGTTTTAATGTTAAACGAGGTCTTTCTTTGTGTACGCATATATCAAATGTATAGTGATGTTCGTACCAAAACACGCTAACGTGTATGGCTAATGTATTCCACGGTCCAGTTGTGTGTATTTCCTGCTTAATTCCAGTAGTATAAGTTGGAACCAGTAGTGTTGGCTGTAGGAAGTCATGGTTGGCCCGGCTGAGTATCTTACTGGTCAACGGATCATGCTCCGGTCTGTGTTTAGGCTATTGTGAGGTTCTGTAGGGATCTTCTGCAGACAGAAATAAATACTATATATAGGATCATTCTTTATGTTGTACACCTTGTTGCAGTGAAATAGGGCGACTTCACGTCCTTTATTGAACGGTGTATTTCATATCCGTTAGATGAACGACATAGAATCATCATTTCATTTTTGCTACACGAACGACGTAGTATCATATTTTCATTTTCGTTATATGAATGACGTGGTATCACAAATTCATGTCTGTTATTGAACAGTGTATTTTCATATATTCCTATATTTTGTGAAACAGTACAATTCTATAAATTCATGTCATTTGTGTGAATAACATGGACTTACAACTACCATAAATGAACAGAACAGTTTCAAATCTGTCAAAGTGAAGAGAACAATTTCATATATGTTATGGTAATATAATAATTTACATTTTCATTCTATGCACAAGCTGGAAAACTTCTCAGTATTTCATTTGGAAATCAGCATGTCTTTGAACTAGCAGAATCTATTGCATGCATAGACTATTTTTCGAGAGTATATGCTTAGTTTAAATTGTGTACTGGATCATGATTTTATTGTTTAGCGTTGTGGTGTCAGAATTGCATATGTTAGTGTAGGTCCAAATTAATTTCCATACATGTGTACTTTGTAAAACAAACATGTAATTTTCATAACCGGTCTTTGTATCTTCACTAATCTAAAACCCACTTTGGTCTATCCTTGTGACTGTACGAAATGGAAAACATTTGTCTCCAGTACGATACTATTACTTCTGCGTCAATTGCTCAGTCGGTGAATGATCACGAGAGAATCATAGACGTAACAAACATACTTCTTGATTTCTCCAGAATGAGCTAGACGGGTATTTTGATACTGTGCACGAAGACTAGAAAAAATAAACCCGAGAAGTTTTATAACTCGGAAGTAGAGAAGATCTCAGTGACCATAGAAGGTTGTTCCAAAGATGATTTATTCTCAGGGTTTTCAATTGATACAACAGTTTACAGAAGCAACAAAGTATTTCTTCGATGAACAATCAATTAACAACGTAAGTGTCAACAATTGTTACACTGACATTCATTGCATATGGCTTGATTTGAATAGTACTTACGATAACAGACTACATGGCAGGGTTCTTATGCATATGGCTTGATTTGAGTAGTACTTACGATAACAGACTACATAGCAGAGGTCTTATGCATATGGCTTGATTTGAGTAGTACTTAAGATAACAGACTACATGGCAGGGGTCTTAAATTGGCCAATGTACAACAAGGTATCCGTGTTTAAATCAACAGAAAACAAAATATTGATGTTCACAAAATGTGTATCTATTTCGTTTCAGATGGTCAGGTTTACAGTCGGTTTACAAGCGGTTCAAATCAATTCTCTTTTAGGCATGTATAAATGTATTTGAATGAACCCCATAACACGATCATTTGTGGAGTGACTAAATGTGGTAAAACATTGTTTTGAACTAAATTTGTTAGAGACTGAAACAAAGACTTTTTTTAATCACATCATTGTCATCTGTCCATTTTTTCTGTGCAACAAGACCTACAAAAGAAAGTGGATATTCAATGATAAAAAGATCCAGAAAATAAATTGAATAAGTTGCCAGAGTTACTGGTTGCCAACTGCTCTAGAGACTGGTCCTTGAATTGAAAGCTATCTACAAATCTAACTGTTCCCTAACTATTATTTCTTTGTCACCCTTAATGAATCTATCTGCTATGAAATCTTTGTTGAATGAAATGTATTTCTGATCGTTATTTGGTATGATTTTTTACTTCATCAAATTCATCATTTTGCATACGCGACTTGAGAAACAAGTCACTGTCATAACCGGACAAGTTATGAATTGGATGTATTTTGGCTATCTGAAATTCAAATAACAGTGATCATGGTCTCTTACTTTCTCTTTTAATATATTGCTCTCACATGTATGACAGGTACCCGTCCTGTTAAAATGTTTCTGATCTTCATCTGTGATTTCCATAACTTGTGCATTGTTAAGTTCCGTGTAGACTGGTCTCGCTATACTACACAAACAGTTGTAAAACCCAATCACTACCTGTGTAAACTATTGGTCTGGAACATTTGTGAATTGAACTGACGTAAATACAGAAACCTGATGGGATGTGATTAGCTGTTTGCACTGTCTATGGTGTACTGGTTTGATTTGCAGCATAATTACAATTTTGTAGTGAGCAGCTCGTACAAGCTGTGTGCGGTATGACGATACTTCCAAATTTCAATCAATGACATAGGAACTTTCAACTGATGATGATAATTTCTGATTTGACAACTTACCCCTTTCCGGGTATGATATATATCGAGTTGTCTACACTGTAATATAATCTTTTGTGAACTTTTCTGGTGAATTGAAAACAATCAAGTATTTTGCACAGATGCATTGCTTCCTTTCATGTTTGCTTATTTGTAATGGTATTTTTTCATTCCATTAAATAGAATTAACATGTCAACATGCTTATCTTTTTCATTTTCTGTCACTCTGACTGCTCTAATGCATTTGTCTTAAACTATTTCATAGACATTCACATAGATATCATATCCAAGATCAATTGTTGGTATACTATACATTTTACATGACATTTACTGAATGACTGTATCTAACCAAACTGCATTTTGATATCCTATGGGATTTTGTGAGGGAGTATTTAGCACAAATTCAGTGGTGTAAAAGAAACAGCTATCATCTTTATTATTTTTTACGTACTAGCATTTTCTGGACACATTTAGTATGTAAAATGTCCAACAAACGTTCAATTACATCATCCATTTCAATTACATCATCCATTCATTTACATCATCCATTTCAATTACATCATCAATTTCAATTACATCATCCATGTCAATTACATCATCCATTTCAATTACATTATCCATGTCAATTGCATCATCCATTTCAATTACATCATCTATTTCAATTACATCATCCATTTCAATTACATCAGCCATGTCAATTACATCATCCATTTCAATTACATCAGCCATTCAATTACATCATCCATTTCAATTACATCAGCCATTTCAATTATATCATCCAATCAATTACATCATCCATGTCAATTACATCATCCATGTCAATTACATCAGCCATGTCAATTACATAATCCAATTGATTACATCATCCATTTCAATTACATCAGCCATGTCAATTACATCATCCATTTCAATTACATCAGCCATGTCAATTACATCATCCATTTCAATTACATCATCCAATCAATTACATCATCTATGTCAATTACATCATCCATGTCAATTACATCAGCCATGTCAATTACATCATCCAATCAATTACATCATCCATTTCAATTACATCAGCCATGTCAATTACATCATCCATGTCAATTACATCATCCATTTCAATTACATCAGCCATGTCAATTACATCATCCATGTCAATTACATCATCCATCTCAAATCTGTTTATTATGCTCATATGTCTTGTTCTATAGTCAACATTTCTGTATTCATCCTTCTCTCCATTCTGCGTTGGTCTCTTCATAAGCCTAATAGTTACGTCAAGCTGAATCCTTACAGAACCCAACTGACGGATTTTGCGGATTATGAATTTATTCAAGAATGGTTCAATGTCATTGAAAAATTTATACAGATCTTAATTGTTTCCACCATAATATATGTATTCGTTTACATTTCTCTTGAAAGAACAGGTAAGCCTTTTAGCGATGATTCTATTTACGTTTTGCTTATCCATACACCTCAATTCTTTACGACTTTGTAATCGTAATAAAGGAGGCTTGAATGCTTTTCTAACACGTTTTGGAATAGATTGATAAAGTACAGAGACATCATCTCTGATTTATTTACCTAGCAAAATTTCAATCTATATTTTTCTATTTTAAATATGTGTTGGATGGACAGAACAAGAAAGATAGTGTTTGTATTTGTATGGAAAGACAAGAAGAATAAAATGTATGTTATCAGTGTAATGAAAAATAAGAATAATGGAATAAAGTAATTTGCATTTATTTCAAATCATAATTTAGTTTTTGTCTGTTGCTCTCACGCATTCTCTTAAACAAGTGTTTGGAATTCGCAGTATGAGCAAGTGTCTGGGATGGGTGGGGTGTTTACTCTAAACAGGTGTCCGGTATGAGCACGTGCCCCTGTACGCATGGCGCAAGAGCATACTAACTCCTGAAAATTAATTTTAGTTTGTACTTAAATATCTGGGAATCAACCATAACTCTTAATTGTCATGCGAAAAGCTGACAAAAATGATCAACCCGCTATCCTATACAGTCTTTGTGTCTACTATAATTTACATACCAATGACATTTAAAGCTATATTTATTCCATTTTCCATCAAATACCGACTTGTGCTGTATGTCCACTTAACTCTTGTTCAACATGGGGAAGAAAAAAAAATGGTCAAAGTTGTCTCTCCATTTCTACAGAGGCTTGCCGTGCGTAAGAATGACATGACACTGTCAGGTAATTTTATTTTTATTCGATCTTCCATCAAGACAGTTTTACTGTGCTGACGTCACTATCCAGGTCTATAACTTTCCAGCTACACGTTTTTAAATATTTTATATTCTTTTGACTTTACGTGTTTCAATACTGTCTTATATACATAATCACTTTTGACTTAACGTGTTACAGTACTGTCTTATACAAATCACTTTTCATCTGTATCAGCTACGATAATAAAGCCACGCACACTTGCAAAACCAGTTTTTATAAATTGACAATAGTCAGTGCCGTCTCGTATGACATCCATAAAATTCAATCTATCCTAGATGGATAAAAACATGGGAAGAAATACAAAAAGAAACAACGCTTGTCTAATTGTCTAAGATAGAAAATGTCCCCCCTCCCCCCCCCCAAAAAAAAAAAAAAAAAAAATGAAGATTGGCAAACGTACCTGGAGAGAAAGAAAGTCGTATTGAAAGAACTGAGAAAGTCAGAATGGAATTGCGTAGTAAACATCTTTAAGTATAAGATACTATAGAAATAACCTCAAAAAAAAAAATATTAAAAAAATCAATAAGTTCTTTACAGTGACAAGAAGTTCAAACTGAACTCTTAAACTAACAGTTCCAATCAGTCTTTATCAAAGAAACAGCCTGTAAAACAGCTCCTATTCCAGGTCATCAGCGTCCAACTATAGACCAACAACAAATCATTTTAGATGGTGCCGCCAAGTTATTCTATGGTATTCATGTGGAGAAATGTAGCTGGCATGATGTAATCCCTAACAGAACCTTTAAAAACTCTTCAACAGAATTGGCACCAGCATTCACTCTTATTTTTCGGAAGTCATTATCATTGGCACTCATCACAGTGACTGGAGGAATGCTAACATCATTCTAATTTTAAGAAGGGAAATAGACATCTTGCAGTTAACTACTGACCAGTTTTCCTTACATGTGTGTGCTCAAAAATCTGCAGCATATCATCTGCAAACACGTTCTAAAACGTCTGGAACAGTATAAGATATTGACACGAATCCAGCATGGCTTAAGATCTGGACATTATTTAGTCTCAGCTACTGGTCACAGTCAACGACCTCGCTAAATTATACAACGATACATTGCAGGTAAATGCGTCAATACTGGATTTCAGCTAGGAGTTCGATATAGTTTAACACAAACGACTACTATCCAAATTGGATCAATACGGCATGAATGGGGACATACTCATCTCAACTAGTTCTTTCCTCCAAAACAGATACCAATGAGTTGTCGATGGAGAAGCCTCCCGATTTGTAAAGATTGAATCAGGTGTCCCACAAGGAACGGTGCTGGGTCTCTTATTACTCCTCTGTCACAAAAATGACTTGCCAGCATACGTGAACTCACAAATTAGATTATTCGAAGATGACTGTCTTCTCTACTGACCAATAAATTAATTTCAAGACCACGTTTTACTACACAACGTGATCTTAAGTTCTCTCGAACAATAGGCTGAAAATTGGATAATGTAATTTAATGCAGGTAAATAGTATATCCGTTGTCTATGCAGATCAAGACAAGCAAGTTCATTTAATTATACTTTATTTCATCAGTTCTTGGAAAGGATAGAAGAAAATTCCTACCTTGGTATTATCATTAACAATACCCTAAAATGGACACCACACATCAATAAAACTGTAAACAAAGCCAACAGCACCCTGGGTTTCCTCACGAGAAACTTGAGATCCTGCTCACTTGACCTCAAAGATGCTGCATACAAATCCCTAGAACGCTCGGTCCTGGAATATAGATCAACCATGGAGGACCCATATCTGAAGAGTGACATTATAAACATACAGAAACTATTCAGCGCCAAGCTACAAGATTCGTTTGCAATGACTTCAGCCGGAGGAGTAGTGTGACAAACATGATGAAGCCATTAGGACGGGACTCTCTTGAATGCTATAGAAGAGAAATGAAACTAATCCTTATGTACAAAATAGTATCGAGTCACGTTGTAGTGCCCGCCCATTATTGCGTTTCGTATAATCACGCCTGTATGCTTCACATGAACACTCAAAAACTCAATACACTCCACACTGATGTTTATAGACATTCGTTTTTAACCAAGAAAGACCAAAGACCTGGAACAGTTTGACAGAAAACTGTGTTCAAGCCAGCACATTAGAGGAATATAAAACTAGACTTGGCTATCAATAATTAAACCCCCCCCCCCCTCTGGATGCGATACTCGATTTCGAAGTCTGTCATGTATTAGGGACCGACCGTTTAATTTTCGGGGTGTGGGGAAGGGGGCTGGGATGGGGAAGGGGGCTGGGATGGGAAAGGGGGCTGGGATGGGGAAGGGGGCTGGGATATTTTGAAGAAGAAAACTTTTCTGACTCTGAAAGAACTTTTTTAAAAAAAAACATGCTTGCTCTAATTTATAGCAAAAACAATCCCTTTTATATCCAATATATTGGTGAAAGTAAGAAATTATCTTGAGGTAAATAATAATAAAAAAAACCCGGCTCGAATAAAAAAAAATCAGCCCCCCCCCCCCATATATATATATATATAACACCGGTGTGTGGCCCCCAGTGGCTTATGTAAGTCACCCGATTCAAAACAATACATGACTCGATTTGTATAGAGATATCTTCAAATACTATCTATTTTGTTGACAACAGTGAAAAAGGAACTAAAATTTGTTGCGCTCACCAATTTGAAAGTGAAATACTGCTCAACTGCTTTAAATTCAGTTCTGTTGTCGACTCGTAGCAGCGACATTTGGACCATAAAAGTACTGGGTAATAGAAGACCGACTCCTCACAGTGGGTTTACCTCCCTTGGGTATGATAGCTCTACGGTATATTCTGAAAGGTATGAGCTACGAGGAGAGTGAATTCGCTCATGTCCGGACTAAATTAGCAAGTTAATATCATAGGCCGGTAAATATTAAAATCTGTGTCTCCCGATTGGTTAGTCAGTGACGTCGCTCCTATAGCAGTGACATTATTCCTATGACGGCTAGTTTGAAAACTTCCCTGAACTGCAGTGATTGATTAGTACCTTCACATCGACGCGGTACATCGTGCGGGGGAAAACGTACTGAGATTCAGTCCTTTCACTAAGATGGAGGATTACAGATATCTGACGAGCACCGAAAATGTGACTCAGTTGTCAGCGAAGAAAGTGAACATACTTCAACAGTTATGGTGTTTTCAAAACCGATCGCTTCAATTTAGGCATTATGGGATTGCAGACTACACGGAAGAACTACTTAGCTCCGAAACTGAAGACCTTGACAATGTACAAAAACTACTCATCTCCGAAACTGAAGCGTTTCACAAAAGAGGTTGCGCTTTGCATAGGGTTTGATTTTTAATACAAAGAATTGCCCAGGTTTTCCTCATTGGTTATCCTGGTTATTTAAAACAGACCTTGCATATCTTAGGTATTGTTAAAATAACCTTGAATCCCCTTTATTTTGGTTTATGACTGATGGGTGTAATTTGGATTATAGAGTATACAGCCTGGCTTTACTTCAGATGTGCATCTATCAAAACACTTCTAGCTCCGCTTGGTCATTTTCACTTCCGAGACTTCAAAGATAAATTGGAAGAAAAGAAAAAAATAAAAATAAAAAATAAAAAAACGAGCCGATTACTTTTATTACTTTCTATACATTTTATAATTCATTCATTGCACTTTTAAAAGCTGGCATTGTCCAATCTGACAACATTAATTTTCCCTATTTTACAAATGCTAAAGTTAGTGTACTTTGGACTAGTTCGGGCTCATTTTTCGAGCACATGGGAGCAGCCATTTTTATCAGCTGTCTGCTTCAGATAGTGCGCGGTTTCCATAATTACCCCGTGTAAAGAAATTTCAGTCATAGTACATGAAAATAGCATAGAGGTGTGCCAACATTCTACCAGAAGTGTACCAATTAGTATGGTTCTCGGCCCGTCAGCGACATTAGCACGTCTATGATCCAATGAGCAAGGGCCGTTTCACGTTATACAAAACCACATATTAACACATTTTTACCATGAATTTTAATTACTTTAAATTACAATCAGGACTTATATTGGATTCCTTTTCGCAAGTTATCACAACACATGAAGTAAAGGGATCAAGTGTGATGAACTATTTTTGTAGACTCTTAACATACGTATGTGTCCGCCAAGCTAATTGGCGGAGGGATAATATACAAAATTGTATAGTAAATCGCCAGATAGAAGAGGCGCTTATTTTAGCGGCGATGGTGCAAAAGTGGATGGTGAATAGAAGATTCCGCAATGAATACTGGCTCTCGTACTAATTACACAGTATAAAACGGTTCTATAGTTTCTAATTCACATTAAGATAAATCGTGCGAACGTGGACACGGAAATAACTATAGTATTTGTGAGTTTCAGAACTGTCATGCACAGAGAGAATGAGGGGGAGGTGCAGGAATGTTTAGAAGACGGCTATTGACCATTCTGACATGTTTAATGTCTTACGCTTTTTCATTCTGTCATTTCCATTTTCTGTACTCACACATTTGGTAGATTTGGAAAAACGACCCTTAATAGTATAAGAAAGTAGTTGTTTCACACACCGGCCTATCGATTTCTTTTTTAAAATCATTTAATAGCCCTCTACTCTCGTCTGTGAAGTCCATTAAAAGGTAATCATATTACAACAAATTACCTCCCATGAAGAAGCTTTAAATACTTGACAGATTTTGCTCATATTTTCGCTGTTCTTCATCTTTAAGCTATCCTCTTTATTTTTAATTTGCTTATTTCTAGTCTTCAATATCACTTTAAATTCGTCAGTAAACAGGGAATGTAACATGTATCTTCATACCTTCATTCCTACCTTCTTTGTGAGGTACTCTACGTTGTTTCGTGTTAGGCAGGCTATACTGCTTTTACAAACACTGATTTTTAAATTATAAAAAAAAAAATTTCTTCTAATGATAGAAAATAGTACGCATTTTCTATCATGTTCTAAAATTAAAAATGTACTGATTTTATTATATTAGAAATTGATTTTCTAACATAAGAAAATGATTTCCAAATTTAATTTAATTATTTTCTAATAGTGAAAAATGCTAATTTCTGTCCTCAATAGTTTGCCATAAAGGAATATTTTTGAAAACTTGCAATATCTCCAATATAACGGTTTAGAATGAATTATCCGTTCGCTAATTTCAAACGAAGTTTGTCGTTAGTATATGTTAATATGAAGCATTTCATCAAAATCGCAAAGATTTCGTGCTTTTATTAATGTTATTTCCGTGTCATAATGTTAAAGCTAGCTTTTATGCGGTTTGGCGTTTAGGATACACATTTGTTAAACTGCATACTAAATTTTGGTCTGCCTAAACGCAGTAATGTACGCTAACGGACAGTAATGTACAGTAATGGAGACGAAATACAGTAATGTAAAAGAAATTAAAGTAATGGAGCAAGAAATTAAGCATTTTGCAAATACATTTTTGATTATGGATTTTGTTGAATAATAAAAATATACATTTTTGTACAGCTTGTTGTCGTTGTTGTTGTTCATCCATTGACATCAATATGACATATGATGTTCTCTGCCATGCTTACTGATGCCTTCCGTGACAATGACACTTGGATCGACATCACATACCAGACTGACGGCAAGCTGTTCAATACAAGAAGACTACAGGCGAAGAAGAAGTTTCAGGAAGTGCCTGTTCGTGATCTCCTGTTTGCTAACGACTGTTCCCTGAATGCCAACTCTGAGTCTAACATGCAACACAGTATGACCATTTCTCTTCAGCTTGTGACAATTTCGGTCTCACAATCAGTATAAAGAAGACAGAGGTGATGCACCAACCTGTACCAGGAAAGCCTTACGTAGAGTCTACCATCACAGTAAATGGCCAAAGCCTCGTGGCAGCGGACAAGTTCACCTATCTCAGCTGCACACAGTCATGTGCAGTCCACATCGGTGATGAAACCAATGCCAGAATTTCTAAAGCAAGCGTGGCCTTCAGCAGACTACGTGCAAATGTGTGGGAGCGCAGAGGCATCAGTCTACAAACAAAACTTAAGGTCTACAAAGCCATTTTGTTGCCGACCCTGCTGTATGCTTGCGAAATCTGGACCTTTTACAGACGTCAAGCCAAGAATCTGAACCATTCTCACATTGGCTGCCTGAGGAAATTGATGAGGATAAGATGGCAGGATAGGGTCCCAGACACTGAGGTTCTCATACGGGTAGGCATTCCAAGCATCCACACTCTGCTGATGAAATCACAGTTGAGATGGGCAGGCCACGTCACAGGATGTCAGAAGAGCGACTACCAAAGAAAATCTTGTACGGTGAGCTGAAGTAGGGAAAGCGATCTCAGGGTGATCAGAAGAAACGATTCAAAGATTCCCTCATGTCATCCTTGAAACACTTCAACATTGACCAAGAGCCTTGGGAAGATCTCACACAGGATCGCTCCACCTGGCGGAGTCTCATCCATACTGGAGCTACAGACTTTGAACAGAGGAGAACTGCAGAGGCAGGGCAGAAGCGTGAGCAGCGTAAATCTCAGAACTGCAGCACGTCCTCTATTAATCAAGAAAATCCAAGTGGCATATCCTGACAAGCGTGTCACAGACTATTCAGAGCACAAATTGGCCTGATCAGCCATTCACGTACTCACAGAAACCAAACTAGTTAGTGATGTCATGGTTATCTTCGAACTCGAAGGACGAAAAACAACATATGATGGCGCTGTTGCGGTATAGTAATGGAACATCACTTGAATATAGACTATACCATGGTAGAAAATATAAATTTATTTATTTATTTATTTATTTATTTATTTATTTATTTATTTATTTATTTATCCAGTTAAGAGTCATTATTTTTATTTTTCTAAGTTATGATTAAAATAGTTATTTTCAGTAATATGTGGAAATACAGTAATGTAAAAGAAATAAAAGTAATGGACCACTGAATATTAGAATATTGTTGTATGGACTTAAATATGAAAATACAAAAATAACAACTTGGGTTGTTATATTGTTTTATTGTTGTCGTTGTTGTTTATTTGAATGCTGATATTTTTTGTAACGGAGAATACATGATACTGTGGAACAGAGTATGCTTTACAACTCTTCTTTCAGAGGACCAACATTAAAATGATGATAATGATGATGATGATGATTTTTGTTTGTGAAAACTACTATTAATTAAGAAAAAGAGTGCATATTCCCGACATTGACATTTTTTTTTTATCAAACTGTTGTTTGATCCATATTTTTATATTATTTTTAATATTATCATTATTATTATTGCGTTTGTTGTGTGGATGTACTATACTGTTTATAGACCTTTACTCTATATAAATCGTCGCCCACAGAGCCAGAGCCCAGCCACCGAGAACCTCTTGGAGATAAACAATAAACAGTGTGATACATATAAACGCACTAAACATATTTTTGTTAACCATTGTGCTATATTCAGAACATGTTTGAATGAAAATGATTTTAAAAAATGACAAACTTTTGTTGTTGTTTTTCTATGATATTTAATCGTTTTTTTTTCTTTCTCTTCTCTTTATATATATATATATATATATATATATATATATATATATATATATATATATATATATATATATATATATAATTCGTAATTCTTTTTTTATGGTTGCCTTGTGCCCCGATTGAATTTATATATACATATATAGACATACGTATAACTTTTATTTGCCTGAACCGAGTTACCAACCACTAACACTGTCCGTCATTTTCATGTTGTTATCGTCTTACTTCGCTCGGCTCTCATCCTTTTTCTCTGGTGAGTTTTTTTTCCCCCTCCTGAAGCAGATTCGCAAGAACAGTACCTATCGTCAATCAACAAAGCCTTGCACTTAACAGAAACTTTAAGTTTTTCGAGCTCAATCTTAGCAGTCTGTTGTGATAAGAAAATGACAACAACATTTTAAAAAATGCCATAAACATTTATACTTTTGTATCAACTTCAAACATTAGTTTTCTACCACAAATTTATTCCGAGAGGATTTTTTTTTTTTTTTTTTTTTTTTGCATTATCAGATGAAATGAACTAAATAAATATACCGTTAAAAATTAAATATTTCATATCCACCCGATATATACTATGCTCGGCAAAATTATTTGTAGCCAGTAGACATTTATTTGACAAAGCGTTATTACGTGGAGAGCTATTAAAACCTCGTACCTTACAGTTCTGAACTAATTTTAAAACCAAGCAAACTGAACAAAAAAATAGTTTTTTTTTCTTATTATTATTATATAATTCAACAACATCTATAATCACTGTATTGTTCGGGCATAATGTCTATTTTTTTATTACTGTAATTCCGGATCCGTTACTGTATTTCCTCTCCATTACTGTGCGTACATATTTTAAATCAAAAAATAGAAAAATTAAAACAATGAATAAAATAGTCTCAAAACTTGAGACAGAAATAAATAAATAAATTTAATTATGCTTAGTTCCATGAATATACGTTGTTTTATATTTTTTACCATATTATAGTATACTATAGTTGGAGTTCCATTACTTTACACCAGCGCCATCAGTTTTCATATTAATGTCAGTGGATAACAACAACAATAGCAACAGCAAACTGTACAAACAAATATATATTTTTTATTTGCAATTTCTTGCTCCATTATTTTATTTATTTTACATTGCCGTATTTCATCTTCATTACTGTACATGACTGTCCATTACTGTGTTTAGGTAGACTGCTAAATTTCAGCCAATCAATGGCGAGAATGTCTTCTCTGCGAAATGCAGACGCGAGAATCAATTTCCGGTTGAGCTTCGATGAAATTTGCTGCAAAAGTTGCAGGTTTTCAGAATTGTTGATTGTATGCTCCAGCAGAAACAATTGATCCCTGTATATATTAGTTACATTTAAATGCACAGTATTTATAAATCAACGGTTTATATATACGGGAGCATCGAGAAAAAGCTTTGCTCCTCACTCAACAGTCGTAGTACAGTATCGGACTTTCCAAGTCGATATTTACTTTGTTGTGTCATTCAGAATATATTCATAAAACTAGGTGAACATTAGAGTTATATGTTAAGTGTACAATTGTCTATATTCACAGTAGTCACATCCTAAAAAGAATGCTTACAATATTTGTTTAAAGTTTGTTACGACAGCAGTCGACCTCGGAAATGCTCGGTAGAGGCCAAATTTTCAAGAACATCTGACATAGTTGGAAGCCTGTATTGACCCTGTTGCACAGATTTGAGTCTAATTGCTTTAGTAGTACTATACTCCGATGCCTTGTGCAATCCTGTTATATTCGTAACGTTGCAAGTGAAGTCTTAAAAGAGAGACTTCCTTTTGATGGCAATGCCTTCTATCCTTTGATCTGTCAGACTTGACCATTATTCAGTGGTTGACTCTGTGGTAATTAGAGAAAAGACAAATGAAAGATGGGATTGGATATGAATGAAAACACTGTAGTATGTAGGTTCGTGAGTGCAGTCAAGCTGAAATGAAGATAAAACAGAATTATACGCAAATAAACAATTTTCAATGGTTGTTTTTCCCACATCAAGGGACTCAATTCCCTGCTGGAACAACTTGAGTTTTTAATAAAAACTACTACTTCTTTAATCTGTCAGACTTGACAGTTATTCAGTGGTTGATTCTGTTGTAGGCAGAGAAAAGATAAATACAATGTGGATTGAATGAAAGTAATATACTATGTAGGTTCTTATGAGCAGTAAAAAGCTGAAATGATGAAAAACATAATTATAAGCAAGCAGCCAGATTTCACAAGTTGCTTTTGCCCCATTCAGGCATAACAAATCTGGCCTCCAATTTCCCTGCTGGTGCAACTTCAACCTTTATTAAAAACTATTTTAGAGCTGGGAGCCGAGTTCTCCCTGGGCAGATGTGGCATTACAGGTGCACAATGTTTTGATCTTGGAACCCCATTTTCATACCCATGCTACACCTAAATCACTTGGACAAAGTGTTAATTTTTTAAAGCAGGAAACCAAAGACTTATTCAATAATTATGCTGTATTTTACTGCATTTAAAAGCAATTTCAGTAAGGATTGCTTATCGGATGAGAAGGCAACTAGTGTGTCAAATCTCAATGTGCCAATTTACATGAGTGCTTCTATCTCAAAGAACTAGATTTAATTGTCAGAAATTCTCCTTTGATAATCCAAAATTGATTACCAATTAAAATATTGAAAGACTAAAGGAATGAAAAGAGTAATTGAGTCACTGACCAGTATTTTAGTAATCACAGAAAATCTTTTTCCAGTGTATATGTCCAGTAGTAATGTTGGCAGTGGTGCATAAGGGAAATAACCACAGTGTTCTACAGAATTGTACTGTGAGCAATGAATGTGAAGAAAAACAGTGAAGTGATCGCTATGAATAAACTTTTTCAGGCATACATTAAACACAATCTGTTTAGTTTGCAGAGACTGAGTAGTCACTGTAGATGTGCTTCAGTGACTGCTTAAGGCAGGAAGAAACCATTGTTTGATTAGGAAACACCTGGCTGCTGACCGCAACTCCAGCATAAACTCCACCATATCATCATTAACCTCTTTTATTTTGTTGTCAGCTCTATATTGGTCAGAAATAAATTTAAGCTGAGCACCTCAAGGATAAAATCAGCATGACACCAAAATGATCGGAAAGTTGCTATTAAAAAAACAGCAATATGTGACATATTTCATTGGCTTGTACATGTGCATTTGTCAAAATAAAACATAGATACATGATGAAAACTACAAATCCAAAATCAGATCAGGGATCACAGCAGGGATTGAAAATTATCTTATTCAATTCATGTGTTCATTACTTTTTGTTAAAAAAGTTTATTTAGTTCCATTATTTAAAAAAATGGTCCAGATAAAACTTGAAAAGTATTTTATTGATCTATTTTTATATTAAAATATAATACATTTTTGATTTTTGAAAACCATAAGATTTTGCAGGAAAAAGTTAGGTCAGAAGAGATAAAATCTGAATTTATACTTATTATTAGCCATTTACAAAGATGAGTTGTATGACTTCCAACCATGGAAAGATGCTAAGATGGAGCTTTATTTGTCTAGATCCTGGACTTTTGATTTAAGGAATTTTCAGCTTCTGAATGGTTTTTGTTGTGTCATTCAGAATATATTCATAAAACTAGGTGAACATTAGAGTTATATGTTAAGTGTAAAATTGCAAAAGTATTTGCTGTTTAAAATGAAAACAAACTATAAAGATATGCATACAAATATATATGACAGGTCTTTTTTTTCTCTTTATATTGCAGGAAAGAACAGTTATGGTTGTTTAACATCAGATCTCAGTCATCATGTTTAATTCTACATTTGCCAGATCTGGGCTGTCTGAGCAGCAACAAGTAATGGCTGAAGTTATGGCCGACATAACGGGAGGAAGCCATATGCATGGACAGATACCTCATGGAGCCATTATGGATGAGGTGGTTGGACAAGGCATGAATGACTCAAGCGGTCAGCCGAATAGCATGGAGTATAATCCTGCCAGACCTGATAGTGTTATCCCAGTGAGTCTCTTTGAATTGTCACCTACTAAAGGGATACGTCAAGTGCCTCCAAATATGCCGGTATTTCCTAATCATCCTATCAACTCTCGTTTCGAAATACGGCCATCAGATAGAAATCCCATATCAGAAAAAGGAGATTTTGCCCCTCATAATTTATTTGGAGTTAAAGAAAACTACAGCCATGCGTCAGGAGGATCGAATATGCATATTCCTATGTCGTATGCCAATGAAAGTGTGTATAATTCTATTTCTAATGAACTGCGGATGAAATTGGAAAATCCGTATAATGCTTCACCAGAAAAATCTAGGGAAGAGGACCCAGGAAGATCTGTTAGTGCTATTTTGGCTGCATCTGAAGCTATCAAACACCAGGATATAGCATCAGAAGTTGAAATTGGAACTATGGAAGTTGAGGTCAGGCCTGATCAAAATAAAGGCAGTAAAACGATGACAGAAGATAAAAAACCTGATATTGATGACGATATTGAACAGATTCGTAAAGCTGCCAAGTCAGTTGCTAATACTCTAAAAGGAATGAGTAAGGAAA
Source organism: Margaritifera margaritifera (assembly GCA_029931535.1). NCBI lineage: Eukaryota > Metazoa > Mollusca > Bivalvia > Unionida > Margaritiferidae > Margaritifera > Margaritifera margaritifera. The sequence continues at coordinate 1,895,481 of JAQPZY010001687.1, forward strand.
GTACAGAAGAAATAAAGGGGAAGAAGCCAAAGCTGAAGATGACATTTACAAAAAGGTCAAGGACTAATGATACCTTCAATCAGGCTAGTTCAGTATACATTACAAATACCAAAGGAGATAGTATTGGGACAAACAATCAAGCTTTTCATAGATGTGACTATTGTGACAAACATTTCAAAAAACGAGACCGATTGAATCAGCATATCAAGATTCATACTGGAAAGAAAAACTATCGATGTAGCTTTTGTGGCTCAGAATTTGGAAGATCAGAACATCTGAGACGTCATGAAAGAAAGCACACAGGCGAGCGGCCGTATGAGTGTGGGGAGTGTGGGAAAACATTCATGCGAAATGAACATTTGAAGCGACACCATTTTGTTCACACAGGGGAAAAGCCTTTTCAGTGCCCTGTTTGTGACAAATCCTTCCCTCGTCATGACAGGCTTATTAAGCATTCTCTCATACATGATCAGTAATTCTCTGCATCAAGTCACTAAATTAGGCAATACAATACAGTAGGTTTGATTTTTAATCAAAATATAGTGGAGTATCAAATATCATTAGTGTGGTTATTTGGTTGACTAGATAACTGAGTGAATTGTATCAATTCATTTATATGTATGCATGTGTGTATGTTTGACATTTTTTTCAACTGCTGGTCATAAGATGTGGAGCATAAGTTATGATGTCCATCTGTCTGTCCACCCATCCATATGTTCCCAATTTAGTTTTTGTACAATAACTAGAGATCTTTACTATCTACAGTTACCAAACTTTGTAAATAATTTGCATTCAGGGGTAAAATGGAAACCTATATATTTTTAGGCCCAAAGGTGAAGGTCACAGTGACTAAATGAAGAAAAATATTTTCTACACAGTAACATTAGTTACAGACCTGGACCAAACTTTGTGGATGGCTTACAGTTGGGATAAGAAAGAAGCCTGTAGGTTTTTGGATCAAAAGATCAAATGTCAATGTCACAGTGACTGGAAGAAGAAAAATGGTTTCCATACATTAACCTTAGTTCTACATGACATGCTCCCCTGGGTCATAGAAACCATAGTGCATCATCACAGTGCATTAGTACATGAGTACATTGACTAGATCCAACCTAACTTCTCTAGTCACAGATGGATATCTAATCAAAAATGAGGTTCATAGAACAAAGCTGTAAGGCGGCTCAGATGCACTTCATTTTGATGTTATTTGTATATTGTGATGTCTACTGCATGCTACCCTGTAATGTCGTCTGTCCTGTGCTCCATCTTTGCAAGTAAAGAATTCATGACTTTTTCCTCCAACATATTAGGCAAAATTTTCACATTCTGGACTAAAGTTATTGTAGAGAAAAGATCATAAGATGCAATCTAAATTGAGTGTGATGCAGTCAAAGCATTCGGTTTTCTCCAAGTGGCATTTTGCCAACAATTTGTGGCAGTGGTGTTGTCCTTCCAAAGGAAGGTAACTCTCTGTGAGGAGTATATCTGCATGACAGACCTGGACTGAACTTTGTGGATGGCTTGAAACTGGGGTTAGGTAGAAACCTATTGATTTCCAAGTCAAAAGGTCAAAGGTGAAGGTCATTGACTACAAAATGAAAAATGGTTTATGCACATAAATTTCAGTTCTCGACCACATACCATCACTAAAGTTTGTGGATTGCTTACACTAATGATTTTGGGGTCTAAAGGTCAGTGCTCAAGGTCACTGTGACCGAAGAAAAAAAATGTTTTTTGCATAATGACTTCAGTTTTAAACCACGTACCTTGACCAAAGTTTATGGAGGGCTTGCACTTAAGGGCACATGGTACTAATTCAGTTCCTATAATAAATCTTTGGAAAAGCATGACATTAAAAATTCAATATCTTTAAATTTCTGAATAATCATGACCAGATCTATATCTTGCAGCATGGTCTTTCAAACCTGTATATCCTCTGTTTTAAATTTACCCATTTCTAGACTAGTTCTAATCTTTCTGTATAATTAACCCCATGAGTTCTCTGTCAAGCCTTGATTTACTTCACAAACCTTTTTGTAGTAGTAGAGTGCAAGAGTAGACAATGCGCATAGTTTTGGTTATCAAATATTACACTAATGAATGTTAACACATATTGGAATTCCATGTGTACCAGCATTAGTAATGGTATGTTTTAGGCAATATTTAACTATTTGAGCTTAATTTTAAAAAAATATTAAAATAAATCTGTCCACTTGAAATTTACTTTCTTATTACCATTTATTTCTCTTCACTTTCGATTGAAATATATTATCGTATTTGTCAGATTATGCAATAAATGAATAAAAGGTAAATGTGATCATCAGAATGCAGTGTTTTCTCCAAGACACATGATTGCATGAATCTCTCCTAAATTGGTATAATCCCCCTCAAAAATGAGCAAGCATGAAAATTTTGCACAGTTGATTTGCTGCAAGTGTAATGTAACCTGTAACATTCATTAATATTTACAAAGCTTGGTTTGATCATGTAAGTGCCTGCCTTCTAGATCAAGTCATAATAAAGCACTTACTAAGTGACTTTTTGCACTTTCATTGATCATCTGGTTATTGATAGTGTTTTACGAACAGCACTTGGTGAGGTTGCACAATAGCAGACATGCAGCTTTTGGCTTTTGGTCTGTGCTTTTACATGCAGTTCTAATGTATAAGATGCAGTGGCATGGTCATAATACACGATCACTGCTGTTGTGCTGATAATGAAGATAAACAACTACATTTTATCTTTGTTCGTTGAACATTATTTATCACACACGTTTGTTGAAACATACTATGAGGGGGTCTTTTTAATAATACTGTTCTCATATAAAAACTGCCCCCTTACAAATTGAAAATCCCCCAATATGAAAATGTTGGAAGGGAATTTTCCATTTGTGTGAAAATCCAAGAAAAGTCACTGTCTTACTTGTTTATTTATCCTTTATCACCAATCCAGTGGAATATACTGTGTCTACCACCATCTAAAGAATAGATTATCATGTTCTTGTGACAAATAATATAATTGCAGTACAGGGGCCCAGACAGGTTATGAAATGAATACAATGTTACCAGTAACACCAAATCGTTGTTGATAGCAACAAATCTTGAAATTACACATTTTAAAAGTAATTCATATTTACAGTCATTATGAGTCGATAAAGTTTTATACCCATTGTTTAATGAGGCAATGCAGGCACCTGAAAACACGCTTTCTCCTCAATACACATATACTTGAATTTCTGAGCTGTATAGTCCAGTGGGTTCCGTCATCACATTTCCATTACTTTACAACAAGCTTTATGGATCAGTGACTTCCTACTCTTCCAGACTTCTGCTCTTGTACACATTGCTATTGTGTATCAAAAGGCACCTACAAATGATGTTTCTTTTAATTCATAGAAAGGCTGTTCTTTGCAGAATTTCATCCTTTTTGTTTCACTTGATGGTTGATGGTATTACATGCTCATCTTTTATGGACATGCCACTAAAGGGATAATTTCTGTAGTTTCTAAATGCAGCTATGATGTTTTCTGCACACTTTGGTCTCCCATTTTCTTTCACTTGTTTTCTTTCTGTGTTAAGTACAAGATGCATTTATTCATTACAGCTTTTTTGTAGAGTATTGATTAATATGAATTACATGTATAATTTCATTGATAAACTTGTATTTGGCATATTTTATAAATTATGTCAATAGAAATAGTCATCAATAAATGATTGCAGTATTCTAGGACGACATCAAGATTTCAGTTCAGTGACCCTTATTGTCTACCATACTTTTGGCAGCGATCAATTTATAAACGAGGGCAATCATGTGTATAGGGTTGCATCATTTGAAACCATCATCCGTTCAACTTCATTCAGCCGAAAGGGACAAGATTCGACTTTCGGCATGAGATGTAGGGACCATATATTTGCATTGGGTGGGTAAAGGGAAATAGAGCTTTGTGAAATTTTCAATTGATTCATTCTTGTATGGTTAATTTCCAGAAAAGAACATATTGTTGAGAGACTTTGTTATTAGTTAAGAAGAAATACTTCCTAATAACAAAATCACTGCCAAAATCAACTGGCAGATGGCATCTGATTTTTTATTTGAATCTAGTCCAAATTAACATTTGGTACAGTTATATGTTAATATGTATAGTGCTTGCATTGCATTCATGAGTTATTTCATGAGCAGTATTTAATACCATGTATGCAAAATACAAAGTAGACTAGGTCTGATCTGTAATTAATAACTCTGCTTAAAGGTCATATCAATAGATCAGTTTTGTTGATGTATATTATTTGATTTTTGCATGATCATGCCAGTTGCAGGAGGTTTGACACATGTAACTTTGTGCAATTGGCCATATTCAAGTATCAGAATTGCATGTACCAACTGAGTACATGTTTGTTTGTTTTTAGAAAACTGCAGAGATTTTCTCTTGGTTACTAATACATTTATTTATATATTTTTAATTGATCATGAAAAGATTCTACACATTTTGCTAAGTTGAAACTTTTTCTGGAGCGTATGGAAACAACTTTTAATCCTTGGGCTTCACCATAAAGTGCAAACTCTTTCCTTATACTGTGCAAATATTTGAACTTAGTAAAATGTGTATAATCACTAAAATAATGCACTCAGTAAAGTGTGTGTGGGTAAAATTTATTTATATTTACAACAATGATTTATTGGAAAGAAAGTGCATGTGTTTTTAATACATTTTGTTTCATGTACATAATTGAGGAGATAGTTGTATTATTACTGTTGAAAATACCTTTGTATTTATCTTGCATTCAAAACAGATACTGTAGAATCTGAATAATAAGTGCATATGTGGAAATAATCACAGGGGTAGAAAATGTCTGAAAATCCAGGGTTGTCCCTGGGCAACCAACTTTGAAAATCCAGTTGCCCAGCAGAAAATCTGGTTGCCCAGTAAATTATTGCAGTTAAAAATATGAGAGAGGGAGAGAGAGAGAGAAAGAGAGATGGTATGGTGTGTGATGTTTAATCAAAAGTGTAACACAAGTCTAGCTACATATTATTTGATATGAAATGGAAATTAACACAGAATTCAAAAGTCAGAATAAGACAATTGGCAGTCACATCTGTTTACTTGTCAGAGATAAGTTTGACAAGTGAGTCTTTCAGCCTTGGATCAGAAATGAATTCGGGAGATTTTCTATCCACATGCTTGGGAAATTCTATGCACAAACTACAAAACATACATCCACCATTATCCTTTTCACTGTATTCCACCCATGAGAACTGATCTGTCCATGAACTCTGAAAGCAACAAACACGCTTTTTACTTTCGTATTCCTTGTCATCAAATAATTTTCATTTTCTTTACAGTGTTTTTTATAGTCCATCTGCTTTCTGACAATTGGGCCACTTCTGACCAGAAACTTAAAGATATTTGATGATTATCTGAGTTTACCGTAATTGTTTATGCTTCACGTTATCATGAATCCGATACTATTATCTGTAAATAAACTGTTAGGCAGCTGTCAGCTTATCCACGTGGGAAGTTGTGTTTATATGGTAGCCATTACCCAACATGCCAATAGAGTATGCATCAACAGTTCAATTCTAAACTTGCCATTGTCCTTTAGTGAAAGTCATCCAACAGAAACAACTATCACATGCTCTACATTGAAACACCCATTTCTTCAACAGACCAATAAGAAAGTGTACTACTAGATCAAAGGGCCTTAGTGTGCCATGTCGAAGATCAAAGAAATAACTATCATGTCGCTGTTTTGACAGAAGGAAAACATTTGTGGGTCTTGTTTCTTTAAGGATTCATCCCAAGATGGTATTGTAGTATTGACTTTGGTTAATTAATAGATAATGAGTGTTTGACACCTGCAGATTGGTATGTCCTCGTACTGATAACAATCATGCAACATGGACCATGCTGTATATAAGTAAATACATCGAGGACCGATGGAATGGTTCAATGTTCATTATAATTTTGAACATTATTGGTTTTTAGCTCTACTGGTCATAGACCAGCAGTGCTTATGGTATGATCTGTTGTCCATCTGTCCATTAGCTCATGTTTGTTATTGCTACTTCTCCTAAACTACGTGTAGGATTGCCATGAAACTGTACACACATATTCAAGGTCTAGGTCCTGAATGGATGGTCAAATCAATACGGGGTTTTCACTAAAAGACTTCTTACGATGTCTAGTTAGTCCTAAATAAAATTGGTGCTGATCTGGGGTCTAATATGGCCACCGTGGCAGCCATCTTGAAAAGCTTGTTATTGCTACTCCTTCTACATGGATGGTAATATCAACATGGGGTTTTCACTAAAAGACTTCTTATGACGTCTAGTTGGTCCTATATAAAAATGGTGCCAATCTGAAGTCCAATATGGCCACCACATCAGCCATCTTGAAAATCTTCTTATTGCTACTTCTCCTGAACGGAAAGTCATATTGACATTGGGTTTTCACCAAAAAACTCATTATGATGTCTAGTTTGTCCTAAAAAAAAATGGTGTTGATCTGGGGTCTACTATGGCTGCCACAGTGGCCAGCTTAAAAATCTTGTTATCACTACTCCTCCTGAACGAATGGCCATATCATCCTGGGGTTTTCACTAAAAGACTTATAATGTTTTGTTGATCTTAAATTCAAATGGAGCTTATCTGACATCCAGTATGTGGCCATCTTGAAAATCTTGTTTTACCTACTCCTCTTAAAGGGAAAGTCATTTTGACATGGAGTTTTTATCAGAAGACTTCTTATGGTGTCTACTTGGTCCTAAATGAAAATGACTAACTCTCAATATGGCCACCATAGTGGCTATCTTGAAAATATTGTTATCTCTACTCCCAAATGGATGGCTATATCAACATGGAGTTTTTACCAATAGACTTCTTATGATACCTAGTTGGTCCTAAATGAAAATGGTGCCAGTTGTTCATCCAATATGGCTGCCATGATGGCTATTGTGAAAATCTTGTTGTCACTACTCCACCTGAATGGATGATCATTATGACATGGGGTTTTGACCAAAAGACTTCTGATGACGTCTACTTTGTTTTGAATGAAACTGGTGCCAATCTGACATCCAGTATGTCCACCACTGCAGCTAATTTGAAAATCTTGTTATCGCTGAAGAATATCAGAGATAGTTTCAACACTCAGCAAAGGAAGAAATGGTCTTATCTTGAATTCCTGGAAATTCTTTTCGCCCAATAGAGCATCAGTTCTTTCAAGGGACTCATGTTAATAATATAGTTTTATTTGCCCGGCCATGCTTTCACATGGACATGGAATTTTCACTAAAAGACATCTTATGATGTCAAGTTGCTCCTAAATGAAATTGGTGCTGAACTGACATCCAAAATATCCACCCTAGAAGCCATCTTGAAAATGTTCTCATTACTTCTCCTAAATGGGAGGCCATAGCGACATGGGTTTAAACTAAAAGACTTATTATATGTAGTTGATCCTAAATGAAAATGGTGTCTAAAAACCTCCAACATGGTGGCCATCTTGAAAATCTGTGTTATCACTACTGTTCTTGAAGGTATGGTCGTATAGACATGGGGTTTTCACTGAAACACTTTTCTCTATGGTCCCAAATCAAAATCATACCTATGTGAACTCTCATAATGTGAAAAATCTTGCTACACCTACTTCTCTTGAATGGATGGCCATACCAACAATTTTCTTTAAACCTCTTCAATCTTGCAATATATTCAGTGTTGTTCATATATTAAAACAATGCTGATCCAGCCTCCTAAATGGCTGCCATGAATGGCCATCTTGAAAATTTTCATATGGCTACTTTTTCTGAATGGATGGTTGTATCGACATGGGGTTTTCAATATAAAATAAAAAACAATAGAAAAATGTGACTTGTTCTAAATGAATATGATGCTCATCTGACCTCGAACATGGTGCCATAGTGGCCATCTAAAAACCCTTTATATCACTACTGTTGTTATATTGACATGGGGTTTTCACTAAAACACTTCTTGCAATATGTAATTTGTTCTGAATAAAAATGGCGCATATTGGACCACCTTTGTAGCCACACTTTTGTGAAAGAGTTTGAAAACCAGACCTGATTGACCTTGGGTCAAGTCAAAGGTCATTGCTTGCATTTTTGTCCTTAATAGAGCTCATGAACACAATGACCTGTACATAATACAAATGCATTTTGACCAGACTTTGTATTTATTTGCATTCCAGTAAATTAAGTGATAGTCAGCACTTGGACATTGATTTTAAGGTCAAAGGTCTTGACTCAGGAGTTTTTATCTGTTCTGGCTTGTGAGCATGATATGAATGGACTTTTAGCAAACCCATTTTGTGGATGTATCTGTATATGACCTTGAATGATGCCAGTACAATAACTTACTATTTCCCCCCGAAAAATTATAATCGCAGATTTAAGCAAACTTAGCATGTTGGTTTGTCTTGAGATTGTCTGAGACAGTTAAGTTCAATGATCTTCTGTCCATGATACCATTTTAAAGGTCAAAAGCCATGACAAAGAATTTTGTACTGCCTTTTCAGGTATCTTTTTGGTATCTTGTGAACATGTTAACTTGAACATTTAAGAAATATTTTGTTACCATATTTGTTATGTAGGAGTTTCTCAAGAATATCAAAGATGGTTTCAGTACTCAGCAGTTAAAGCGACAGAATATTTTGTTGGTTGTTGTTTAATGGCACATTAAACACATTATTGGCTATATCATGCCAAGGAAATGGAGCTGCCATGGGTAGGTATTGAACCTGTGACATTTGAATTATGAGTCTGATGCTTAACCAACTGAGCTACCATAGCTCCCTAGCATAGACGAAATGGACTTGGATTTATACAAATTCTTTTGGCTCAATAGAGCATCACTCTGAGGGACTCTTGTTCTAGCATAAATAATTGCATATATGTTTGTAAATGAAGACAAGGTCTATGACATTGAATTTGTTCGTCAGAAGATATTTCCGTCTTTTATTAAGGGCTAAGCAAGACTATGGATCTATATAGCTTGATTATACTCTGCATTCTGTTAATTTATTCTTTGATTAACCATCTTTATGTAAAATGCTGTCAAATCTGGTTGATAACTATATGTTGTAACTTTTTACAAGTAATTGTATCATGATACATTCCACTGTTGATAAGTGCATATAAAAACTTAAGCACATATGCAGTTTACTAATTTAAAAAAAAAAGCATATACATATATGATAACTATCCAAATTTTACGGTATAAGTGTATGTATGTAGGTGTGGGTGTATGTATGTGTGTGTATATATATATATATGCAGACCAATAATTTCCTAGAATTTTGCTTGCTGAAAAAGACTACCGGTATATGAAACTGCAAGTATCCAAGTACTATCAGTAGAATTGATATATATGTACATGTACTTAACATAGTAGTACTTCATCTGTTGTTTGCAGGGAATTCTTTTATAAAAACAGATCTGTCTTCTTTCTGTGAGATTTAACCAGCATTATAATGAATTTATATTGTTTTTGTTGAATTCGTTATTAATTGATTGTGTTTAATGGTGCATATCACATGAAATACATTGTAGTGCCAAGGCAATGGAAGTAAAGTGCCTTGCCCAGAAACACAATGGCAGCTGACCTTGAGAAAAAAGTAGTCCAATTACTCTTTAATATCAAAAGTAAACTCTTTTGCCAGTTGTTTTTTTTTGTTTGGAAAGAACATGTTGTTTTTTTTTTGTTTGGATAGAACATATTGGGTTCCATGGAATAATAGAATGATTTTTATTTCAAGCCATGAATGTAGAAGTTGCATATTCAGTGCTCCAAACAAACAAAATTTCTCACACAGCCAAGGACAAATGGCTTTTGAAAAATAGTATTTTCTATGTAAAAAAAAGACATCTACTTGCTGTGAAAAGTTTTTTCATACTTTCTCAGACAAGATTTAGATCGGCCCTGTACATAGGGTGGTCCTGCTTATTGAGCACTGTTATAATGATACCCTTTTCCATATCTGTTGAACTTCGCAAATACTTTGGCTGTGGGGTCATGCAGCTTGGGTGGGTGTGTGTGTTGCCACTTGGGCAAATGTAACATCCATTATTAAAAGTAGGTCACTGTGACCATTATTTCATGCGTCAAGAACAAAGTTTTGCATTTAGGTCACTTTCTTTGGCAACGTTTGCCACAGTCATGCAACTTTGTGGTGAAGAATCTTGGTGAGTACAACACCATCCCACCAAAAATATGTCACTGTGGCAGGGTTTTTGTGTTCCATGAAGGCATTTCTAATTTAATGAATATAAAAAAAATTGTCTCATATTCAAGTTTGCTTTGCATTCAATACAGTGCATCCATCCATCCCACTTTTGTTTCCAGAGCACAACTCCAGAACCATTCAAGATACCTATGTGAAACTTGGTATACATATTAGAATAGTGTGCCTTTTGCTATTTACAGTTCTTCAGTTTCAGTATACTTAATATTTGTGTCCATTTGTTGATCCATCCCTTCATCCATTATCCACAATTTCCTTTTCCAGATCAAAACTCCAAAGCCATTTAAAAAATATCTGTGAAATTGGGTACACTTATTAGACTTGTGGTGTAGATGTGCCTTTTACTATTAACAGTTTTTCACTTTTAATATTTTTAATGTTTTATCTATTTATCTGTCCATCCATCCTTCACTTTTGTTTTTGGAGCATAATTCCAAACCACTCAAGATACATCTAAGAACTTGATAAACATAGACTAGTGGCCCATATGAGCCTTTTGCTATTCACAATTTTTCAGTTTCAATATTTTAATGTTTTTATTTATTCATCCATCCACCATTAACACTTGTTTTCAGAGCAAAACTCATGATGTCTGTCACTTCCCTGTATACTTTTGTAAATATGAACTTGATATATATATATAAAATTTTAGATAAACCCTTCTTTCTCCTGGCTGACATTTGTGGCAGGGCAGAGGATATAGATGATTCCATTTTCTCATTCATTTTGTCACACTTTCATTGAAATCATGAATGTTGAAAAAGGCAAGACATATAGGTGTGGCAGTGTCCTTCTGTTGCTTAAGTTTATAGAAATGGCAATTGTCATTCTTTATCATGACTGTGGCCAATATCCTCATTTCAATACATTTTGTAGAAAACATAGTATCTTGAAGTTAATTCCAGTGCATGCACATACCAGTGGTGCATTAACATCCCTTGTTTGTACATGAAGTTAGAAAGACTTTTTAGCAATTTTAATAATTCCAGGATCAGTATTTTTTGACACTTTTTAAGAAACTTTTAACTATTTGTCTCAAATATAAATCTTCCATAAATAACAACTTTAAGTAGAAGAACACTTGCAGGATGAGGATTTCAGGTGTATTTTCCCATCAGCATGGTTATTGACAAGTACTGTTCCTTGTATAGCAGAAGCTTTTAAGATGGTCAACTCTAATTACAGTGACCAAGTTTCCAGCCATTTTTGTTGCTGTAATGAATCTCTTGTTGTAAAAATCATGCTTTTAATTTAGAAGAGTTGCCTTCCTTGTATCATTTCTGTCAAACCAATGCATGTAATATAGAAAAACAAGTCAAAGCAGCTTTATACTTTTTTGTTATCTCATGCCTTTAAGAGTATCAAAAACCCAAACACAGGAGGCCATAAGCAACAATAGCTGGGAATGGCATATGTTAATTAACAGTAGCATAACAAATATTACAATGAACCGCTGCCCAATCTGATCACTCAGATAGGTCATCAATGTTTACCTAATTGCATATTTACAGGTGTAGTATTGTGGTCAGACAGGAGTTTGTTGACCGAGTGGATTACCTGGACACTTTGGGTTATATACGTGGAACATCTTCAATTCAAATCATTATAACTCTGGATTTATTTCACTATTTAAATTTATTGTCAATCAACGTGATTTTTTTTTACCTCTCCTGGCCATAAGGTCAATGAGTTTATGGCATGGCCCCCCCCCCACATCTGTTGTGTGTTGTCCGTTGTGTGCCATCTGTCAACATTTGCTATTTTAAACTTCTCAAACGCCACTGGACCAGTTTCAGCCAAATTTGGCAGAGAGCATCTTGACATGAAGAACTTTAATATTTGTACAAATGATGCCAATTTGCCATAAAATATAACCACCATTACTAAAAAGAAAAACCTTTATATAACATCTGAAAAAACAATGCTCAACAGAATTTGACCAGACGGACAGAAAGCATCCTAGCATGAATGGCTTTAAAATAAATTTTTACAAATGATGCCAGTTTGCCATCAAATATGGCCACCATTGCTATAAATAGAAAAACTGTAAAAAACTTCTCAAAACTTGTAAACGGAATTTTTAAGAAATTTGACAGAAAGCATCCTGACATGAAGGGCTTTCAGATTTTTACAAATGATGCCAATCTGTTATCAAATATGGCCACCATTACTAAAAAACAGTAACCGTTAAACAACTTCTCAAAAACTGCTCAACAGAATTTACCAAATTTGGCAGAAAGCGTCCTAGTATGAAGGGCTTTGAAATTTGTTAAATTATGGTGATCACCTTCAAATATGGCATCTATTACTAAAATGACAGTACCTTCAAACAACTTCTCAAAAACTTTTCAACAGAATTTGACCAAATTTGACAGCACTCTGGAATGAGGGGCTTTCAATTTTTACAAATGATGTTGTTCCACCTTCAGATATATCCACCATTAATAAAAATTTAATAAAACAACTTGAAAAAATTACTAAACAGAATTTACCCAATATGATGGAAAGCATCCTGGCATTAAGGGCTTTCATATGTCTACAGATAATGCCCATCTGCCATCAAATATGGTCCCTGTTACTAAAAAGTAAAATAACCTTTGAATGATTTTCCAAAAACCACTTTACAAAATTGGACCAAATTTGACTCTAACCATTCTTGTATAAAAGGCTTTCCAGTTTGTACAAATGATATCGATCGACCATCACATGACTGCAGCTTGACATTTATGAGACTTAACTGAGTTTGATTGTCAACATTCTGCATCATCATTTAATGGTATTATAGCCCTGATTGTCAGACCCATCCACTTTTGTTTCCACATAAAAACTCCATTATTGATTTCAACCAAATTTGGCGTGCAGCTTGATATTGATGAGACATTGACTGAGTTTGATATCAGCATTGTGCATCAGTATTTAGCAGAGTTAGATATTAAACTGGGCCCGTCTCTCCTTCCATCTATCCATCCCATTTTCATTTTCACACAGTAACTATCTTAATTATTATTGGATTTAAACCAAATTTGATATGGAGCTTTATATTGGTGAATTTCATTGTCAGCATTGTGTCATCATTTAGCAGAGTTATAGCCCCTGATTGTCAGAGCAATCCTTTTCTTTTCTGCAGAAGAAATCCCTGGATTATTATTGAATTTTAACCAAATTTATTACACTGTTTAATATTGACGGGGCCTTTAAGTTTGATTGGTAATGTTCTTTGTCATCATTTAGTTGAGTTACAACACTTGATTGTGAGACTTGCCTACTTTGTTTCTTCACAATAATTCTAATGATTATTATTGGATTTTTTTATCAGCAGATTGATTTTCATGAGACTTTAGCTGTGTTCATTTGTCAGCTTTCTGCATCATTGTTTAGCAGAGTTAGAGCCCTTGACTGTTAGACCCACCCTCTTTTGTTTCCACACAATAACTTCCTTGATTATTTTTGGATTTCAACCAGTATTTATATCCAGCTTGATATTGATTAGGCCTTGGCCAAATTGATTGTCAGCTTTCTACATCATCATTTAGTGGAGTTGTAGCCCCAGAATTATGGACCCCACTTGCTTTCATTCCTGCGCCACAAATCCCATTTTATGATTGGATTTCAACCAGAGTTAGTAGACAGCTTGATATTGATAGGACTTTGTATGAGTTTGATTATCAGTATTCTTCATCATCATTTAGCAGATTTATACCTCCTGGTTGTCTGACTCATTCACTTTCATATCTGCACAATATGTTAATTTTAATAGGCTTTCAGTTAAATTTGGTCTACAGCTTGATATTGATGAGACCTTGGCTGAGTTCACTTGTCAGCATTCTATGTCATTGAGAGTTATGGCGTCTGATTGACAGACCCGCACACTTTTGTTTCTGCACAATGATTCCCCTATTGGATTTAAACAAAAGTAGGTGGGAGCTTGATATTAATGAGACATCATTTTAGTTTGACAGTGTTGCTTAGGCACATGATCAGCATGTAACATCCATCTTTTAGTGGAGTTATGGCCCTGATTGTTGGATTTGCCCACCTTGTTCTGCACAATAACCCCCTTAATTTCTATTGGATTTCAGTCAAATTTGATATGCAGCTTTATGTTGATGACACATTGGTATAGTTTCATTTTTACAACTGTACCTTAACTCATTTACCATATCACCATTGTCACCTAGTTCTGTCCTCTACAAAACTACATTTCCAATGAAAAGTGGGGCAATTTGCTTCTTCTAATGCTTCTTTTGTATCTCAAATATTCAATTCATTGTAATGAATTTCTCTGTAAAGAGAGTTGGATTTATCTTATCCATGCCAGAATATTAGTCTGGTTGTTCAATACATGTATTTGTCTTGATATTTTCTGGATAGTGTTATTTGAATGTGAATTAGGATAAGATGAAATCAGTTTAATTGAATTTACCATAAATGTCTGAGACAAGAAGTAACCCCAAGACAAGCTAATTCTCAGCATTAAAGATGCATGAAGATACACTATTGCATGGAATTCTGCTGCTAAAAAGTAATTTGTATAGAAAGTGATTAATATTAGCTTAAGAATACAGGTTATTCTACTGTTAGAGGAACATTTTTAAACTGTATGATTTTGTATTTGCAGATACACTGAATATTACCCTATTTGCGGTTTTATTAACTATAATCTCAAAGCATTTGGATAAAGAAAATCAAGCTCAAGCTCAATACACCAAAATGTGATATGATACTTGGATTATGCATTGACTACATAACTAAACTTGAGCATACTAGTATAAGAATAAGAGTAAAGAACATCATAAAAGTTGTATTATTAAAGTTACAGGATGTCAAAGGTTTTAGACTTTGAGCTGGAGTTTCATGCTTACAAACTTTTATGAATTTGGAATCTGGTTGTTAGGCCAAGTTAACTTGTGGTATGGCTTGCATGCAGAGTTTTCCTTGCTTTGTGTGTCACACTACAAAGTTTGGTATTTTCAAATAGTTGAGTGATCTCAGGTCCACATGGGCCTCTTTTGTTTGCAAAGAAATCCATTTGCCTATTTTTAATACCATTTTAATTTGGAAAAATATCTTCATGATCACTATGAAAACATTTTGCAACTTGTAACATGTCCATTGATCAGTTTTAGAAATGTGTATTACTGGGCATTACAGTTAAATTTGTGACTGTAGTGGTGAAATAGTCAGAAATTATAATTCTGTTATATCAGCGGTTTGAAAAAAATTATATTTAATATATGACCTGCATAAAGTATCATTGTATAGATATGTGCCAGAAATGATAGACACTCAAGCCCATCTTTTAAGACCACTCTAGGGGTTTAGAGAAAGTTGCCATAGGAAGTAGATGGTCCTTAATCAAAGGGAACTTTTGAGCTCAACCATTATGAAGAGGTGCCTGCTATAATGAGGTGGACATTAAGGTAGTTTTGACTGTACACATGTTATAACAGAAATATGTACATTGAATATTTTAATTGTAAATATTGCCTTTATCTCTTGTAAATACATGTACTTTGTCATTATTGTTATGTTGGTGCATCTGATTTTACTTTTACGTAAAGTTTAAGGTCATTTGTGAGCAAGTATATGCAGTCCATTTTTGTAACATTTAATTGTATTAAAATTTTTAAATTTTAGAAATTACTAATGCCTTGTTTGAATTTCTTTTTTGCATGATATTACTTGTATGTATTTTGTCAGTGAAGAATGTTGTGAAAAGTGCAGCAAGTATTAAAGTGTTGTCCATCTCTGGCTAAGATGAAATTGGGGTTAAGTAATGTTTGCAAGAACTATCAGATATTTTAAGTGTGTTTGCAATTACAAGTTGTTATCCAATTTGGCACATAATTACCTGTAAAGTCTAAATAATTGGCATAACACTCAAGACAGGAATATTAAACTTGCATTTAAGCAGTGAATAGGCTTTGTCCAAGCAGTGTGAGTTTTTTGGGCAGAAACTACAAAAAACACAGCTTGGTGGCCTGCTTAGTAGACAGAATACTAGTATTATGTAATTTATTATATTTTATTACCTCTGCTATGAATGGTGAAATATGGGTATCATTTTTCCACTGCCAAAAGCTGTGTCAGGGTCAGTGTTTGTACAGTAAAATTCGTGTTACAAGTTTCTTGAAAGTTATTGCTGTATTTAATTGAAGCTTTAGAATATCAATACTATACGCTGAAGTATGTATTTATTCTAGTTGTTTCAATCTTGGCACATCTTTACTTAAAGGTCAGCTTGAAGTGTATACCTGACAGTTGTGTTTTGTCTCACCACCAATAAATGTTGCAAAATGTGAGACATAGCCGGCACAACATCCAACTTGTCTGTCATGTGAAGTTGAAAAAGTTATACTAGTAAATTGCATCAATTTTTATAAAAAAAATTTTATTTAAAGGGCAATATCTTTAGTTTTATTCAATGGATCATAATCAGATTTTTCCCCACAATTGCAACTGGGGGCAGTGACATCCCTTGAGGATGAAGGTCAAGGTCATGGGGAGCAAATATTTAAAATTTGGGTGGGTTATCACTGGTTCAAGTTCTGAATCTGGCAGTATTATCTACTATTGCCAGAGGTAATTGTTATCATATACAGTACAGACATTAATCACATGATATGAAATGTCACTACTGAAGTGCTAGTTAAAAAGTCAAAGGCCAAGGTCACAATGATCTGTTGGTTGAAGTTTTTTGCAAGAAAAAAAACTTAAATCATATGACCATGGATTGGCATTAGACTTTAGGCTAATGTTCTAAATTGATCAGGGTCATAGCTCTGCAAAATAGTGTCAAAATGTGCTGATCTTCAAACTTGTCCGAGACCTTGCAAAGTTGAAACTCAACAGCAAATTTCGTTTAAAATAAAATATACTACATGTGGATGCTAGTGTTCATAAGTCACTGGAATGCCTATTCTAGGTTGATCAAGGGCTGTAACTTAAAGATGTATATAATGTAAAAAGTGTCCACATACATGTATGCATAATTTTGTCTCGGAAAAATGTTTGAACTTGCTATTTACACATATGTTGGTCCACATGAATTACAGAGCATGAAGTAAATAATTTTGTTGAGACCTCTACTTTATTCCATGTGTTGTTGCTGCAGTTTCAGCAGTTGAACTGACACTCTCACATGATCAAAACATTCTTTACATTTTATATTTTAAGTAGAACTGAATTTTTGCATATTTTGGAAAGATTAAACTTTCAAAAAAATTTTACAGTTCATTTTTACATTTTTTTAACTTAACCTTTTTTTTGAACTACATAGTAACTTTTGTGCTGAGGTGCCATAAAACACTGCTACATACATATCATAAATATAAGTCATGTGCCTTCAGGTGAATGGAAAATATAATGGAACAATGTTGACCTTTACAGAATTGTCTATCTGGCAGAAATAGGGGTGCTCACTTATTCAACAAAAATTTTACTATAATAGGAGTGGTACTTAATAATATGGTATTTTTGTTGTTTTATATTATGGATAAACAGCTATTAACCTTATGCCTAAGTGTGTAAATCAAATGTATGTAGGATGAGGTCAAACTAATGATGATACGGTTAACCCAAGCCCTGCCACATTGTGTATGTAATCGGATTACAGTAGCACTTCCCTACCGTATACAACGCATACGGTAAACCCAAGCCCTGCCACATTGTGTATGTAGTCAGATTACAGTAGCACTTCCCTACCGTATACAACACATACACCACACATCTTTGCCTCCCTTTGTGGTGTTTAGCAAGACCGATCCCGACAGGTGTTCATTTGACTAAAGACTGAGGGTGAATGAACCATACTGTGCTAAATGCTCAATTCTGTAAGGGCAGTGAGACCACTGCAACATAGTGCCTGACAGATGTGGCAGACTTGAATGTGAGAAGACAGGCCTGTCTGGTTCTTGAAGTTGCCTTTCAAAGCAGTGCAAGATGTCCATCTTGGTTAAAAGGTCAACAGATGTGGGAATTCTCTAGAAGAGGACAGAAATCTAGAGGCAGAAGCTGAAAGATTTCTCTAATATGCACCAAGCTGAGTCATCCCTAGACAGACTGAGTAGAGAAGAAGAGGCTTGCAAACCTACGTCTTTCACTGCTTCACGATGAAGCTGTGACTGGTGGTAGAATAGTCCAGTACCAGTCTAAGCTCCCTTCATAGGTCTGGTAATGTGATAGGAATGTTAACCAAATTCAACATCTGTTGTACGGTGAATCCGAGACCGGTTTTTGGTTTGAAGTGGCATGACCTGCTGCCAGATTCAGTCTGTCTTGGGTCTAGAAGTTACACTACATTCTGCATTGGGAGTTGACATTCCTGGTTTGACTTAGGCACATTAGTCTCCCTTAATGGACAGAAATCAGAGGGTCTGCACCAGCATGGAACAAGTGACCACATGATCATTCATTATTCTGGACTCTGAGCAGTATATATTTTTAACTAGCGAAGAGAAAAATTATTATGTAATGCAAGGTACATTTTGTGCCTGCAACCAACAAAAATGGTGCTTAAACTTCAACAGAATTTCCAATCAAGCAGTTACTGGTTCCATGTGGCAAGTGGTGCAGACTCTCAACCATCACTAATGTCTATCCTGCAGTGTGCTAGCCCTTTCAAGAACACTATATAAAGTTTTCTTTTTCCTTTCCTGGGATTGCAATGCACTATGTATCATCATTCTCTAAATTAACTGATAACACTGCAAATGAATGACAAGTCTAGAAAACATCACTGATTTTCGTTTCTCCTCACAAATCTACAAAATAGGAATTCATTCAAGTGCAAACTGGTCGGATTGTGAGAAATGCTCTAGTTTAACTAGTGTCTACATACACAAGAGTCCCTCTAAAGGACTAATGCTCTACTAGCCAAAACGAATTTCCAGGAATCCAAGAAAAGACTATTTCATATTTTTAACTGCTGAGAGTTGAAACCATCTCAAATATTCTCGAGCAATCACAAGATTTTCAAGATGCACAACAACCGTATTGGATGCAAGATTAGCATAATTTTCATTAGGGCCAACTAGATATTGTGATAATTCTTGCAAACCCTACGTCTATATAACCATCCATTCAGTAGAAGTAGCAGTAACAAGATACTTAAGATGGCTGCCACAGTGGCCATATTGGATGTCAGATTGGCATCATTTTCACTTAGCACCAACTAGACACCATAAGAAGTCTTCTGGTGCAAACCCCATGTCGATACGACTTTCCATATAGGAAGATTTTCAAGATGTCTGAATGTCAGATCGTCACCATTTTCATTTAGGCCCAACCAGACATTACAAGGTCTTCCAGTGTAAACCTCTTGTCGATATGACTTTCCATTCAGGAGAAGTAGCAATAACATGATTGTCGAGATGGCAGTTGTGGTGGCCATATTGGATATCAGATCAGCACCATATTCATTTAGGACCAATTAGATCTTGGGATGAACGTGTTTCTCCAGTTTCATGGCAATCCTCCAAGTAGTTTTGCTGGAGTATGAATAATAAAAACTTGTGCTAATGGACGGATGGACGACAGAAAACAGGCCATCCCATAAGCTCTTCTGGTCTATTAGCAGTACAGCTATAAAAAAAAACTCTAGAATTTGCAACAGATGGCTGATGGACACAAAAACGTGCATCCAACAGAACTGAAAAGTAGCCATTATAGATGCATTTTAGATATCCAGTGGGCAAGATTCTGCATCTCAATGGATTGAAAGCGTGTCTGAGATGTAGAAATGTGGCTTAATGCTGCCCCTGGATCTAGGATTGGGTATGCTGGAAACACTGATCACCATACCCAGTCCTGGGTGTACACTGGGCATAAAGTGAGATGGTGCCAGAACTGGTGTGGACAAAGTACAAGTCGAGCTGATGTCTGGTTCAAAGGTCTAGTACTGGCTATCGAGGGATAGATCACCACTGCCAGAACTGGGGTGCATGTGCATTGATGGGCTGTCCCAGACTTGTCAGCTGTTAATCTGTTCATTGCTGGCAAGACCCCGAGAAAGTGATGGCAAATGGGTTAATGACATTACTGCAGTCATGTGGGCTGCTGGAGATGGCAGAGAATGCTGGGCTTTTATCATTATCGGCGACTTCTCTGCCTCAAGTGAGTGTGACAGTAAGAACTTGGGAAGTGAGATTAGCTTTTCATAGGACCAAACAGACCATGTTTGAAGTGAAGTGCAAAACATTCATTTACGATGCTGACAGCATGAAATCCTACAAATAAATAGATGGAGTATACTTCAGTCATGAGAAAACTTCAGAGGATCACTCAAATTTGTAAAAAGTAAAAAAGAATGGAAGGTATCTGCAAGGCGTCTTAAGAAAGCCTGGTGACCAGGCATGAGTGTTAACAGTAACTGACAAATGTTGGGATATAGGCCAATCCCTGTATCCAAGGGGAGACTACTCTAATCCATCTTCTGTCTCTTCATGCAGATGATGTTTCAGCACTTTCATTACTAACACAAGTCCAAAGACATGGTTTCACTTGGGGGGCTGTTTTCTAAGGTAGTGGATGTACTAACATATTATGATCTCATTATGTATTTGAAGACAAAATGTGTATCACTAATTAAAAGTTGTTTATTTGATTTAATTTAGTACAACAGACTAAGTCCATGTAGAAATATATGTTATGACATCACATGACAATGACAATGTGGCAGTGCAGTATGTCTTTTGATGAATTGTCACAAATCACATGATGTGTCAGCCAGTGAAACATTTATTATATGCTGTAGTTCACTGACTCGCATCTTGTATCTGCTTCTCCTAATTTGAGAATACACTAAACTAAATGATAAGGTCAGTACAAGTAAAGTGACTGACAAGGCAAATATCAAGTATTCTTTATTACTTTGATCACAGAAACAAATATTTATTTCTGCCTGAGATTTATGACTTCATCAACAGCATCTCTTATTGTCCAATATGAGGGGCAGAAGGCACTTTGAATTATACAGAGTTTCTACTCACAAATTTTGACATTTATGGGGACAATGTACTTTTTTGTGACAGCTGTACTAGTTCTTTTTAATGTGACTGAAGTTTTCTACAAGCAAATTCTGGAAATTTTTGTTCCCTGCCTACCATGGTGTGGTCACAAAAGTTCACAATAATAAAATCTGACTAACCTTTAAGACAGAACTGTGAAGTTACTGGGCAGACAAAGAAAGGAACCAAATTTCATTACCCTTTCTCAAAAGTCATTAGAGGAAAAAGAGCAGAAAAGAGGGTTAATTTTTTTGTATCAATGACCTTGACCTTAAAGATAAAACCTTGATTGTGATACATAAGATGCCATTCAAATGAGAAGCACAATTGTACCATGATTCACCCCTGTACCTCAAACAGCTTTCATGATACAAAACAGTAGCAAAAGAAAATTTAAAATATTGCCCTTTAACCATAACCTTGTGCATAAGACCCCCAAATGAAAAACAATGCAACTTGTCCAAGTGTCTATGCAAGTATACCAAGCTTCATCTATTTATCTTAAACAGCTCTGAAGTTAGAAATCAGAAGGGTAAATGTGATTGAAAACTAAAATATTGACCTGTGACTTGACCTTGAAGATAGGACCCTGAATGTAGTACACAACATCTTTTAGTGATGATATATAGTTATACTAAGTTTCATCCCTTCATCACAAATGTCTCTAAAATTATAGTGGAAAGGAAAGTGTAATAGAAAAATTCAACGTATAAAACCATATGGCATTCACCTGGAAGATAAGACCCCAATGTGGTACACAACACAACATGCTAATCATGACATATATGTATACCAAGCTGTATCTCTTAAACAGCTCTAAGGTAGTGTGATGGAAACTTAAAATATTGATATGTGACCTCAACCTTGAAGAGAGAAACCCTAAGATGGTTCACCAAGTTTCATCCCTTAATATCAAAAGGCTTAAAATGATAATGGAAGGGAAAAGAAGATGGAAAACTTAAAATATTGAGCCATAACCTTGGCCTTCAAGCTAGAATCCCAATGTGGTTCTTGACATATCTTCTGGTGATGATGTACAAGTATACAAAGTTACATAGTTTAATCTCAAATGGTTCTAAAGTTACAGAGCTGAAAGGAAAGTGTGACAGAAAGTTAAAATACTGATCTGTGACCTTGGCCTTGAAGACAGGGATACTCTTGTGGCTTATAACACATCTTCTAGTGATGATGTACAAGTATAAAGAGTTTCTTCCAATAATCTCAAATGGCTGAAATTACAGAACAGCAGCAAAAGTGTGATGGAAAATTTTAAATGTTGAGCTGTGACTTTGAACTTGAAGATAGGACCCCCAATGCAGTATGCAACACACTGTCTAGTAATGATGTACAAGCATACTAAGTTTCATCGATTAACCTCAAACAGCTTTAAAGTAATCGAGTGGAAGAGAAATGGTGATGCAAAACTTAAAATATTAAGCCATGATCTTGACCTTGAAGATGGGACCCCAAATGTGGTATGTGACACACCTTCTAATGATGATGTATAATTATATCAAGTTTCATTCCTTAATCCTAAATGGCTTTAAAGTTATAGAGCAGAAATGAAAGTGTGACCAAATGGACAGAAATATGGATACAAGACATTCACTTGAACATTCAAGGCCAACACAGATTCCATTTTATCATACCATTTTCCAGCTCAGATGAGATGCATGCTAATATCATATACCATTTGTTTTTTTTACATGAAGCAAATTGTAACTAAGTTGTTGTTGTTTTTGTTTTAATTCTTTATTTTAATTTCAAAATTTTCAAATATGCAATGAACTTCAATACATGAGCACAGAAATACAGTGTATGTTATGGTGAGATTGAGAGTCCTACAAGATTTACACAGAAATACAGTGTATGTTATGGTGAGATTGAGTAGCACAGAAATACAGTGTATGTTATGGTGAGATTGAGAGTCCTACAAGATTTACACAGAAATACAGTGTATGTTATGGTGAGATTGAGAGTCCTACAAGATTTACACAGAAATACAGTGTATGTTATGGTGAGATTGAGAGTCCTACAAGATTTACAACAGCAGATCACTTGCGATAGAACTTATTTAATTTTCTATTTGAAGTAGCAATTTCATTTCCAGTATTTATAAAATGCCTAATGCTGCTAAGTAATTGACCAAATGTAGGATTACATTCCAAAAAATTACCTCTATATACATAATACTTAGCTATTAAGATTGATACATTTATCACCATCATTAATACCCAAGATAATATTTTAAGAGGAGTTGATAAAATTAAATCTGGTCCTATGTATCTAACCAGAGAAAAACCTCGGTAAATCTCTAATGACTATACATTCATATAGAAAATGTAAAACAAAACAAACAAAAAAAGACTGGTTAATTAACTAATTTAAGCAATACATGTACAAGTATTTTCTGGTTGCCCAGATGTGATGCAATACTTTATATTGGAATTCTTGTAATTTGATTTCAGTGGTGCACAGAATAGGGATGGTGCAAACAAAACTTACTGTCAGCTATGATATTAAGCTGTCTTGTCCATTTCACTTCATTCCACAAAACATCATCTTTTCATGTTTTTAATATCTTGTAAATGTGCCTACACCCTGTCATGATTGCAAAGTTTTTGAATTGGTTTTGGATAGACAACAATTACTCTGTCTGTATTGTGACCTTCTAATGATAATGTGTCAGGATAGCTTGTATGAATCTAGAATAATCCAAATAAGTTCCTTTTGTTTTATATTTTTCTTTTATTGAGTTGTAGTCTAATAAGCTTCCATTTTCATCTAGTCAATCAACCAAAAACCTTGCCTTACTATTTGTACCAATCTTTCACAAAATGTTTTTGTATTTTTATTATACCGTATAGGCTGACTTGATATGTGAACTTCTTTATCTGAATAAAATTTATTTACGCAATGTCACCAAGATTTGGAAATGTCGACCCAAAATGGATTTTTCTGAGAATCTAAATTTTTAATGAAGGCAGGTCCAATATCATACAAATTGAATTTTTCCATATAGCTATCTACAAATACTTTCCATTTAGAACTGGACACCATCAATCTTTAAATCCATAAAACATTTTTAAATCAGTGTGCTGAGATTTTAATACAAATCTAGAGGGATTAGGTAATGGTACAAACAGATGGTTTAATTTTGATAATACCATAGTATTTATAATACATATCTAGAGGGATTAGGAAATGATACAAACAGATGGTTTAATTTTGATAATGCCATAGTTTTTACAATACTTATCTTTCCTGCCAATGTCAAGTTTCTCTTTTCACCATACTTTAAACAGTTTCTCACTTCTAGCAGTTTTGGATTGAAGTTTAATCCCTCGATAACTTGTTTATTTACACTGAACATTAAACCTCGGGAGAAGAACTCATTTTCTACCCAATCTAGAGGTATATCTGCACATAATTTTTCAAGGCTTCCAGCTTAAGATCCAATCCATATCACTGGTGTTTTCTAACATTTATTTTCAAACCAGAAACCATATAAAACTTATCAAGTATACTCAAAGTTGCATGCAAAGAGAGTTCAGAACAATCTAAACATTGTAAAAGCTTGCATTCTGTATTGAATACTTCAATACCTTCTCATTTCTGATTAATATAAGTAGGTAAGATTTCTACATACAGCAGAAACAGGATATCCCTGCCTACAACCTCTACTTAGCTGAAAACATTTAGATAAATGACTATTTTTAATAAAACATGCTTGTACATCAGTGTAAATTCTTTTCATACATTTTCTTATACAAGATCCGAAATTAAATAAAGGACAAGGTTTGATAAAGGTTGATTTTGGCACCCAAATTAGTGATAAATTAAAGTGTAAGAGTATTTGTTATGGTTTTGCCATATCCACTATGTGTCTACTGCAAGATATGTACACATGATATAATAAAATAGTGTATAATTAGCATTTAATTTTGTTCCTAAATAAACGTTTGTTCCATCAAAAACTCAAATTTTGCCTATTTCCACATCTTTGAAGTCCTCAAAAACTAGTAGCACAGTCAAGAACACATTTGATTTTTCACAGAAAACACTTTTTGTAACCATCTAACACATGCAAATTTTATATATGTTCTCGTTTGTACTCATCCCTAACAAACAGAAAAATGAAGACAAACTGCATTGTTTGTTTTTTTACCACCCATTATGTCCTTCGCCATATAGACTTACTTCACAGTATCACCAAAATGGCACGTTATATTTCTTTAAACAAAACTGACATTCAAATATAGATTGCAATTTGTATGGGAGATTGTATTCGTTTCTTCTGCTGCTGATCATGTTTTGTGACATTCTTTAGCACAAATCATAATCAATCATAATATTTGGATGAGAGTAGCTAAATATAGAAGAGGTGCATGAAGGAATGAGATCCACAGCATAAAAAAAAACAAGAAGCAGCCGATTATTGTTTTTTTTATTAAAATGGTCTGAAAAAAGGAATGATGGTAAGAAATAAAAAATCAGTGTATTTTTTCATTACTTTGATCATTTTATGTTCCGTTTATTACTACCCTTCTATGATTTAATATATATATTGGAACTCAGGCAAACAGGATCATAATATGAATAACAATGTGAATCACACCCATGCATTAAAGTCATGAAATTAGCACGGAACCCAGTAAAAATGCAATATTCGTTAGCATCATTGCTAATTTATTTTGATTTCATTTATTATTTTAATACATAACTTCAAATTATCGTCTGTAGCCTAGATCTATAGGCCTACTCAGCAGACTATTAGCACAGTATAACACAAACTAATACAATTGATTACAGCAGTTTTCAAAGAAATATTTATTGAAGAAAGGGATTATATTGTACAACTTGAGTCCACTTTTAATGCAACTATATGTATAATATCTTTGTTATCTGTATACCCCCCGCCCATAATTGCAGGTTTTTTATATATTTATTGCTACCCTAAGGAACTTCACCAGGCCACATGGTATCTATATAAATTGTCAAACACTTAAACATGTAGTCGCAATGGTGTAAAGGTAAGACTGTTCACCATTTAGTCACAACTGAAAGTAAGAGCATTGGTTTGAGCCTTTTCTGAAACTTGCATTTTATTATTATTTTACTTTTTTTCCCTATTAACAATACAACATTGCAGCAACGTTGTTCATAGTTATGGCTTTTTTTTTTACGTTGTCAGCAATATGATTTGGTGAACTTGCTGCAATGTTGTTTCAATGTGCTGTTATCGTCATGACATAATATTCCTCCAACCTCCCGACAACGTTCAAAACTATTGAAAACAGTTAAGAATAAAAGCTACTTTGTGTTTGTGAAACACATATGCCCCTCTACTGTCAAGTATGTCCAAATCTACAATTAAACATTCAAAAAATAACTTGGGGAAACTATGTATACCCTCAACCCACACAAATCTAAATCCAAAAGGTTCTAAAACAAATACAAATTTCAAAGTGTTATTACAGCCTGTAAAATCACATTGTGCCTTACGGAAATGCATACCTGCAAATCTAATAAGTTTAACTGATCTATCTCAAGTGGTTTGTGCATAACTGCAAGGAACAAAATTTCCTTCAAAAATGTCAAGTTTCAAAAGTTATCAAATCAGTAATCTGTTGGTTTGTTTTGCGGGAAACACAATCCTAAAACTCTCTACGTATTGTCTCCTCTATTCAAATATTTTTGTTACAATTTTGCTACAGATTCAAGATTATTCTTGTATCTGAGCAATTTATTTATTTGATCAATTTTGGGGTTTTCTAAACAGTTAAAAGTCCGTAGATTTAGGTTGATTTAGAGACCTTAGTTCTTCCATAATCAATTTAGACTGATTATGAGAAGGAAATCGAAAATCGATTTAGACTGATTATGAGAAGGAAATCGAAAATCAATTTAGACTGATTATGAGAAGGAAATCGAAAATCGATTTAGACTGATTATGAGAAGGAAATCGAAAATCAATTTAGACTGATTATGAGAAGGAAATCGAAAATCAATTTAGACTGATTATGAGAAGGAAATCGAAAATCAATTTAGACTGATTATGAGAAGGAAATCGAAAATCAATTTAGACTGATTATGAGAAGGAAATCGAAAATCAATTTAGACTGATTATGAGAAGGAAATCGAAAATCAATTTAGACTGATTATGAGAAGGAAATCGAAAATCAATTTGATTTTATATAATAAAATTGCTAATTATTTACAGCCTGATATGTATTCTCTCCTGTATTAAAATTGTCTCTTTTTACAAGTTCAAAGTATTCCTAGTCACCATTGGGAAGGGTCCAAAAAATAATATGCCGAAAAGTGGCTGACCGGAAGAAAATTTAGATTTATCAGGGTCTAATCTACCGTAATATATCACACGTCTATTCTTAACATATGATACGATTTGAGAATATACTAGACAAAATATCTTAGTTCGGTGTGCCAACAGGAAAATTTATTGGTATTTCAGTGACATGGACAAAATGGCAGGGGCTATTTTTCTCGTTGGCATACTGATATAAGATATTTTGTTTAGTACACTCTTGAATCATATCAGATGCAAACAAATGTGATATATTCTGGTAGATATGAACCTGCCAAACCTAAATTTTCTTTCTGTCAGCCACTTTTAGCAATATTTAATTTCCATCTGCTTCCTGACGGTTCCCGTCGGTGACTGGGAATACCTCTCTACCATGTTGTGTGTGTGTGTGTGTGTGTGGGGGGGGGGGCTTGCACTAAATATAAGAAACTCTATTTTATGTTTGATAATTTGAACAGTAAAAAATAACTTATTCTGACAAATAGGCAAATAAAACAGTACAATGAACAGCTTAGTCAGTTTAAAATCAGGAACTATATATATATATATATATATATATATATATATATATACATACACGACATCACAGCACACATAAAAAAAGAAGCTGCAACATCAGTGAGCAACCATTAAATTTTCGGGGGGGGGGGGGGGGGGGGGGCCAGTTGGTGGTGAGAGAGAAGATCTGGGATTTATTTAAAATAGAGAAATGACTATGGTGCACATCTTCATATTCATAATGGATCAACTTAAATTTTAAATTTCCTAGACATTAAATATACAATTAAATAAATTAATATAAAGTCAAGAAAATTGTGGAAATAAATGTATCAAATATGGCAATAATTTCTCCAAAGCCAAAGTCTAGCACTATTTGATGATTATATTGACCAATGAATAAAGAGGAGCTCTTGGGATAAATGCCCCATCTTCTTTTAAAAATGATAAAATGATGACTTCTAATTGGTTAAGTACAGTAATGACGTCGATAAAATTGTGGAGGAATGAGGAGAAGTGCTCACTGAAGCAAATGCATTTGAATTAAAATGTCAGCTGTTTTAGTTCTAGTTTGCTTTCCATGATTCTGGAGAACCATTTGATATAAAATAAGGAAGGATCCAAAAAATAAATATGCCATAAAGTGGCTGACAGGAAGGGAATTTAGGTTTGGCAGGGCCTAATCTACCGGAATATATAACATTTCTGTTTTGAACTTCTGTTAAGATTTGAGAATATACTAGACAAAATATCTTAGATCGGCAAGCCAACAGAACAATTTTTTTTTATTTCAGTGATGTGGGCATAATGGCAGGGGTAATTTTTCATGTTTGCATATCTAACATATCTTGTTTAGTACATTCTTGAATCATATCAGATGTAACAAAATGTGATATATTCGGGTAGATTTGAACCTGCCAAACCTAAATTTTCTTTCTGTCAGCCACTTTTAGCAATATTTATTTTCTGTCTGCCTCCCGTCAGTGACTTGGAATACATCTCTACCATGGTGTGTGTGTGTGTAGGAGGTAGGAAGGGGGACTTGCACTAAATATAAGAAACTATTTTATGTTTGACAATTTGAACAATAAAAAATAACTGTTATTCTGACAAATAGGTTATATATATACACAACAGCACATCACACATAAAAGACTGCAACATTAGACATTAGGGACCAACCATTCAACTTTCGATGGGGTAGGGGTGATGACCTGGGATTTTTCTGAAATAGAGAAATCACTATATTGTACATCTTGTTTTTGATAATTTAACAACTTTAATTTCCTAGACATTAAATATAAAATTAAATAAAAATTTTAAATTATTAGGAAGTCAAGAAAATTGTGGAAATTAATGTATTAAATACGGCAACAATTTCTCCAAAACCAAAATCTAGCACCATTTGACCATTTGTCGCCAATGTTCTAAACATTTGGTTTTCATTCTTAATTATACCCTGTAGCAACATCAGGCATTACTAATGTACAAAATGTCTGCACCGCTATTGTGTGATTTTTTATGATTAGGAAATATGTAAATTGTTATTTTATGGCGATTCTGGCAGGATTTTGGCACTCAGATCAGTCCTAAACATAAACATATATTAATGTTTTAAATGAAAATGAAAATAGGTGTCACTGGTAATCAACTGTATTTAACGTAAATATACACATCATTTAAATAATGTTGCAAAACAAAAAGCCATAATTATACATAATAGCATTGACTACTACATGTACTGTTTGCAATTGTATCATTTTTTATGTATCATTTTCGGCAGTCAGCTTGAAAGGGGCTTACTAGCCATAATGTCTGTAATCCACGAAAATAGGTGCCATAACGGATGAGAAAACCACTGGTTTTTTAATGATCACTTTTCTTTATAAAAAGTGCTCCTGGATAAGAATTAAATACATATTTAAGGAAGAGATAGGGACAACTCTTTTCTGTATGAGTTTAATCTGAATCTGATTGGGGGCCAAAATAGTCCCTTATCAAACCTTATCCTTTATGATAAATTTTAAAAATTCTAAGGAAAGTACATAAAATGCTTTTTCAGAATCTATTAGTAATATTAATCCCGGCATTTTTAATCTTGTCATTTCCCACATTAAATTGAAAAGTATTCTTGTGTTTTCCCCAATGAAACGTCCAAGAATAAATCCCTTTTGATCTTTCATTATTCTTTTATCCAGGTTTGTCTCGATTCTTCCCACAATACACACTGAAGCAGTTTTATAAGTATTGTCAAAGAGAGTAATTGGTCACCTGTTTTTCAGATAGCATCTATTTTTTCCCCGGTTTAGGTAAATACATTATTATTCCTTGTTTTTGTGAAATCAAAAGCTGTCCTATTTTAGAAGCATACTCTAAAGACATATATAACAACTGACAATGACCTGATCACAAAAAATAATACAAATTCCACTGTATATTTGCTTAGTCTGGACTTTAGTTTTTTCATATTTTTTAAACCTTTACTAAAAGTAATTGTTTCTTTTAAATAGGCTTTAGATTTTCAGATAAAATAATGAAATCACAATGATTAACAATATCCTCGAACAGCCATATTTCATGAACTTAATGTGAATTTGAACCCGTTCGTTATAATATTGTGAGAATCTATTCAAATAACCATAGAAAGTGTTCAACTTCATCTACTTCATTTAATCATCATAAAAAAATTTTTTGGCTTTCTTGTACATTAATTCAGAATTACCGTTTTTCTGAGCATGTGTAAGTTTACTTTTTTCCGAGAGTGCGTCCATGGTTAGTGACACTGACTAAAAAGTCATGTCACATATGACTGGAACGTGCCAGTTAGACCACAAGGAATGGATGATATTAGTTTATAGCGTCTCCGTGTTTTTGAAATTAAAAAATATTAAATTTAAAACTGAATAATTTTTTCTGTTAATTCTATATGCAGTTTGTGCACTTACATTACTGCTTGCTTGTTCTTTACCATATAAATACATGACTCAGAGAGAGACAGTGGGAGCGAGAAATTTGAAATAGACACTGGTGAATGGATACACATTTTATTATAATAGATTCAATGTTGTTTGATGTAGAATATATGTTCATTATGAAATAATACTGAAACGAAAAAGTCCGTAGTGAATATACATTTCAAGTGTAAATTTTTCTTACGTTGTATAAGAACCCCACATGATTAAAACCAAATATTTACATTGGCTATCCCGTTGTATAAATTCCCAAAGTGGGTTTTCCTGTTCAAGATATGTAAACAAAGCCATCATGTGATTGGCGGACCTATCTTTAGCATTAATTAGAAAATTCAAGGTCAAAATGTCTAACACAAAAAAGGCATTAGTGAAAATATAGATTTTCATTATGATTTTTCTTAAATACATGAAATTACCTGTTTGAATCTCATTTTGTTTGATTTTACTTATAAAATACTTTCTGTCACTCTTGAAGAACGCTGGTGACACAGATGATGATGTCATTATATCAAAACAAACGCGTTAGGTCACGAGAAACATGGCACACGATTGAAGGACTCCAACGACTTCAAGAGGTTGGTCGATATTTTCAAATATGCCTTCCCTAATGTTTTCATTTCTTTTTGTATAATAATTCATAAAATTGTCTTTGTTCATTTAGGATTTCATATTGAGTCGTTATTTGTTTTCCATTAATATTGTTTCATTCTTGAATAGTTTTATTTGTAAAGTTTCTCTTTTCTAAATTACAAAAGACACAGAACATTCACAAAATTTATAACATCTGCATCTATCTAGTTATTTTTCCATTAGCTCTATTTCTCCCACACAATTCCTATTCATCTTTTTGCATTTTTAAAGTCATTTTCATTATATGTTGATCGCTAGTAATATGTAGTCTTCTTTTAACTTTTGAATGTTTTCCTCTTTGCATCTTGGTGTATTTTTCTCAAATGCCGCAAATTGATTGTCTCCCCCTTAAGTAAACTAGTAAAGTTTCCAATAATAACAGTGGATTTATTGAAAATACCAATTCTTGAAACCCCAGTTTTTAAATACTCTGTTGTAACTAGCATAACTGGCATGGCATATATTTCTTGGATATAATTTAGATTTTCTTTTACAAATTTGGCAAAGTCTTTATTTTTTAAAAGAGAATTTTAATTGAATTTTCAGTAACCTTTACCTCTGCTATGTCAAGATACTTTTAGTGATATTAAAATTATATCATTATATGTTCTATATCCTTAGACTATGTCAGTTTTTGCAATTAATGATCTAATCTAGCCAATTTCACAGGATTTGCTTTTATCCAAGTGAAATACTGTTCATTTTCATGGAAAGACCACCAAGCATTGGTAAGTTGTGATCAATTTATAATATATTGGACTTAATTAGTGGCTCTTGGATTATTCTGTCTTCTATAATCGCACATATCCATTTCTTGGTTCAAAACTGAATTATAATCTTCCACAATTATTAGGGAGTCGTGTCACAGTCTGAAATATGTATTTATAATATCTCCAAAAAAGAGGCTGATCAATATTTGGTGCATAAAAATTTACTAAAAGAAATATGCTTATTGCAAATTTCTAACTCTAAAATCAAATAGTCTGTGTTTATTTCTTAATATTCATTAATAATTTTAAATGCAAGTTGTTATTGGCCAATTTGGCTACTTTATCTGGAAAATCTTGAGTCTAGCCCCCATTCTACAGCTGCGTGCTTTTCATATTTTTTATGTACATATATGTGTATCCTGAAGTCATATTATGTTTAACTATTTTTTATCCGATCATAATACCTTAGGAGTTCAACCACTAACTCGCAAATCCAGCCCTCCCAAGTTAACTTTTAGTTAAAAAAAGCCAAAGGTTGTCTGCCCACATATAGTGATCTCCCCTTGGATACAGGAATTGGTGCCAAATCCCATCCATACTTCAGTTAGTACTGGAGCAAAATGCATGCTCTACAAGAAGGATGTAACTGCAGGGAGGTTGGAAGGGTTTATTCGCATTATGATCGGGTAAGTATTATCAAAGAAACGTATTTTACTTCAAAAATTGGTTTCTTCTTGTAATACATTACCCAAGCATAATACCTCAGAACAATAGGTAAGAGGTATAGTTACATCCCATTACCCCAGACAAGATTGCTTATTTCCTGCTGAAGAACATTGGCAGACCTGCCAACCCTAAAGAGACATTCTCATCTAGGCAGTCAATAGTTTTCAGTATGTTAGACCAATTTTCAGTTAGATGTAAAAAAATATTAAGTACTGGCACCAAGTAAAGTTTAACAACTGCTACAGTTGTTTAACTTACACTATATGCTACTGTTGTTTAACTTACACTATATGCTACTGTTGTGACTGGTACGTGGCACTTTTGCACTTTCTGAAAAACTTCTGGTCAAACTCAATTTTGAAGCATTCTCCTCCATTCACTTTCATCACTAGTATTGCTTCCAAGGAAGCAACTGACATAGATGATCTGGATTTTGAGTATTTTTTTGGCAACAAATGAGGACACCCTCTCACAACCTGTGTTTGAATGTGGAACAACGAGAACTGCCTTCATGATGCTGGAAAACAATTTGTATTTCAACTGGTCATTTTCATCCGTGAGTTTACTGATAAGAGCCCATTGCTTGTCAACTCTTTTATTGTTTAAAATCTCACAATTCAATTCGTCCACTTGGTAATTCAAAAACTCTGCTTCCAAGCTATCTTGCTAGTTGGTTTCCTTGGTTCCATACATACAAATCTGTTTGGAAAATACATCACACTGCTGAAATCATTCATAGTTCTTTTTGACACATCAGCAACTGCAGTGTGCTTGAAAAGTTTATTATTCATGGAAAACCTCTTAACTATGTAATCACAAACCCTTGTGTAATAGTCCCTTTCATCTTTATAGAATTCACAATATGTAATCACAAACCCTTGTGTAATAGTCCCTTTCATCTTTATAGAATTCACAGTATGTAATCACAAGCACTTGTGTAATAGTCCCTTTCATCTTTATAGAATTCACAGTATGTAATCACAAACTCTTGTGTAATAGTCCCTTTCATCTTTATAGAATTCACAGTATGTAATCACAAACCCTTGTGTAATAGTCCCTTTCATCTTTATAGAATTCACAGTATGTAATCACAAACCCTTGTGTAATAGTCCCTTTCATCTTTATAGAATTCACAGTATGTAATCACAAACCCTTGTGTAATAGTCCCTTTCATCTTTATAGAATTCACAGTATGTAATCACAAGCACTTGTGTAATAGTAACTTTCATCTTTATAGAATTCAGTATGTAATCACAAACTCTTGTGTAATAGTCCCTTTCATCTTTATAGAATTCAGTATGTAATCACAAACTCTTGTGTAATAGTCCCTTTCATCTTTATAGAATTCAGTATGTAATCACAAACTCTTGTGTAATAGTCCCTTTCATCTTTATAGAATTCAGTATGTAATCACAAACTCTTGTGTAATAGTCCCTTTCATCTTTATAGAATTCACAGTATGTAATCACAAACTCTTGTGTAATAGTCCCTTTCATCTTTATAGAATTCAGTATGTAATCACAAACTCTTGTGTAATAGTCCCTTTCATCTTTATAGAATTCAGTATGTAATCACAAACTCTTGTGTAATAGTCCCTTTCATCTTTATAGAATTCAGAGGCTGCTTTCATAAAGCTTACTTTCAGCCATGTATTTTTCTGTTCCTTAGAGTAAGTGTTGCATCTGATTTGCATTTCGTGCAGTCATGCTAATCAATGTCAGTAAGATCCTTGGCTTGTGAAATTTCTGTAGCCTTTATGAACCTGACCAGCAATTGCTTGAACAATTCAAGCATGTTTTCTGTAAGTTTGTGGATCATATGCTCTTCCTGTTGCAGGATTAGGTTATGTTTGTTAAATAATGGAATGATGTGATCTAGAACTAAGCAATAAAGCTTCACTCTCTTAGACCACAAAGCCTTACACACACTTTTTGCTTTTAGCCTCATTTCTTGGTTTCTTTTCTCAAAAATACATTTGTAAAGGTTCCCACTGTTCAAGCAGTCTCTTTATATCTTTGCCAAGAGACAATCATCTTGTTACACAATGCTTCAATACTTTTTTTCTGCTCTATTCCACAAGGATTTTGAAGACCTTTCAGTTTCATTTGTCTGTTCACACTTTAATCAAAATAATATGATATGCCCACTAACAAGTCATCAAAAATCACAGCCAGTTCATCAGCCCACTTTTTAGTTGCTAAATATATCAAATGGCATGAACATCCACTTCAGTATACTGAGGGATTCACCCTAGTTATATATCCAAATACACTTTTATTGCAACCTGTCATCACTGTAGCATTGTTTGATTCAAAAGTAATAAAGTTATGCCAGCTTACATTTCTCTTTTTCAAAAAATCATCAACTAATGTGAAAATATTTTCCCCAGTAGAGGCTCCATCACAAGTTGGAACTGACAAAAGAGCTTCAATTACAACCCTATCTGTGTGATCCAACTCAGCTGCTATATTGATGGGTTGGGATGAAATATTATTCACAACGTCTTCCTCAATTGACTTAGTGTTGTAATACAATGGCAGCAGTTTTTTGTTCTACCACACTGACAACTATTTGCCAAGTCTTTCCCATTCCATAGCATAGAGACTAAGTCTTCTCCCAACCAGGATATGTGACAAGGGCAGCATGAATATGTCATTTCTTTTGGGAAGGAGACTGGTGTGGTGAGAAACTAGGGCAAAAAATAATCCCTCTCTCTTGGTCTCTTGTTATTGGCCCTTGAAAACTGTCTTGCTTTTGCATGTGTATCAGGCCGATAAGGTTGTCTCCCCAATGGGTGTGCCCTGGAGGGGGTGTACTTCCTGTTTCTCTGCTCCCTGTTCTGGAAAGATCACTGAGGTCTCTGATGCTGGGCCTGTGTGAGATTTGTCTTTCTGGAGGCCTGCTTATGAACTTCCTCCACCTGACCATTGAAGAGCTGGTTCGATGACAATGGCTGTGATCTGAGAGTGGCCTGGTGATGTTCTTTGAGGAAAATGTAAGTGGAGAACCATGCATCTCCTTTGGGAAGTTGTAGATTCACTGCTGCTGTCATGGCATTGGCAAGTGTGTGCTATGTAGCCCTTGCAGCACAAGCGCCATTCATGAAAATGATTCATAAGGGTAGCTAGCTGGCATAACCGTTGGATAAAGCTTGGCTCCATTCCACTTACTGCAAGACTGACATGGATACCAGGTCAAGCATCGACCCTATTGCAGCAATGTTCTGGACTAACCGTTGAGTGTCAATAAAGTGTTTCCGGTCCTTCTGTACTGAAGAAGGTATTGACATCCCCAAGCTTGCTATGTCTCAGTCGACGGCTGGGATTCTGTATGAAACACAGGCATGTGTGTCCTACAGTACGCTTTATTGAAATTGGATGGCAGTTGTTGTTGTGAAAAGAAAAGTCAATTGACACTCAGATCTTGTAATTGCCTCTCTAAACAATGCAGTAAGTCTGCCACTCAACCAGACCTTGGTAACCGCTTCAATGTGGGATGATCTTTCTTCGCCGAGAACCGAGGCTGGGACTTTATACACTTCTGTTGACAGAGCAGAAGGAAGTGGGAAAAAATCAGGCAGTAGCTGGCAAAAAACTTCCTTGATCGATGCACCCAAAGGTTGAGTCTTCTCTAGTCATTGTCAGGTCAGGTAAAGACAATGGAGTTTGTGAGCATAATTCATCATATAGTGAAGAGTGGGATGATGCAGAAGCTGCCTGCGATAACTGAGATGGTGTTTGCCAAGCTTTGCTGAGACTGCCTGTGAACCATACTTAAAGTCCATCTAGAATGTGGTATCATAACTTGAAGATGATCACCGAGTGTATCATCTATGGTCTGGGTATGGTTTACAGCCCCCGGGCATCCAGGTCTGAAACATCAACATAGTCGGTACCGTAATAACAAGTTGTAGATGGGCTCTCCTGTAGCCAATCAATGTTAGTCGATGAAGGCATTGGGATGAGCTGGACCCATAAAGGTACCAGGCCTACTTGGATCCGTCATAGGTATGGAATGCTTCATGG
Source organism: Margaritifera margaritifera (assembly GCA_029931535.1). Taxonomy (NCBI): domain Eukaryota; kingdom Metazoa; phylum Mollusca; class Bivalvia; order Unionida; family Margaritiferidae; genus Margaritifera; species Margaritifera margaritifera. Next base: position 1,932,631 of record JAQPZY010001687.1, read on the forward strand.
CTACAGACTGCCCTGGGTGCCTCACAGAAACTAGGTACCACAGCACTAAACTGGCCATAGAGTAACAGCAATCAGTCATGGCACTATACTGGGTGGGTTCTTCCCTGCAAGTGCTGGAATTCTGCTGCTGGGACAAGACCTATGATATTGGATCACTGTGAGTAGTCCCCTCAGATGTCAATGCAGGCCTGATCAGGTTCAGAACTGACCATGAGCAATCTATATACAAGGGCAGAGTCTGGTCTTGGTCGTCTTCCCTCTTTCTGTGCCGGGTTCATGATGTTGGGTTTGGAGGATACTGAATCCCTGTAACTGGTCCCCAACTGCATCAGGTGAGGCTGTATCCGAGCTGGTATTGATCACTGTTGAGTGGTATCACACGTGATAGAAGTGTAGAAGGGTTGTCATAAAGATTCTGTATTAGACCTAATGGTACCACCTAAAACATCTTTTACTCAGGTTGAGGAGGTGAAGGTAGAGCTGGGGCTGTATGTGATGCCATGATGCACCTCCTTTTTTTCCAGCTGAGCGCTCTCTGCTTCCCAAAAAAAATCATTTACCTCTTTGATGGTGCATTTGCCTTAGATTGTGTTTGTCTGGCCAAAACTTAAGTCCACTGACTTTCCATCCAGCATGTGCAAATTTCACATGTTATGGCCTGGGTCACATCCCACATATTTCAGGCATGTCATATATCTGAAGAGTATAAGGCCGAATGGGGAATGTTTTATTAGGTGTTATAAGAAATAATGGGATCAAAGGTGGTCCATGATGGCTTTCGAGTCTTTGGATACAAATCAGCTGATCTTTGGCAGAGGCGAGATAAAACGGCAACTGACCAAAAAATGATTTAGGCAGAAACACTTGAGTTAGTATTTTTTTTCTTCTTTCCATTGTTCAATTGTTATTATACTAAAACATATTTTAAGAGGAATATTGAAGGGCACCTCATATATATTTTTTTTTAATGTCAAAATGCTGAAACATGTACTTTCTCCCAATACTTAAAAATCCACCGACTAAGAAATATGGCACTCAGGAATACATCTTAAGTCCAAGTCAGGGATTTCCTCCTTGGGGTGAACCTAGCTTGGAAGAGTATTGGAGAGCAGTCAGCAGCCTTAAAACCCCAGTCACAGGGAAACTGAAGTTTGAACTTCTTTGCAGGCCGAGCATGGTTGTCCTGTCAATGCCACATTCAAATACTGATGCAGAGAGTACATTCTCCATTCTTCGCAAAATGCAAAGTGATTCAAGGGGAAATCTGGACCAGAAAACTATTGAGAGTCTGCTAAGTGTGCAATTTTATAATCACAATGAATGTCATCAGTGGTCACCAGTCAGTGACCTTGTGAAGAAAACAAAAAAAATGTTTGTGATTTTTATATAAAAAAAATCTTTGCAGTGAACTTTGAGATATACAACTCTTCCTTTTTCATTTAATTGACAATACACTGACTTGTATTAATTAATTATTATTGCAACATTGCCATCAGAATCTGATTCATGTTCAAAATTTGCTGTTTTATTATAATATGAAAAGAATATATATTATGGCAACAAATGCACTTGTTTTCTTTTCAATCCCATTAAAATACATTAAATTTATGTCGATAAAAACTCTACTGGTTTAGAAGCCAATCTACTTATCAAAATTTGTAAATCTACTGGTTTGATGTCCTGGTTCTGTCACATATATGCATTATACAGAAGAACTCTTATCTTGATTTTATTTACATATTGAACTCTTGCCCATTTCTGCATTTGTATACTCAATATATATGCTGACAGCATATTCTAATTTACCAGATTAAAATTCATGCAAAAGATAGGCCTGCTTCCAAGGTATTGACACCGATCAACCTGGCTGCTATAGAAAAGTATGCTTTTAAAACTGCATGTACTATAAATACCCAAAATAAAGTTTATAACATACACTGTAAGTTACACGTGCACAGGCCAAATAAGTGCAGTCGGTAAGATACCATATATTTTATAAATATTTATAAGTGACCCACACACTCCTAAAATCCATGAATAGCATGCGATATTATATACTATGATGTTTACAATCAGACATGTGGGATTTGTGTGATACTGTATACTATGATGTTTACAATCAGACATGTGGGATTTGTGTGTGATACTGTATACTACGATGTTTACAATCAGACATGTGGGATTTGTGTGATACTGTATACTATGATGTTTACAATCAGACATGTGGGATTTGTGTGATACTGTATACTATGATGTTTACAATCAGACATGTGGGATTTGTGCGATACTGTATATTACAATGTTTACAATCAGACATGTGGGATTTGTGTGATATTTTATACTAAGATGTTTACAATCAGACATGTGGGATTTGTGTGATATTTTATACTAAGATGTTTACAATCTGACATGCAGGATTTGTGTGATATTTTATACTAAGATGTTTACAATCAGACATGTTGGTTTTGTGTGTGATATTGTATACTACAACGTTTACAATAAGACTTGTGGGATTTGTGTGATATTTTATATTAAGATGTTTACAATCAGACATGTGGGATTTGTGTGATATTTTATACTAAGATGTTTACAATCTGACATGCAGGATTTGTGTGATATTTTATACTAAGATGTTTACAATCAGACTTGTGGGATTTGTGTGATATTTTATACTAAGATGTTTACAATCAGATATGAGGGATTTATTGAGTATTTTATATGAGGAATTTATTGAGTATTTTATACTAAGATGTTTACAATCTGACATGCAGGATTTGTGTGATATTTTATACTAAGATGTTTACAATCAGACATGTGGGATTTGTGATATTCTATACTAAGATGTTTACAATCAGACATGTGGGATTTGTGTGATATTTTATACTAAGATGTTTACAATCAGACTTGTGGGATTTGTGTGATATTTTATACTAAGATGTTTACAATCAGACTTGTGGGATTTGTGCGACACTGGATACTACAAAGTTTACAATCAGACTTGTGGGATTTGTGCGATACTGGATACTACAAAGTTTACAATCAGACATGTTGGTTTTGTGTGTGATATTGTATACTACAATGTTTACAATAAGACTTGTGGGATTTGTGTGATATTTTATACTAAGATGTTTACAATCTGACATGCAGGATTTGTGTGATATTTTATACTAAGATGTTTACAATCAGACTTGTGGGATTTGTGTGATATTTTATACTAAGATGTTTACAATCAGATATGAGGAATTTATTGAGTATTTTATACTAAGATGTTTACAATCAGACATGCAGGATTTGTGTGATATTTTATACTAAGATGTTTACAATCAGACTTGTGGGATTTGTGCGATACTGGATACTACAAAGTTTACAATCAGACATGTGGGTTTTGTGTGTGATATTGTATACTACAATGTTTACAATAAGACATGTGTTGATATTATATACTACAATGTTTACAATCAGACAGGTGAGATCTGTGTGTAATATTGTATACTATGATGTTTACAGACATGTGGGATTTGTGTGTGATATTGTATACTACAATGTTTACAATAAGACATGGGATATTATATACTACGATGTGTACAATCAGACAGATGGGATTTGTGTGCGATATTGCATAGTACGATGTTTACAATCAGACATATGGGATTAGTGGCTATAGTACTGTCAGACATGTACCCTACGACTTTCCTGACTAGTGATGAAATATACTCGTTCATGTGTGAATTTGACCTACAAACTGACCTCATTCCTTTTGATGGCATTTGTGCCAAGCCATGTATTGACGTTCTTAATGTGGAGCTTCAGAGGTAACAAAAATATTGGGATATCAATTGTTGTAAAACTTATGCACTATAAATTAGTCCAATAAGTTTAAACATCTAGTCTTTCAGTAAAAATGTAACACAAAAATATTCACTAGTGTCATACACGTAAAATATGAACACAAAAATTAAACCATCCATGTCTACTGCTGTTTTGTAATCATTTAAAGCATACAAATATTCTGTCATAAGATAAAAAATTAGCGATAACTATTCATAAAGATAAGACATGGTCCTATAGTTTGGTACAGTAAGATCCACAATCTAACTGGCTCTGCATTAAATTACATGGGTACAGTAATATCCATGATCTATATTGCTCTGCATTAAATTACATGGGTACAGTAATATCCATGATCTATATTGCTCTGCATTAAATTACATGGGTACAGTAATATCCATGATCTATATTGCTCTGCATTAAATTACATGGGTACAGTAATATCCATGATCTATATTGCTCTGCATTAAATTACATGGGTACAGTAATATCCATGATCTATATTGCTCTGCATTAAATTACATGGGTACAGTAATATCCATGATCTATATTGCTCTGCATTAAATTACATGGGTACAGTAAGATCCACAATCTATCTTGCTCTGCATTAAATTACATGGGTACAGTAAGATCCACAATCTATCTTGCTCTGCATTAAATTACATGGGTACAGTAAGATCCACAATCTATCTTGCTCTGCATTAAATTACATGGGTACAGTAAGATCCACAATCTATCTTGCTCTGCATTAAATTACATGGGTACAGTAAGATCCACAATCTATCTTGCTCTGCATTAAATTACATGGGTACAGTAAGATCCACAATCTATCTTGCTCTGCATTAAATTACATGGGTACAGTAAGATCCACAATCTATCTTGCTCTGCATTAAATTACATGGGTACAGTAAGATCCACAATCTATCTTGCTCTGCATTAAATTACATGGGTACAGTAAGATCCATGATCTATATTGCTCTGCATTAAATTACATGGGTACAGTAAGATTCACGATCTATCATGCTCTGCATTAAATTACATGGGTACAGTAAGATCCACAATCTATCTTGCTCTGCATTAAATTACATGGGTACAGTAAGATACACAATCAATCTTGCTCTGCACTAAATTACATGGGTACAGTAAGATCCATGATCTATCTTGCTCTGCATTAAATTACAACACATTAGAAACAAATTGTTTGATAATTTTCTGAGATTTTATGGTGATTTAGTGGACCAGTTTCATTTGCTGTTTGATTTGCAAAGCATGTAAAAGTGAGCTGTTCTGGATAAAAAGAACACATAACAGATGCAATGACAAAGCAGAAGGCAGCTTTAAGGCACAAGCTGTTCAAGTCAAGAAATTGTTTTCAGATTTCAATGTTATATCCAAGGATTCAAAAATCCTAATTTCAGGCTAAATATTCTGAAAGATGTTTCAAATGTTAAAATCCAGAATATGGCCTCTTTAGCAGCCACCCCAGGTAAGTCGTGCCACATGATCAGTCTTCCTTTTTGTTGGCTTAATGAACCCCAGAAACTGAAGCTCTGACACTGCTCTGATGAATCGGGCCCTAATCTTGAGTTAAGGATAATAATAATAATACTCTCATTATTTCATTTCATAATATTTTAAAACTAAAGAAAACTCAATAATATACTGCAACTTGAGAAAACATTCTGTGCAAAGCTGCAGTGTCTATTTGAAAAAGATTGCTTATGTATTTTTAAGACTATAAATGTGTTCACAGAGCGTAAGTGCTCCCCCCTTTCCATTTTGTATATTCCTGAAGCCAAATGTACATGAGTTGCATGCCGTTATGACCAAATCACTGAAACATGAAATTCAGGTCACAGTGATATGCTTTTGATGGAATGGTGTAGTATTTACCAAGACATATCCACAAAGTTGCATGACTCTGAGGTCTGATGTTTAAGAAACTGACTTTACACAAAACCCAACCCAAATTAACTGAAACACAAAATGTAGTCCACAATGCCCTATTTTAGATTAATATCATTGTACTTACCAAGACATATCTACATACAAATCGCCTCACAGTATCTGAGAAACTGACCTACATGCAAAACTTAACCTAGGTGTGATGGACAGGTAGACAGATGAACATTTGAACAAGTAAATGGTGTCAGACACATTTAAAAATGTTAGCTTCACATTTTGGCCCCTGAATTACTTTGCAGCTTTAATGCTCCAAAACAAAATAAATACATATACTGCTAAACCTTAATTTGATACTAGGGAAGCAGACAAACCAGCAGATATAAATTATTGTGACTCATGCAGCTTTTTGCCATTTATCTGAAGTCTGAGAAACAAAATTTTTGGAATCTATTGGCTTAAAGAAGAGAATCACTACGATATTTTATCTCAAGCATTTTTGGCCTATTTTTATTTGTTTAAAATATATTTTGTGGATTATTGAGATAAAACATTATTGGTATTATTTCAGAAAAAATCTATACTCACTTCCTGTCTATTTTATCTTCCCAAAACTATGCAATTCCTCAACTAAAAACATGCATTAATTATTCATACTTTTTTTAAAGAAATCTGCAAACATACAACATTTGTATTAATCAACTGTATATTTATACCAAAGACATTTTTCAGGGGCATTTGTTCATGGAAATTCTATAGCATTTTACTAGAATCTCAAACATTAAAAAAAATCTTCAGTCTCCAATTTTGTTCTATTTAGCTTATACGAGGCATGGGATAACAATGTCTCTTATTAAAAGATACTGTAGTACTTTATCTGGGTTCTTTGGATCAAACTCTGCATCTGGTGAAACAACTGTTACAAAAGCCTGCAAAGACAAGTGTAAATATTCTATATTATCCTGTATAATAGATTTTAAAATGCAAACAACGTGGTTGATCAGAGTATACACTGTCCATTCTTTAGTGATCCGAGCCCAGTTTCTCTAAAACATCTCGACATTTTCTTTCTCAAATTGAGATTGTTTGATTGGTGGTAATATTAAACATTCAGCTGGCAATAGGGATTAAAATACAGTCTTACAATCTTTAATTCTTCTGAAAAGAGGCTCATTTTAACTCAGAAAAGACCTGAATCGGAAGAGAAATTATGAAAAATTTTGTGTAACCAGGGGCCTGCCAGTAGATAGTTTATACCTGGTACATTCTAATTAATGTCAATCACACCATTTTTTTAAAGCATAAAACCTGTTAAACAAAGCTAGCAAGGAAAATGTATTTGCAAAATAATCCTAACGTTAAAGAAAGAAATCTATGTGCAACATAGTTTGTACACAGTACAAAAAATTTGGCCTATGTTTTTTAAATGCTACAAATATGCTGAATGTAGCAAATTTTGTGAAATTTTAATGATACAAAAATATTATAATTGAAAGTAGCTAGTTCATAGAAAGCAAATCAAAATCATGCAAAACACTAAATTTATGTCTCAAAATAGCCAATACTTATAAATATCTAACAAAAGATGAAACACTAAAATTACTTTTGTAAAGTTACAAATTAAAAGGATTCAACAAATGTATGATTTGCTTTGGGCATGCTCAATACCATCTTAACTTGAAAGTAAACAACTCAAATTTGCATTGTAGACAGTCAATGGTTGTATTGATATTCACAGGTCCTTGCTTACACATACCATACAGCTCAAGCAATTTGTTTATTTATCCAACAATTGAAGTAATCAATTAATCCCCTCAACACTTGCTCCATATTGAAGTGCTGTAGTTGAGGGGTCAATACACTACGATTAAGCACCATGACTCCATGGCCACTGTTGTGCACGTACACAGTAGACATGTTGGGAGACCTCAGATTGACTGTTGAACAGCCATTGTAAAAAAAACACCCATGGATTGACTGTTGAACAGCCAATGTACGAAAACCACCCATGGATTGACTGTTGAACAGCCATTGTACAAAAACCACCCATGGATTGACTGTTGAACAGCCACTGTACAAAAACCACCCATGGATTGACTGTTGAACAGCCAATGTACGAAAACCACCCATTGATTGACTGTTGAACAGCCAATGTATGAAAAACACCCATGGATTGACTGCTGAACAGCCATTGTACAAAAACCACCCATGGATTGACTGTTGAACAGCCAATGTACGAAAACCACCCATCGATTGACTGTTGAACAGCCAATGTACAAAAACCACCCATGGATTGACTGTTGAACAGCCAATATACGAAAACCACCCATCGAAAAATTGAGACATCAGTGATTCAGAATATGTATACCAAATGAAAAATTATCTTTACATCAATTTTGTTTCACAAATAAAAAACATTTCAAAAGAGTCTTAAGTAATCAATACATGTGCATTTAGAATTGGCTGGTCTTTCTATTGCACGACTTCTATTTGCCTTTATTGATAATGCAAAAATTCCATGTGCATTCCTATTTAAATCTAAACAATGAAACATACCAGTTTTACATCATGGTCAGATGAAAGAGGATATCACAGACACTTCAAAGGAATTTTAGATATGTATTTTAAAGAAATATAAACTAACTTACAGAATGGTTTGACAAAAGTGCATCTTTCAGCTTTTCTCTGAGAGTCACAAATTTATCCCATTTTTAGAAAGGAAAAGTAATCTAAGATATGCACAATTAAATTCCAAGTGATAACCACCAATATTTATTAAAAAAAAGAACAAGAAAATGTGCAGAATTGTATCATATTTCAATGAAAAACAAACCATGTGCTTAGTCCCTGAGCAGTAATGGCCGTAGTAAATACTGTCAATAATAGCACATGTTCACATGGTTGTGTAATACACAGCTAAATCAAGGTTTATGTAGCCATTGTCAACACTTAAAAAATATTGATATAAATAGCATCAAAAGAGGATGTCAGTTTCAGATTCTGTATAGGGAACGGTGTCATTTATATTACATGAAGCCATCTGACTTAGAGCATTGTTATCTTACTGCCACACTTATAGCCCAGCAATTGACAGAAGTTTCATAATTGCCTGAAGAAAAAAAACTTGACTAAAATTAGTGCTGGAATGAATAATAAAGGGGCAACCTCTCTTTCTCAAGGTTACAATGCAAATGTTCAGATATTTTTATTTGCCATTTTCCAAGAAAGAAGAAGAAACATTTCGTACCATCAATTATAACTTAAATGCTTTCATTTTTGTGTTTCTGTCTGACAAAATTTTAATGTGTTCATGTTTCTTATGCAAAGAAATACAAACATCAAACCAGCTGCATTTTTTGGACTTGCAAAAAACAAAATAAAACTTCCCCATCTGATATTCAGGATTGTATTATGTAACTTTATCTGCAATTCAGTGAAAATATGTGCTGTCATGTAGTTGTCTATCTTTAGGAATCATGCATACAGGTTTTCCTTCATCTGAATCTCTTTATCTTTATGTTGTGAATTGAACATACGGTTGTTTTTTTTGGTTTTTATTTATAAATATCCCTGAAAATATATTTCTACAGTAAAACCTGTCATAAGAGACCGCCCCTTCTGCCAGCAAAAAGCGGTCTCTCAAGACAGGTGGTCTCTCATAACAGGTTTGTACAAAAAGACCAGTTTCCAAGGTCTAAATTCAGCACTGTTTAAGAGGGAAAAATAAGCATAATCATGTACATTTATTGTATTCTTTGCTCATAGTTCTTGTTAAAATATTGCATGCATTAATCTGAAAATAATTTTAAATAGTAATAAAGATATACATCAATCATTAAACATGAATCACATTTATATTTGAAGATCACAAGTACATGTACTAGTATTAGCATATGAGTTCGTTTCTAATTGACTCCTTGTCTTTTATAACACCCTAAATTTGAGTTTTACCGACGTTTCAAGTGGCTGCTATGTTGCAAACGGTCTCCCATTTTTCACTTCTTTCAATCACAATAATTCTTTCCACCAATGTTAGAATTTGTTTCTTTTTCATTGGAGGTTCTGCCATTGTTATTAAAGTGCTAGATGGTAATGTTATAAGGGATCAATTGTAATAACGACTGTAGCGGTTTTGATCAAGCTTTGGGGTAATATGGAATACATATACAATGTATATGTACCAATGAATGAAATAAAGACACAATTAATTTATCCAGAAACAGAATAAATTTATTTAGAGACAAAAATTAAGACTTTATTCACCGACGATACAAAGGGATTAACTCTATAAACAGAAGGTGTAACCAGGTGCACTAAGGTGAGCATATGACGGTTTGGTGTGTGGGCTCTAATCTCTGTAACAGCAAAAACACCCCAACAAACAACACAAGCCTTTCACAATGACAATCGAATCCGGAAAACGATTCTCACCTACTGGTATTAAAGACAAAGACCTCATTCACCCCAGGCATTACGGATTAACTCCAAAGAAAAATGATGTATGCGACTGCTATATTGACTTTGGCACTACAATGGCAGTTAGTGACATGTACTTTAGTCTGGTTTACAGTCCAGAACAAAGGAAACTACATGCATGACCTGCAAAAGTTAGGAAACCGGTAGCCAGTCTAATTTGTTTTTATAATTTTTTTGTTGTTATAACAGTCTTTACTTTGGAAGCGGTCGTTGTTACAAAGGATAAAATAAATGTCAGTGGTGTTTATCTCAGTTCTCGCGATAGGGTCGTTCATTGCAGTATTATTTTAGAACAAGCTGTCATACGCAATTTCGCGGGAAATCCTATGGATCATACTTTTGTCTCGCAGAAATAGCCGAGGTATTTCCGAATGAGCAATCGGCCTGTACTCGAGTCTGGTTTACAATCTATAACATATGACACTACATGCATGAGCTGTACAATTCAAGAAACCGGTAGCCAGCCTAATTTGTTTTTAAGTTTTTGATTTTGTTTTTAACGTCTTCGCTTCTTAAGCGGTCGTGGTTACAAAGAGTTAAATAAATAAGGTCAGTTGTGTTTATCTCTGTTTTTGTGATGCGGTTGTTCATAGCAGTGTCGAAATGCATATTTTGCCAAGAAATCGCGGTCGCTGGTCGTGTTCTGCAGGTGGTCGCTCACGACAGTGCGTTTATATAATAAAATCGATCCGTGCATTACGATTGTGGTCGCTCATGACAGGTGGTCGCTCATGACAGGTTTTACTGTATAGGTAAGGTCATCATTGACAATGGGACTTTAACTTGTCAATGTTCTTATGAATAGAATTATGTTTTACTAAGAGAATAGATAATGCATTTTTAAACACTGGATGCTTTAAAAAACTTTTTTCATCCAATATCTGGTACAGTTGATAGTGTTGGCATAAAAAATTACATGCATTGTGAATATATGAATATGGATTTGCATGTCTTTGGCAATCATGAGTAGTCTTACAATGTTGCTTCCTGTCTCTTTTAAAGGAATTTGATAATTTGGTATATTGAACCTTCTGATATAAAGCTGATGAAATTGCTCGTTTTTAATACTCAATTTTTATGATGCTGAGACTTTGTACCCACTCATTTAAACCTCAATCTTTAATTACTTTTTCACTATTCGTTCCCTCTGCTGTCTTTACTCTGAACACATAATATTTTAATGATCTGAACCCATTTTAGTATCAGGTGCCTGTGTAAAAAGTAAAGTCGGCTTCCTTTTCGACATGTTCTGGACTTACAAGTAGGCAAAAGTGATTGATAATTGATGTATGCTATATGCTAAATGTTAAGAAATGTTGAGCTTCAGTGCTTATTAAGGGTAGAAGATGCACACAGATATTCTCAAGGTACAAATCTGCATCTACTCGGCCCAGGGACAAGTAAGTAGTAAAGTTTTCCTTGGCACAGTCAATATTTACACAGTCTGGATGAGAGGTTTGCCTGAGCCCTGTTTCTGGTTGGTGCCCTAACAGTGACTTTCAATGCAATCTGACTATGGACTGTATATTTAATGCAGTCATTGTCAAGAACACCCAGAACATGGGATTCTGCGTTGATAATTGCCTAAACAGTTGGTAGATTTCTGTGTATTTAGCAAAGTCTGATAGTAAAAATCACTGCCAAGGTGAGTTGGGTTTATCGAAGGTTAATATTGACTATAATGCATAACACTATGTTCCCTGTGTGAACTACCAAAAAATAAGCAAAGATTTATCACATTTTCGTTAAATTTACATCTCAAAAGGGGAACTAGGCAAAATAAGCTTTATTATTTTTCTGCAACAGTTACCGAGATCACACATTGCAGACGTGTTGGTACAGCATGGTGCTAAACTGGTCTTATCTTACCGATATGGAGTGGGTTAAGGGGTAACCAGTCTACTGACCAATCCGATCACCTGAATGCTTGGGTTAACTATACAAATATGTTTAGAGCAAGCACCCAAATGATCCATACAGCAATTGTATCTTGACTGACTGAAGAGTACTGCAACCTCCAAAACTTCCAGTAAGAACTCAATAAATTTAACTCACAATCAGTTCAATTACGACTCAATTACAATTTTTTCTGTCATCAAGTGAAACCTAAAATATTTGCAGTTTTTCACTGACTTTCATCATTATTTGCAAAATTTAAGGGCTTTTCCTCATCAGGAACAAATCTATTCTTTCTCCCATCTTTTCCTTCATTTCCTGGTAGCGTGGAAACCCTGTGTTTAGTGAGACCATTCTAATTATGAAAAAAAACAGGGCATTGGCTGACCAGGCTTTTGAATCTGTAGCTGGAAAAATGGTTGGCTGTCCATCTCGTTATAAGTAGGACCACAAAGGGTGACCCCAGCAGGTACAGATTTGACTGAAGATGAAGGGGTGAAAGGACCTTGCAGTGTGGATTGGCTGATTCCAACAGGATGGTGAGTCCATAAGGATGCCTGGAATATGGCAAACTTGAATGTGGATTCAGGGACATGTCTGGAGAAAATTCCAAACAAGGCTGAGGTTTGGGGATTGGGGATTCTCCAGCCTTCTTAAGTAATAGATGACAGTCTAGATAACAGGAAGAATGAGAGCACCTTTCCAGATATCATCTCATGCCTTCTGCAATGACTGAAAGGCATTGGCTATGGTCTTCATCTCAAGGGGTGAAGGTTGGGGGAGGGGTTGATATGCATGGAGTACTCACGAAGGGGCCAAACCCTGCTCACTTGGAAGGAGGGCAGGAGGTGGGCACCACATTCAGTAATACTGGCATCCATGCAGATCACAATGTCTGGCAGTTGTTCCTTCAGCAAGATACCCTCTGTGAACCATGGGAGGGCCTCCCATTTGTTGAGATGGTACCTCATATAGTCAAAAACTCTGATCATTGGGTCTAGTAGGCAAAGGCTCCCACTGAGGATAGGAGGGTGAATTGCATGAGTCTCTTGAACCAGGTACACTGGGCAGGAGTGTTCATGGCTGCATGGAGAAGACCCAAGATTTGAAGAGATTCCAAAACTGAGACAATTCTTCAAATGGAGGGGGTAGACACCACTGAGGTGATCCCCAAGAAACATTCTATGACAAATTCAGAACCAAGGGAGATGTTGGTCCCCATGTCCCGATTAGAACTGGGACTGAATGAGATAGGATCTGTCCTTGTTGACAGGGAATCAGAGATGATTTTATTTTTATTTTTTTGTGGGGTTTAATGCCATTTTTAAGCACATGATAGGCTATACATGGTAGCCAGTATATTTGGTGGAGAAAGAACCTGGGAAGGTCCACTGACCCATGGGAAACTACTGGCAAGCTTTCTCACATACACACATTGGTTGAGCCAAGACTGAAACTCGCACGGACAGAGGTGAGTGATCTGTAAAGGCAAGCATCTTCGACCACTTGGCCACCCAGGGCTCCAAATCTGAGATGAAGCAAGAGTGATGCAAAAGATTTTGTGTCTTGCTACAAAGGGATGCTCACTCTGTAAGTCTTCCTTCCAAACAGTATTGGTGACCAAACTCAAGGTATCAATATTAAAATCAAGTGCCCAAAGGTGAAAACCTGGAGTAAAAGCCTGGTGGGGATGTATTGTGAAGCAACTCTACTGCTCTTTTCATGAGAAAGTTTATATTCTAGTGAGAGCCACCAGTTTTCGGGGCAGGGTGTCTCCCATTCTGTGGTGATAGGTGAAGACTTCCCCTCACTGATAAACCAGAAAAAGGGTGACAAGGGCATGTCACTATTTTCCGCAAGAAGGATGCTGTGAAGAGAAGCTGGGTCAAAACTGGAATTCTCTCCCTGTATTATGCCCTAGGTCACTGAGCTGGTGCGAGGTTTGCATCTTTGGTGCCTGTTTTCTAGCCTCCTCTATCTGGATGTGGAATAAGAGGTTGGAAAATGGAGGGTGTGATCTGCAGATGGCCTTGCAATGGTCTTTCAGCAGCAAGTATGTGGTTAGTAATGCAGCTCTTCCTTGAGCTAGAGCTTAACAGACACAGCTATGGAATTAGAGATAGAGGGTTGAGCTGCCCTACTGAGTATACAACCCATACATGAGACTGACTACATGATGTGGAAGGGGTCTAGCCTATGTTTAGGTTCTTGACATATAGCAATCAATACCAACTTGAGCAATGCCTGATACACCCAGTCCCAGTCCTAAAACAGACAGCATCTGGCACCTGTTCATGCCTTATCCAGCCCGGGCTCTGTCACAGAGGCCCAGCATCACTGGCCCCAGATTTGGTGAACCTTCTTCCCACTCTATCCAGTACTGAACTCATAGAAACATCAGACCGGCACCTTAGAGGCCCATGATGTCTTTGTCAATAGCTGGGTCTTCAGTGTAAAAGACCAGCATGTATGTTATGTAAAAAGCTGGGTTATAGGTTAATGGGAGTCACTGTTGTGAGAAGAAAGACCTAAGTTGCCTTTCAAAGCAGTGCAAAATACCAGCGACTCAACCAGACTGTAGAGGCTGTTTGAAAAAGACTGGTCTTCTGTATGAGACTGATGGAAGGCTGGGTCTTCCCTGGGCTATCTCAGATAGACGAAGTAAGATGGTGCTCATGAGCTTGTGTCATCAAACTTAAACGAGTGGGGTAGGCAAGGAAACCTGTGAAGGTCGCAATGATTAAATTGATTAAGCAAGGTATTGGGAACAGCGATTGAAGCTGTAAGTCTGTTTATGCTGGAACATGATCTCCAGGCGTTCATGTGAGTGTTGGCAAAAAATCAGTGGTGAGTACTCGGTGTCTGGGAATGGGGTGTCAATGCTGCCGGTATGGGGTAGAAATGGAGCTGGAATTGGTAATGGACCTACCAGGTGCTGGTCTGCAACATTCCACAAGTCCAGTACTGTACAGAGTGAGAAATAGGTTCACCAAATTGGGTGCCAGTGATGCTGGTCATTCGTAACAGAAATGGGGCTGGATAAGTTATGACCAGATGCCAGACGCTGTATATTTTAGGACTAGGACTGGGTATACTGGGAAGACAAATCACAATACCTGGTCCTGGTGGTAGATTGCATAGGTCGAGGCTCTCCTGGAGCTGGAGATGTGGTCTGGGGCCATCTGACTTCTGGTGTCTAAGTCTGGTATTGGTTATTGAGGTAATTATCACCATAGTCAGTACAAGGGTCTATATAAGTTGATGGAATGTCCAGGAATGGTTTAGGTGGGCCACCATACCATCTCAGTACTGACTGGGTGCCAGAAGATATCTGTGTATTGAAGATAGGGCTGGGTATACCAGGAAAATAGATCACCATACCTAGTCCTGGAAGTCAAAGGTGTAGCTCAAGGCTGTGCCAGAACTGGTGTGGTCTGCAGCCAGTTGGTGTCAGTATCTAGTTCTGGCTATCATAGGAATATCTACAACAGGCCCAGATGGGCCACCATACCATGCCCAGACCAGCATGAACCCACATCGCATGTATGACCTGAATCATGCTCATACAATTTATATAGGTAAAGTGAGCATAATCTGCTAGATAGAACCACTTGTACACATGCACTTAATTCTGACCATTGTGTTGACACCTGTAAATACAGAGAATAGAGCAATGGCATACACAGATGAAATCAATCGAAATTTGCATTGAACTTACTGTGAAGGGGGTGCTATGAATAAAGAAAAATGCCAAAGGAAATAACAGGAATGATTTTACAACACATAATAACATATCAATTACTTTATAGAATTCATGAACCAGGTCAAGTACTCAGTTCAACTGAAAGTACTAAAGACGGTAGGTAATTATGATGGCACCGATAATCTTATTGTATGAACAAGTCAGACCAAAATATTCATCTGTGATGAAGATAGTGCAAGAAATCAGCAGAAAAATAGCTGGAGTATACTTCCCTGAGGTGAGAAAACTGCAAAGAATTGCTCAAGTGATGAAAAGGCACAACTGAATTCAGTATTTGAGAGGCCTCGAGAAAGAGCATGCTTCCAGGCATGAGCAAATTAGGTAACTGATGATGGATAGGATTTGGTGACAATCCGTCTATCCATGGGAAGACCACTCTAGTCTGATTTCCAACCAATTCTGTTGCTAAAACAAACCAAAATAACTTGGCAAACATATTTTTTAGCTTGGGAGGACTTGATTTGCAAGGTAGTTGATGTACTTCTAATGTATTACTACCGGGGAAACATGTCTGAAGAAGAAATAAAAAATTGCGTGAGCTGCACTGTACCTAATGGATTCAGAGTCCTGATTACTTAACAACTTACCTGCTGAGAGTAAAATTCTTCATTCAAAACTTTAATTTCTCATGTTAAGTTAGAGCTACCATGCTTTGTTTACTCTCAAGTTGAAACAGCCTATTTTTTTAATGTTTTAGGTCATTTCTCAAAGCAAGTGCAGTGCAAAACCATAAATTGGTCTATTGTTTCACATAGCCACTAAGATATGGGAAGGTAACTTCTACAGTACCTGTAGCCAGTCATACAGGTTGATAAACTGGCCACACTCCAAGTGAAGCTTGTACACAATGCACACATCTGGCATCGCTGAGTACATGTTTTCATCTTCATCACAGTTTATACTCTGTAATACAAAATATTAGGAAACACTGATTACTGTAAATAACAAAGCAAGAGTCCCTTGAAGGGACTGTTGCTCTACTGGCCAAAAAGAATTTCCTGGCCAAAAGAATGTCCAGGAATTCAAGATAAGGCCATTTGTTCTTTTAAGTGCTAAGTGTTGAAACCATCTAGAATATTCTTGAGCTACAAGATTTTCAAATAAACCGCTGTGGCAGCCATACTGGATGTAAGATCGGTACCATTTTCATTTAAGACAAACCAGACACAATTAGAAGACTTCTGGTAAAAACCCAATGCTGATATGACCATCCATTTAGGAGAATTAGAGACAAGATTTCCAATATATTCATTGTGGCAGCCATTTTTTTTTAGGTCAGATTGGCACCATTTTCATTCAGGACCAACTAGTTATCCTTAGTCTTCTGGTGAAAACCCGATGTCAATATGACTTTCTATTTAGGAGGAGTAGCAATAACAAGATTTTTTAGATGGCTGCCATGGTGGCCATAATGGATGTCAGATCTACACCAATTTCATTTAGTACCAATTAGACATCATAAGAATTCTGGTGAAAACCCAATGTTGATATGACTTTCCATCTAGGAGTAGTGATACAATTTTAAAGATGCCTGCTGTGGTGGCCATATTGGATATCAGATTGGCAAAAAAAATTTAAGATCAACTAGAAAACATAAGAAGTCTTCTGGTGAAAACCCCATGGCTAATGTGGCCATATTGGATATCAGATTAGCACCATTTTCATTTATGATAAATTAGACATCATAAGAAGTCTTTCAGTGAAAACCTCATAACAAGATTTTCTGGCTGCTGTGGTGGCCATATTGGATGTCAGATCAGCTCCATTTTCATTTAGGACCAACTAGACATCATATGAAGTGTTTCAGTGAAAATCCCATGTTCATATGACCATCCATTCAGGTGGAGTAGCCATAACAAAATTCTCAAGATGGCCACGGTGGTGGCCATATTAGATGTCTGGGCACCATTTTCACTTACCTGATGCAATAAGAAGTCTTCTGGTGAAAACCCCATGTTGATATGACTTTCTGATCAGGAGGAGAAATAATATCATGAATGCCATGGTGGCCATATTAGCTGTCAGAATAGCACCATTTTCATTTAGGACCAACTAGACATCATAAGAAGTCTTTTAGTGCAAAATCCATCTTGATATGACCATCCGTTCAGGAGTAGTAAACAAGATTTTCAAAATGGCTGCTGTGGTGGCCATACTGGATGTCTGAGTAGCAACATGTTCATTTAGGACCAACTAGACCTTAGGATGAATGAATGTGTAAAGTTTTATGGCAATCCTCCAAGGTGTAGCAATAACTTGTGCTAACGGACGGATGAACATCAGATGACAGATGACGGACAAAGGACAACAGGCCATTCCATAAGCTCTTCTGATCTATGACCAGTAGAGCTAAAAATTAAGTGTAAAATTTTAGCTAATTTAGCCAGGCAGCTGAATTGTCAAAAATGTTATTCATTGTATGGATTATGACACAGAAAAGTATGTTTAGTCCATCATTACCTACCCATAATAGTCTATCAAGAATATGACGAATTTACTCAATTTGTAATGATACTATATCATGATTTACAGTATTTTACTTCACAATAAGAAGAATATATTCATGGTAAATATTTGTAATTGACACTTGCATATTCTACTTTGAACTTAAAGGTCAAATATGGAGGTTTCTGTTTACACTTATTTTTGAATTCTTTATACCTGAAAACTCGAAAATCTTAGATCTTATAAAATTATATCACAGAGTTTACAAACTATTGTGTTAAAATGAGAGACCCTCAATACAGCTGGAGATGGCATTACCTCACCATGATATGTGTGAAGAGTGATGTATCAGGGGAACATATAACTTGCTTATGTGGAGATTATAGCGAAATGCTACACCTACAGACAATATAGTTATCAATTGGGAAAAGAAAGAAAAAAAAGCACTTTAATGATGAAATTGTTGGAAACAAGTATGAAAAACAGTGCATTCCACTGCATTAGTGTCATCTGAGCTTCTTAGGTATGTTGGCCTACATATATTTTCTAACCTTAAGAAGAGAAAATAAGCATACAAAATATATATTTTTCGGTCAAAAATATTGCCATTCATTCTTTGAGAATACACTGTAGTTAACTGAGATGGTAAATAAGGGTCCCCTCCTGGCCCTACCTTTAAAAATATTACCTGTTAGCTCCTAATGTAATCTTTCACCATGTTTTACTTTATATATTATTTCTTCTTAGTTATTTGGTAAAGCAAAAAAAGGAAAAAAGAGAAGAAATGTGTGATTCACTTGTAATTCTTGGATCCTATGATAGGAGGATAGTTCTTTCTCTATATTCTTCTCTCTCTCCATTTTCCCTTATATCATCTAAAAGTAAAGGTGACACTGAAGTTGCTGCCTACAAATTTATGTCTAAATCCTTTTTCAAAGTGTAGAAGGATTAGTAACGATTTGATTGGTTTAAATACACTTGGAATTAAATTTAGAATGAGCAGTACTACTAAGCTCTTAATGAGACTTCCCACTTGGACACAGTTTTTAAATCACTCAAGCAGTATTTTCTGTGCCTTTCTTTCTCAAGAAATTGTTAAAAAAGAAAACAAATGCCCCTTTTCAGCTTTTTTTTATCACAAGTTATAACAACCAAAACGATTATTTTGACTTGAAATGACTATTCCATCAATCACATTTCAACAGAAATGGACGTTCATGCTGTTCTAGAATGACGTCACGGATAACACCAAATCAAGGGAGGTAATGCGAACAAACAAAAAATATTCTTAAGTTTAAAAAGAAATGCTTTAAGCCCAAAGTTAATAATGGTCTATGTTTAACTTCATTATGTGGATGCACAGGTAGACAAGAAGCGATTATTATATTTTTTTTTTTTGTATTAACAATCTCAAACATATGAGATGTCATCAATATAATTTCTGTAAGTTAACTGGCTACTGGCTTTAATCAGTTGTTTCCCAGACTCTTTGTGGGAAAAAAAATGTAAATGTAATTGAAATTGATGGATCACTTGCTTCAACACAACTATCATTCAAACATTAACACATAACAACTAACAATGGCCGGCTGACCAATGCTATCCCTGGGTGTGAATGTTGCATAATAATAGTAAGGCTTAAATCTTGTTGCTGGCTTGTCGGAGCAACTTCAACACCTTCATACTTGCCACTATATAATTTATATGAATTCAAAACTTCAAAATTTCTCACTGAATATTTGTGAAATGTTCAGTACATATTGTTTTGGCCATAATAGAGACATGGATTTTTACATAAAGTGCTATACTAATACTAATACTACAAAGTAATACTAATACTAATACTACAAAGTAATACTAATACCACAAAGTAATACTAATACTAATACTACAAAGTAATACTAATACTAATACTACAAAGTAATACTAATACTAATACTACATACTAATGAGGAAATGGAATTACCTCTGATCTGGCGATCGATCAATTATAGTACATCTGACCTTTAACCCCTCAGTGTTTCCAGGCAAAAGATCAGAAATAATACCCCTCTTGCACATGTTTACCATATGGACAAGTCATATATCAAGTTACTTTCAATTTCCACACAATAGTTTAGGAGATAGTGTAATGGGCAGTCACATGGACATACAGATGGTGTCACAATAACCACAAAGTTTTAAAAAATTTAAAAATAGTCCCAAGTTAGCTTTAGATCCCTCACTTAGCTGACACCTGCCTAAATGCAAGAGCAACTGGCCAGGAAATCTGGGTTGGCATGATGCTTCTGCCAAAATTTCTTTAATATCTGTTAACAGATTATGAAAAAAGTTATTTGATGGTTTCTATATTTTCAGTATCTTCAACCATATTTGATGGCAGATTAGCATCATCTGTACAAAACTGAAAGTCATTTAAACCAGAATGCTTTCTGTCAAATTCAAATTCTGTTGAGCTGTTTGTGAGAAAAAGTCATTTACAGGTGGAGTTTTTCTATTTTTAGTAACAGCAGCCATATTGGATGGCCGATCAGCATAGTGACAACTTAAAAGGCTGTTGTACAGGTATGTTGTCAAATCTGGTCTAATTCTAAAAGCCATTTTTGGGAAGAGGTTGTTCAAAGTTTTTAGTACTGATGGCAAATTTTGGATCGTGGATTGACATCATTTGCACAAACCTGAAGGGGCCTCATGCTAGAATCCTTTCTCCGTCAAATTTCATCCAATTCTGTTGAGTGCTTTTTTAGCAGAAGTCACTAAAAGTTTTTTTAAAATTTTAATTCTGCCAGCTATATCAGATGGTGGATCAGCATCATTTGTACAAACTTTTAAGGCCTTCACTTATCACATTCTATGAAAGGGCTTTTGAAAAGTTGTTTCAAGATGTATCTAATTTTAGTAACAACAACCATAAAGGATGGTGTATTGGCATGATAAGTACACATCTGAAAGGCCATTATGGCTCTCAACCAAATTTTGGTTGAACCTGGTCCTCTAGTTCTTCAGAAGTCAAAAAGAGCAAATGTTGATGGATAGTTGACATATGACATACACATGACATGCCATAATCTCACTTACCCTTTGGCCAGGCAAGGAGCTGTGGAAATAACAAAGTTTGATTTTTTAAATTTTATTTTTACTTTTAATTTCTTTTTAATTTATTTAAATTAGCCAGTACCTGTAGGTGGTGTTGTGGATTACTAAGGGCTATCTGTGTGGCAGACCTGGGCGAGGCATTCAGGTGTTTCTTCACTGTGCCAGAGGAGTCGTAGTAAAATATCTCATGAAGGGGTAGGTTCTTTGGACATACTAGATACTTCCTGAAATTTAAATTCGTGAAAAAAAATTATGTACTTGAGTGCCTTTCACACATTTATTTTAATTCATCAAAATAAAAAAAAATTCAATTCTGTCTGAATAAATGTGACAGCATGAAAGGAATTACCATCTGATCATGAATTTGAAGGCAACAGTTTCCATGGAGTGATGCAAGACAGTGTTTATACAAAGCTGCTTTTATAATTTTGAACAAATTTGTCAACTCCTGTGCCATGTCATAAATATTTTGTGCTGCATGTTAAAGACAATGGTAGTAAAGTAGGGGAGGCTATTAATAATGTACTAAATGTATAATCAACTGAAACATAACCTACAATACAAACTTAGTCATATAACATGCACATTTTAAATTAAAATAAAAATATTTTATGAAACAGAAATAAAATACCTACCGAAATACTGACTCATAGTAGTCTATGATTTCTGAGCGTAATTTTTCATATGGTGATAATTTCTTTTTCTTCTTTTCCATTTCTTTCAATCTCTAAAAAATAAAAATATACAGAAAACATTTACACATGGACTAGAGAGATCTAGATTTATTTCTACACAGTTTGCTTAATGCTGTGATGCTCCAACAGGTATTACAAACATATTGTAAATGTCTGCCATTTGACTGACCATGAAGATGTGCATGTACTTCGTTTCAAATCCTGCTCCAAACGGATGTTTATATTGTACATTTTTGTTTCTAAATGGTCCTGATGTAATATGTAGGTAATAAAGAAGTAAATTATAATTCATAGGAAAGTATAAACAATAAATTACGACTCTGTATTTGCTTCATTTGACTATGCTTATTTGAGCATTTGATAACTTTCTATGCTACAAAGCAAAGTCATTGAATCATACAATAATATCAAAATGAAACATCTGTAGCACCAAATATTTTTGTGTGGATACAGTGAATTCACTATTATTCAGATAATTTTGTGTGGATTTCCTGTTTTTGCTACAAACCACAAATTGAAAGACCTAATGAACAATAATCCTTCTGTGGTAACAATAGGACCACCTTCCATAATCAAGAAATTTACATACCTACAAAAACATCCTTCTGTGGTAACAACAGGACCACCTCTCCAAATTAAGAAATGTAGGTACCTACAAAAACATCCTTCTGTGGTAACAACAGGACCACGCTCCAAATCAAGAAATGTAGCTACCTACAAAAACATCAAAATTGTGCAGAACCACTACAATTGCTACCCATGAAAATCAATGAATTCACAATACTGTTTTTTCTTTCTGATCACTATGGAAGAAATAAAAAAATTGTTACTCTATAGTAACCAACCTGTCTAAGCTCATGAATGTTCTTCTGTTTTGGTATAACTTTTAGAGAAGACCCTTCCTCCTCCTCTGCTCCCTCCTCCTCCTCCTGCTGATCTGAATAGAGAACAGGCAAAAAAATTTAAATAGCCAACAGTGTGTCAATGCAACAAGGATGCCTTGCTAGTATTACACAAATGAAGAGCAAAGTTCTAATTCACAAAATCCAATACTCTGTACAGTTTTGATGAAAACAGTAACAATCAAACATGACCTAGATCTTTTTCAATTAAAGCCTTATACCAAATTTGGCTCCAGCCATGAAGTCATTCCAAAATTTTTAAGTGGAGCAAAATTTGTGACTTGAAATGACATGATGGCTTGGATGGACATGGGTAATACTATATGGCAGACATATATAATACAATATGCAACACTCTCACCAATCTGGCAGACATAGGTAATACTATATGCAACACCCTTACCAATCTGGCAGACATATATAATACTATATGCAACATCCTCACCAATCTGGCAGACATATATAATACTATATGCACCACCCTCACCAATCTGGCAGACATATATAATACTATATGCACCACCCTCACCAATCTGGCAGACATAGGTAATACTATATGCAACACCCTCACCAATCTTGCAGACATATATAATACTATATGCAACATCCTCACCAATCTGGCAGACATATATAATACTATATGCACCACCCTCACCACTATGGCAGAAATGGGTAATGCTATATGCAACACCCTCACCAATCTGGCAGACATAGGTAATACTATATGCAACACCCTCACCAATCTGGCAGACATATATAATACTATATGCACCACCCTCACCAATCTGGCAGACATATATAATACTATATGCAACACCCTCACCACAATGGCAGACATAGGTAATATTATATGCACCACCCTCACCAATCTGACAGACATATATAATACTATATGCAACACCCTCACCAATCTGGCAGACATAGGTAATATTATATGCAACACCCTCACCAATCTGACAGACATATATAATACTATATGCAACACCCTCACCACTATGGCAGACATAGGTAATACTATATGCAACACCCTCACCAATCTGGCAGACATATATAATACTATATGCAACACCCTCACCACTATGGCAGAAATGGGTAATGCTATATGCACCACCCTCACCACTATGGCAGAAATGGGTAATGCTATGTGCAACACCCTTGCCACTATGGCAGAAATGGGTAATGCTATATGCACCATCCCCACCACCATGGCAGACAGAGATAATACTATATGCACCACCCCCACCACTATGGCAGGAAATGGGTAGTATTATATGCACCACCACCTCCACTATGGCAGGAAATGGGTAATACTATATGCAACACCCTCACCACTATGGCAGAAATGGGTAATGCTATGTGCAACACCCTTGCCACTATGGCAGAAATGGGTAATGCTATATGCACCATCCCCACCACCATGGCAGACAGAGATAATACTATATGCACCACCCCCACCACTATGGCAGGAAATGGGTAGTATTATATGCACCATCCCCACCACCATGGCAGACAGAGATAATACTATATGCACCCCCCCCCCACCACTATGGCAGAAATGGGTAATGCTATATGCACCATCCCCACCACCATGGCAGACAGAGATAATACTATATGCACCCCCCCCCCCACCACTATGGCAGAAATGGGTAATGCTATATGCACCATCCCCACCACCATGGCAGACAGAGATAATACTATATGCACCCCCCCCCACCACTATGGCAGAAATGGGTAATGCTATATGCACCATCCCCACCACCATGGCAGACAGAGATAATACTATATGCACCCCCCCCCCCCCACCACTATGGCAGGAAATGGGTAGTACTATATGCACCCCCCCCCCCCCACCACTATGGCAGGAAATGGGTAATACTATATGCAACACCCCCACCACCATGGCAGACAGAGATAATACTATATGCACCACCCCCACCACTATGGCAGACAGAGATAATACTATATGCACCACCCCCACCACTATGGCAGACAGAGATAATACTATATGCAACACCCCCACCACTATGGCAGACAGAGATAATACTATATGCAACACCCCCACCACTATGGCAGGAAATGGGTAGTACTATATGCACCACCCCCACCACTATGGCAGGAAATGGGTAATACTATATGCACCCCCCCCACCACTATGGCAGGAAATGGGTAATACTATATGCACCACCCCCACCACTATGGCAGAAGCATAAAAAAGTATAAATAATACTTGAGGCAACACTGCTATTTAGATGCAAGAGTACAGACTTCCACCTCTGAACATTTTTTAATTTTAAAATGGATCAATGTAGAAGACAACTTTACCAGTTACATCAATATGAATATGTTTACTTCACATGTTTTGAGTATATCACACAATGACAAATTTACAAGAACTATAAATGTGTTGCAGAAACATGGATGCCCTATGATTGCCTGAAATAACCCAAGTACAAAACTTATCCAAGGTGTGATGGACAGACATAAAGATGGATGGACAAGGGTAACACTTTTGCAGTGGGGCATAAAAAGATTAAAGATTAAAGATTAATATAATCTGTCATTATGCATTGTGTACAGCTGGAACATTCAACAACAAAAAAGCCGCCAACATCATGTTGTCAATTGTCATGCAATCAGTTGACAATTGAAAAATATTGTAATTCCCTATAAAAATGACCCCACTGTTCATTAACAATTATTCTTGCTTTAGTTGTTCAAACAAATAGGTGTCAAAATGTTACTTAGTGGGTGCTTACAATGGATGACAGTAGATGGAAATATAATACTTTTATTGTTAAACGGAAGCTTGAAACCTTGGACAGGATTAAGTCAGGTGTTAAATGCAATTAGCTCGAGATTTAGGTGTTCACGAATTGACCATCCGAGGATGGAATAGAGAAGAAGCTAAACTAAGAGAGATGATGATGGATATCATTGACAGTGAGAGACTGAACAGAAAGAAAGCCAGACTAGTGGGAGACACATAACTTGTTCAGACTAGGGCTGAAGGAGTGCCCAGATCGAGACCTATCGTAACGAGGAAACATTTCCCAATGACTTAAATGGACAAGATTCAAGTTTTAAAGCTAGCAATTTATTACTAGACCATTTTAAGAAGCAACATGGGATTACTTTTATATACTTCTTTTTTTACTACTTGAACAATTCATGCTACCAATGCATGGTTCTCTGAATAAAGTAAAATATTATATATGCGATCTCCATGTTTTCACCATTTCTCATTTAATATGCACTAATTTAAGATGGTAACTGTGCCATTGAAGCATGCAGTTTTGCACCCACTTCTACACACAACATCCCCCCCCACACACACTTTGCATGCATCTCTTTCTTCAGCTAACTGACTCTTTGGCTATAGCATGATATGGTACATAGCACAATGATGCTGTGTGGACTCCAACTGTCGTGCTATAGCGGGGTTTCGCTGCATTACAATTAACGTTGAGCTTGATTACTGTGAAAGAATGGTCAGATGATGATGGAAATTGGGAAATTTTCTCAGTTTGTGCATACTATGATCACAGAAGGTCATGTGATGAAAGACAGGGATATTTCTCATCATTTTTCTACAATGAAAAACACGATCATACACATGGAGCAATGTGAGAAAAGTATCGAATGAATTCTTTTTTTTTCTTAGTCCATCTGTTGTGTCACAAAGAAAGTTTAAATAGTATTTCTTTTCCATTAAATACTATATAATTTTGTGACAATTGCTTGTCAATGTGTGGGTAGTCATTAACCGCTAAACCTCGCCCGACATATTTATATTTGCATAAATGTGCACCCAACTCTCGAAAACAGCATTGACCCAGATCTGGGAAGATAAGCATCTACATTACTTGTTTAAAATCTCAAGTAAAAGAAACAGCCAAGACCCAGATCTGAGCAGACAAGGGTCTATGTTGCTTGTTTAAAATCTGAAATAAAACAAACAGCGAAGACCCAGATCTGGGCAAAGGTCTACATTGCTTGTTTAAAATCTCAAATAAAACAAACAGCAAAGACTCAGATCTAAAAGAATCTACATTGTGTGTTTAAAATCTCAAGTAAAATGTAGTTTTTGTTTTTTGGAAGGGTGTGAACTAATTTTAATTATGTAATACTTACCTACTATTATTGCATTGCTGTCTTTTTATTGGCACTAGTCCCCAGTCCAAGGAGATTATTCTCTTCTTCAATTAGTAATTGAAGGTCTAGAATTAAATGCATAATCCAAGTCTGATACCTCAGTTCACTTCTGACAATCAGAAAATCATCCTTCTTTGACTTGGACTGTCACTGAAAGGACATCAGAGCAGGAAGGGATGAGGGAATTGGGTAATAATAACAGGTAAATATTACATTAATTAAAATTAGTTTTACCCGCCTAAGAAGCTAAATTATAATAGCAGTAATACAATACCTGCTATTATTAAATTGCTGATTTTGCCATCTCGGTGGGAGGCTGATGTCTTAAGATATTCTGTTAAGTGAACTTACTATTGTTGTCAGAAGGATGTTCTAGTGCAGACTGGTGGATGGCTTGTTGGGTTGATACAAATGGGCCCAAAGCATAAATACCCTCACTATGGTGCGACACTGATCGAAGGTAAAATGACAAGAAAGTGGAGTGAGATAACCAGAAGGTAGTTTCAAGTCATTGTCTCCTTGTCCAGAGAGAAATGATTCAAAAAGGCTCAAGATGCTGCAACAGCCCTGACCTCATAGGCTTTGATTTTCATAAAAGAGATCTCTCTCTCAGTAAGAAACTATTAAGTTATTTTAATAGTCTGAACAATCCACCTCCAAATGGTGGCTGCCAAAATATCACAAGTACCTTTTACAGGGAGAAAAAGATGATTATGACCCTTTCTTTTCTCTTTTGATTTAGAAAGATTGAACCGTAAGGCTCTAATCGGACAAAGGAGTCTATCTTGAACATGCCCAGCAAAGATACAACTGAGAATGGGAATTTCAAAAGGAACAGAAGCCACCAAAGGTAGCTGATTCTTGGCCAGAACCCTGGTTGGCAAAGAAGAGAGACCGAATCATAGTTACCACTGAAATGTAAACACCCCTTTTACACTGACAAAGTATGAATTTCACTCCTTCTCTACGCCAATGCTAAGGAAAGAGGAAGATTGTTTTAAGGGTAAGGTTCTTGAAGGAAACTTCACTCAAAGGTTCATAAAAAGATTTAGATAATGACCAAAGAACATATGAGGTTCCAGACTGACATTAACAAGCAAGAGACTGGTCTTTGGAACTTAAAGTACCTGATCAGTTCTGAAACATGTCGGTCCAATCCTATAGTAGAGCCCACAGAGAACTTAAGAGTATTAGAGAGGGCTGCTCTATGCGCTCTATAGCCCTTAATGGTGAATACTGAGTAGTCTTTTCGTCAAAGAGAAGAAAAAAAAGCTGCAACTGTAGTTAAAGGGGTGCAGATAGAATCAATGTATTTCCTACTGCACCAGTTGCAGAAAAGTCTCAAATTTGTATTGTAAACCTTGTAAGTCGATTGCAGTCTAGCGTGAACGATGCATTTGGCAACCTTGCTCGAAAACTGGTCCTGGTGGATAGATCGTTTGATATGAACCAGGTGTGAAGGTGGAGAATGTGAGGAGTGATGTACATGAGGAACTTTTTGTGCTGTGACAGCAGATCCCTCCCCAGTGGTAATACCCTGGAATCATCAACCAACAGGTCGAGGAGCTCACTGAAGCAAAGTCATTGGGGCCACAGGGGAGCTATCAGGATGAGCCTTAACTGGAGGTCCTGACTCTGTGAAGAACCTGAAGGATTATTCTGAAAGGTGGGAAGGTGTATACAGTTGATCCAACCTCAGACTGAAGGTATCCACCACCCATGCCCTCTGGCCTGGCAATGGAGAGACATAAAGAGGGAGCTTGTTGTTTGGCGTCATTGCAAACAAATATACCACAAACCTTCCCCACAGATGAAAAAATGCCTCTGCTACCAACTGGTGTAGAGACCATACAGTGAGGGCTGCTCACCTGTCTGGACAAGCTAAGTGCCAGAATATTACTCTTGCCCGGAATGTGGCAGACTCTGAGAGTGATCTCCTCTGAAGCTGTCCAATAGTGGAGGTTCCAGACTTCCAAGCAGTGTTGTCTGTAGCAACCATGATGCAGTAATGTTTTATGCAGTTGATTCACCCTTGAAGTGCTAGAAAAACTGCCTACATAGCTAGAGTGAATGGAAGATTTTTCCCAAAACCACAGGCCCTGCAGGATAACTCTCTTGGGCTCTAAGTGAGACCCCCAGCCTGAATCTGAGGCATCAGTGTAAAGGAAGGAGTGAGGTACCAGACTGTGAACAGGAACTTCAGTCAGAAACCTGTCCTGATTTTCCCACCAACTCAGAGTGATGAAACTTGGAACCTAAAGGGATCTGAGCAGACAGCGGGTCCTTGTGAGGTCTCCAGTTTGCTAGAAGCAGGAACTGGACGGCTGCAAATGAAGCTATTCTAGGGAAACTAAGTCCACTGCTGTGTTCTGAGTCCCCAGGCAAGAGGGGTTGAGACGAACAGACAGTGCAGTCTTCTCATTCAGTCTTGCTAAGTGAGCAAGGATTTGCTGGGAGGAACACAGACTGCTCCTTGATGAGTGAGAAAATTCCTCCCCACTTAAACGAAATTGTGAGAAGGGATCAGCTTTGTCTTCTCCTGAGTGGGATTAGGCCTAGATAAGTCACTGTCTCCCAAAAGATCTATCTGCAGGGCAAGCATTTACCAGTCATCAAAGTACTGGAGGATGGAAACCCCTAAGGACCTTAAATGAGCCACTTTTTATATTATATTGGAGTGGAAGTTAAGCCAAAAGCCTGATATTGGAAGATCTCCTGTCCCAGACAAAACAGTAGGAATTTGCTGAGGGCTGGGGAGATGGGGATGTGAAGATATGCATCAGGAGATCTATGGAGACTGCTCAGTCGCTCGGTCTGATGGCATTCCTGACTGAGGCAGTTGTCTTGATCTTGAATTGATGTTCCATAAGAAATTTGTTCAAAGGGGAAAGATTGATAATGAGTCTAAGCTTATCCCCTCTCTTTGAAACTAAGAATATCCAGAAATAAAATCCTGGATTTTGCATGTTCTTCACCATCTCTACTGTGCCCTTCATTTGAAGGGTGTACACCTCTTCCCATAGAGATACCAGTTGGGACAGGTGGAACAGATAGGTCTCTGAAAGAAGTGGAAAGTCCCAGAAGCAAAGAAGGCAACCCTCCCTTATTGGGGAAAGGACCCACACATTGTCCAAGAGGTCCAACCAAGCCTCTGCAAAAAGGCTTAATCAGGCACCTACTGGTATGTTGGGAAGAAGACTTGGCAGGAGAGGGTCTTACTCACTGGGGACAATTCCCACCCTCCTTAGGAATGGGGAGGGACAGAAAGACTTCCTCCCCTGGCCCCTCTGGCCATCTAATTGTGTGAAAGATGGGCAGAAAGGAGTTGTCATCTGGGAATGATCTTGGCTCTGATAGTTTCTCATTTTAAATGCTTAGGAAAGGGAGTCATGGACCTTTTGGGACTGGGGGGTTTCTTCACTGGTTTAGTTGGGCCTGGTATCACAGCCAGGGACCAGTGTTGCTGATCCTTCAAATCTTGCAAGGCCACTATAGGAATTAGCCCTCCAAATAACATCTTCACATCAAGAGAACTGGCCAGTAAAAGGCTTTTGCTGTGTTCCAGCAAGACCTTCAATGTCTCCAAGACAGCATCCCTATGGAGGTAAAGGAACTCAGAGTGCCATGGACATTGAGAGTATGTGTCTCGATGTCTCAGCCATGGTCTCTAACAATCTCTGCAACACAGCTGGAAATAATGATTCCTCCTTCAACAGACTGAAGGAGTCAGCCAAAAAAAGATTGACATGCAAAGCTATTGTAACTAGTAGATGGGCCCAGGTCCTTGCCAAAATCCCCACCTGGAAGGCACCCAATTTCCAAGGTGGGGAGTCCATGAGGCCATGAGGGTGAATGGACCAAGTAGCTGGAGGCTGAAACCAGGGTCCGAAGTATAGAAGATAGGACAGACTGCCCCTTCTGCTGTCTGGCCCCCTCTTGGCCTCTATACAACTTCTAAGTCAGCTCCCTCACCACTGATGAATGAGGGAAAAAAACCAGGTCCAACTTAGGGTGTGCCCTGTAGAGCCTCTCCAAAATGGATCCCGAGGGTTTGGAACACAGATCTGAGGAAAGTAGAAAAGTAGGTTGCATTTACTGCCTTATCAAAAGTCCACACCTCTTCCTTCTCCGTCACTTGACCCAATGGTGGGACAAAGGAGAACCACACAAATGGTATCTTGTGTGATGGGTTCTTCTAGGAACATGTCTGCGTCCACAAAAATCTATAGGAGCATCAAGAGGGGGGGCATTTTGACCCAATCCTGTTCCCAAGACCAGTCTTCAAAACTCAAAGCCCATTCCCCATAGGGATTGAATGGAAACCTGGTACCCAGTCTGACGACTGGTGTTGGACACCCAGCATACATTGCTCGGTGCTTGATGCTTGGTGTTCAGCACTCTGTAATCGTTAACCTGAGACAGAAAATGAAGTTCAGCACCAAACCCTATGATTAGTGCAAGATACGGTACTCGCTGCCTGGTGACAGATATTTGGTGAATGTCACATGGGACATCACCCAGTGACCAGTGTCCGATTCCCAGTGCCTAGTACCTGGTAACCTAGTGCCTGGTGACAGACCTGTGATTGTCACTTGACACATTCCCTGGTAACCGGCACACATTAACTGGTGACTGGCCTTGTATGACTGTCACCTGACACATTACCTGGTGACCTGTCACTGGGCAATGAACGCTTAGATGATGTAGATATTATTGGGGAGTCTCTGTTCAGGCAACTTGACTCCAATGAACAAGATCTCCTTGATTTAAATCCAGGTCTACTTGAGTGAGATGATGACCATGCTGAATAGGTGTTGTGCGTGTCCCTTGCTGCCTTTTTATGCCCACATTTACCAACACCTTGATACATTATTAAAGGCTGAAATGTATATAAGAAATAAAACAAAAGTCTCTCGAATGGACTGGTGATCTACTAGGCAAAAAGAATTTCCAGGAATTCAAGACCATTTCTTCTTTTAAGTGCTAAGTGTTGAAACGATCTCTGATATTCTTCAGCGATAAACAAGATTTTCAAATTAGCTGCTGTGGTGGACATACTCGCCTTCGGATTGGCACCATTTTCATTTAGGACAAAGCAGACATCATTAGAAGTCTTTTGGTCAAAACCCCATGTAATAATGATCATCCAATCTGGGGGAGTAGTGACAACAAAATTTTAAAGACCGCCATCATGGCAGCTATACTGAATGTATGACTGGCACCATTTTCTTTTAGGACCTACTCGGTATGACAAGAAGTCTATTGGTGAAAACCCCATGCAGATATACCATACATCTAGAAGGAGCAGAGATAATAATATTTCTATGATAGCCACCAATGTGGTCATATTGAGGACTAGTCATTTTCCTTTAGGATCAATTAGACACCGTGAGAACTCTCCTGATGAAAACCCCATCTCAAAATGGCAATCCATTTAAGAGGAGCAGTGAAAACAAGATTTTCAAGATGGCCACATATTGGATGTAAGAAAACATTATAAGTCTTTTAGTAAAACCTCATGCTGATATGACCATTCATTCAGGAGTCATCTGGTGAAAACACTATGTCAATATGACTTTCCATCCAGGTGGTGTAGTGATAACAAGATTTTCAAGATGGCCACTGTGGTGGCCATATTGGACTTCAGATTAGCACCATTTTTATTTAGGACCAACTAGACATCATAAGAAATCTTTTGGTGAAAAGCCCATGTCAACAGGACTTTCCGTTCAGGAGAAGTTGCAATAACAAGATTTTCAAGATGGCTGCCATGGCAGCCCATATTGGACATCGGATCAGCACCATTTTTATTTAGGACCAAAGAGACATCACAAGAAGTCTTCTAGTGAAAACTGCATGTTGATATGACCATCCATGCAGGAGGAGTAGCGATAACAAGATTTCCAAGATGGCCACTGTAGCGACCTTATTGGATGTCAGATCGGCACCATTTTCATTTAGGTCCAACTAGACATCATAAGAAGTCTTTTAGTGAAAACCCCATATTGAAATGACAATCCATTCAGGAGGAGTAGCAATAACAAGATTTTCAAGATGGCTGCCATGGTGGTCATACTGGATGTGCGAGCAGCACCATTTTCCTTTAGGACCAACTAGGCTATGGGATGAATGTGTGTGTAAAGGTCATAGCAATCCTCAAAGCAGTTTAGGAGGAGTAGTGATAACAAACTTGTGCTAACGGATGGAGAAAATACCATCCTATAAGCTCTTTTGGTCTATGATCAGTAGAGCTAACAAAAAACTGCAACAAAAATTGGGTAGAAATTACTTTCTCTGAAACCAGTTACTATTTGCGGGATGAAACACAAGATGCACCACTTCATCAGAGATGAACTCAAAACCATCAAACTCAACAAAAAGATACAAAAACAGAAAGCAAGAACTGGGGAGCAAATAACAACTACAACACAAAAAAGGATACAATTGACAGAAGTACTTTTAAAAGATGACTTAAATGATGAATTGTTCAGTGCCAAAGAGACATGTATAGCAATGCATGAAGTCCAAGGAAAAGAAGTTTTTTCCGACTGTCCGAAATGTATTGAGGTATCAGACTGGGATCCTGTTGTTTTTTATTCTAGACCTCCATTTACTAATTAGAGGGGAGAATAATCTCCTTGGACTGTGACTTGTGCCAGGAAAAGATTTAGCAACGCATCAATGCAGGTAATGTACTTCTGCTATTAAAACAAACAGAATAGACCCAAATCTGGACAGATTAAGGTCTACACTGCATGTTTAAAATCTCAAATAAAATGAACAGCAAAGACCCAGATCTGCTGATACATCATGTGATAGCAGATCTAAGTACACCTGTTTGCAGTTGAACGTGTTTTATAAAAAAATTTTAAAATCATGGTACAAGATGCAACAAGAGTACACCACACCCTTGATAACTCGCGCCCGGATAACTTGCGAACCCACTTATAGCGTGGGGTCTGGTGTGGATCCCATTTTTTAAATACTAGAAAATGCCAAAAACATTGGACCCTATTTGTTGAACATGAAAAAAATAGCAATCAAAATTGGTAAATGCAACTTTGATATATCACTCGTTTTATCATCGAAAACAGTGGTTAGTACCCGGAAATTTTAAATCAACGTCATTCTAACCTTTTAATAAGAAGCCATATATTTTGTTCAATTTTCTTTCCAAACAAATATTGTAAATAACAATATTCAAAGAAATTTCGGTCAATGAAAATGTCACTAATGCCTACAGGTGGCAACAATTTAAAAAATAAATGCCAATTAAATAAGTTTTGTCAAATGAAATTTGTGTTTTAGTTCTATCTTTTAATTCGGTTTCAGTGTAATCATCATAAATGCAATATGCCCTCTTGTATTCAAACGTGAAAAATATTCAACCATCACAGCTATATCCGCGAGCATTTCCGTGAGAACCTAATTAAGTGCCGACTGTTTTTTTAATCTCCGACTTGTGGAAGTATTTGTTGTTGTTACATTAAATTAAAAGCAGGCCTGCTTTGTATTATCACGTTAATTACGTCTTTTGTATCAAATCAAATAAAGGGGGTGGAATAAAAGAAAAGTTAAAAGGCGTGCAAATCCTACCTATGTAAGAGCTAGCAGTCACGGCCATGTGTCAGGTCAACTCATTTCAATAGATCAATCGAACACTGTTATAAATATTATTATGTAAGCAATATAATTAAACTATCTTAAATTAGCCTACTCATTCACAAATGTGATCAAAGATATTAAGGCAACCAAGCGAAATGAGTACTTGGTGAATAAAAAGCTTTGATTCACAGATACGGTTCATTAGGGTGAAGCGAGTTCCAGAATTTGCAGTGAACTTAATATTTCTAAATTGTCACTCAGAGATTTCCTCAAGGATGAGAAGACGTTTGTCTATTACTTGCAATGAAATCATGGCATCCATATTTATTAAAAAAACAATAAATAAATAGAGTTTCGATGTTAACGGTTGTTTTACGAAATAAATGTCCTTAGTTTTTGTAAAAAAGGAATCTTGTTTTGTTGTGAATCAACACCAACAAAAAGTAGTGACATAATACACAATGTTTTCGCGTACACGTGTTGTTGAAACCACTTGGACTAATGTTGTTAACGATCTTTCAGCAGTTGGGTATCTTGAAAATAAAGGTAATTTATACAAAAAAGTGAACAACTACATTAGAAAAAAGCTCTCTATTGACAATTATTCCCAATGCAATTATAAAACGAGTATTAAGCCATTAAACAACCCCGTTACCCCCCTCCCTGCTGTTTTCTCTATGTCCAGTGGGGATGGCATCCCCTTCTTTTTTTGTTGAGGTCTCTCTATAACTTGTGCCCTCGCTTATAGTGCGGTCTATGTTTTTGGACCCTGCTGTGCATGAGTTATCAAGGGAGAGGTGTACTCTGAACGGAACATTATATGCCTGCCCCGTGTTTGATAGTCTTCTATGTAGGCACTAGATGAAGATGGTTGACTGGAAATTATTGACCAACAGGTCAAGGAATGTGGCTTAAAACTACAGTTTTTATGCAGAAATCATTTTCCTTCTTTCAGACACAGTGATGTTGACCTTTAGACCCCAAATTCAACAGGCTTCTTTCTTACTCAGTGTGCAAGTCATCTACAAACTTTTTATGAAGGTACATGGACAATAATTGAAACTTTAGGCAGAAACCATTTTTCTTATTTCAATCAGTGACCTTGACTTTTAACCTTTTGATCCCAAAATAAATAGGCTTCTTCCTTTCCCTAAGTGCAAGCAATCTACAAAGTTTGTTCCAGGTCTGTGATGTAAAACTAATGTTTTTGTTTGGATACCATTTTTATTCTTTCAGTTACACTCATCTTGGCCTTTGACCTTTTGATCCCAAATTTAACAAGTTTCTTCTTTACCCTAGGTGAAAGCCATCCACAAAGTTTGGTAACTGTAAGTTATTGTGTGGAAAACATTGTTCCTGTTTCATTCACAGTGATCTTGACATTTGATCTTTTAACCACAAAATTGATATGTACTTCCTTACTCCAAGTGCAAGACTTCCAACAAGTTTGGTAACTGTTGATGATGGGCAAACTGAGTCATTATGCAGAAACCATTTTTTTTTTTTCAGAGGCCTTGACCAATAGGGTTGTTCTTTACTCCAAGTGCAAGCCATCCACAAACTTTGGTAACTGTACATGGTGGGCAACTCAAGTTATTGTGCAGAAACAAAATTGGTAATTAACAGATGGATGGATGGACAGATAACATCATACCATTATATGCCCACCACCACCTCTGAAAATTTTACCCTCAAGAGTGTTGAATCTGTGCATAAACTGTGACATGTAAATGGGAAGGTATGTGATTGCTTCTGTAACATCTTCCATCAGGATCTCAATAGTTTGCTTCAGCATTTCCTCCAACTCATCCTTGGCCAGCATCCTGAAAAGGGTAAATTAGTAAATAATACATCCGTGTTTAGAGCAGAACTGACTGTAATTGATAGGTTTAGAGTTTTGTTTTGGGACTTAACAGAACACTATGGCTTCTACAATGCACTATTCAATGAGACTCTTATTATAAAAATGCATATTTCTTGGAGACAAAAAATTTGGGATTTTCCAGGAAATTGGAAGTTATTACATGTATACACCCAGGACTATGCATGGGTAACTATAAAACACAGGCCATGAATTGATGAAATACTGAAAGAGTTTTTATGTACAACATCAAATTAAAACAAAACCAAATTTTCAATAGTAAATAGTTTTTTATGCCCCGTTACGAATGTGGAAGGGGTGGATCATGTTATTGTTGTCTGTACATACGTACATATGTACATCTGTCTGCCTGTCACACTTTGATTAAGTTTTGTATTTATGTCATATTCTCAGACATGGTTAGCCCCTAAAAGATGTAACTTGGCAAAGTATTTTTCCAATGATAGAACCAGGGTGCCTGCCTGCAGTATGTCCAGATTGCAAACCATGAATATGGTAAATTCATTTTTATTCATGATGTACAAATCTTCACAGATTTTATGGTTTCTTTGATCCACCGACTGATACACATAAATAACTTATGTGACTCTGTAAGAAATAGTGTCTGAGAAAGTGACCTAAATGCAAACCCCAATCAATAGAAACTGAGCTTAACGCAAAGGTAAACACATATCACTGAACCATGAAATATAAATCACTGTGACCTAGTTTTCACTGATAGCTGTAGTACTCCTCATCATGCAATTACATATCATACCTACCAACCCCTAGAGACGTACAAGTGTAATCTAAGTAGACAAAAATAATAATCTCAGCATAAAAAGTGTAATCTACATATTACAATTCATAATTACAATAAACCGTATGAAAAATGTACATTTATTTTCTTAACCAACCTGAATATGAAGCTGGTTACATTTCTTGACACAAATGGGCAAACTCCAAGTGGATTAGCTCCAAAATTAAAACACAAAACATACTGACAAAGTCTATATACAACACACACTTCATCTAGTCTACATGTCAAACTTTCCAGTATGACTGATCATTAAGTCGACTCCACAAATCATACAATGAGCATGGTGATGTTCTAAACTTGGGTGCTATATTACATCACCTAATTATTCTTCTTTTAAAGTTCTGAAGCACTCTTGATTTGGTCATTTTCTGATCTAACATGTCTTAAAGTTCAACAAGAGTACCATGAAGGGCAAACTATATGCTTGCCCCATATTTAATAGTCCTCTATGTTGATATCTGAAATATTTGTGCAGAAAATCTTCTTTCAGTCACAGTGACCTCGACTTTTGACTCCCAATCAATAGGCTTCTTCCTTTACACAAATGCAAGCCATACACAAAGAATGGTCCAGGTCTAAGATGTAAAATGAATGTTATTATTGTGTGGAAACCATATTTCTTTTATCAGTCAGTGATCCTGACCTTTGATATTTTGACCCCAATATAAATAGGTTTCTTCCTTACCCCATATGCAAGCCATCCACAAAGTTTGTTAACAACAGATGGTGGATAACTCAAGTTATTGTACAGAAACCATTTTTCTTCTTTCAGTCACTGTCACTTTGACCTTTGACCCTGAAATCATTTGGGTTCTTCCTTACCCTAAGTGCAAGCCAGCCACAAAGTTTGGCAACTGTAGATGGCAGAGAACTTGAGTTACTGTGCAGAAACAATTTTTCCTATTTCAGTCACAGTGACTTTTGACCTTCTGAACCCAAAATCAACAGAATTTTTCCTTACCCCAAGTGCAAGGCATCCACAAAGTTTGGTAACTGCAGATGGTGGACAACTCGAGTTATTATGTAGAAATTAAATTTGTAACAGACATATGGAAGGATGGATGGATGAATATCATAACATTAAATGCCCTCCAACATTTTTCATTCATTGAACATTCACGAGTCACATTGATAAATCCTGTGTCACTCGACATCTTGAACCATTATTTATGGTGTAGACTGGTTCTCTACCCATTCATTAATATAATGAGTTTGAGGGACAGGTTTTCATATTGAAGAAACCAGTCTGTTTCAAGGAAATGCATGACATATAGTTGCATTAAATTGAACACTAAGAAAGTATATGAACGATAAGTGTACTTTTTCCAATATGCAAGCACTATGTAGGAGTCTAAAACTCATTCACACATAAATAATGTTTGGGAATAATATGGGTTAAAAAAAGGCCCAACACAGCCTTTAATTGTTTTATTTTATTTTTGATTGCACTTAAA
Organism: Margaritifera margaritifera; assembly: GCA_029931535.1. Taxonomy (NCBI): domain Eukaryota; kingdom Metazoa; phylum Mollusca; class Bivalvia; order Unionida; family Margaritiferidae; genus Margaritifera; species Margaritifera margaritifera. The sequence continues at coordinate 1,971,526 of JAQPZY010001687.1, forward strand.
AGCATAACCCGTTTACAGGTGAGCATAAGACCTAATTTATTAATTGTAATGACTGCACCAAAATTTTAATGGTTGGCAGGTATGACATACCAAGTTATGTGACTCCATAGACAATAATGCCTGAGAAAATGAGCTAAGCACAAAGGTTGACTCAATTACTGGATCTTTAAATATAGGTCAAAGTGACCTAATTTTCACTGATATGTGTAGTTTTCCACATAACATATCTAAATACCAACTTGTGCCATTCTATGAGCAATAGTGTCTGAGAAAATAACCTGAATGCAAACCCTAATGTAGAGAAACAAAGCTCAACACTAAGGTAAGCACAAATCACTGTACAATCAAACCAATTTTTGGAGTAAAATATGCTTCTTCAATACAACTTACCCAATCATAATACTGGGAATGTTTCTTCAATACATCTTACCCAATCATAATACTGCGAATGTTTCTTCAATACAACTTACTCAATCATAATACTGCGAATGTTTCTTCAATACAACTTGCCCAATCATAATACTGGGAAACCTCGCTATAACACGCTTTGTTATAATACAATTATAGTGTGGCTCTCAAATTTTTACAACCTCTTCACCAATTTCTCCTGGCTAATTTTTGAATTACTATAAAGTTTTATTTGCACAGTAAATAAGAATTTTATATGTTGATCTGGCAAGATGTATTGTATTCATGAAAAAATACGACTGTCTTTCTTTAAATGAAAAACAATATTAAAAGTTTCTCTTCGTGAATGTTCATTTTATAGTTAGCTTGTCAATTTTTTCAAAGATGCCAGCTCTTTAAAAAAGTTGATAACTGTTAATCTAGTTTGCACTGAACCAGCAACAATGAAGCTAATAATTCATTTTCGTGTTTTTCTCCAATGAATTGTGTACAATTGTTGTTCATTCCAGGGCCAAGTTTGCTCAATCAAACCGCATACACACCTGTGCACCAAACAATGAAATAAGTTTATCAGTTGAATTGATAAATTGATTAATTTACCTACAAAATAAACAAACTGCAAATCATCAAAATTAATCTCACTGCAAATAGTTGTTGCAACTATTTGGTGTTGCTTAATTTAAAAATAAAATAAAAACAAAACAAAAACAAAAGCTTCCTTTATGCACATGTGCTTGACTGTGTCATCAGCCAATCATCACATGATCAACGAACTGGCAGGTGAAAGTAAACACATTATTTCATAAACAATAAACTCTATCCCCGACATCTATCCCTGAATAAATGGAATTAAATCTTTTGTGTATGTATATAGCAGAAGTCCAGATATATTTTTGACTGTTGTCATATAATTGTCAGGAGCAGTTTGGTCATTGCTACATAAATGTACCCTCACCCCCATCCTTCATCTTATCTCTTAAAGTTAACTCCATAAAAATAAATATATCTCAACATTACGTATTTTGTTTATGTTTTCAAGTCATTATATGGCTATACCAATATGCTTAAAATCTGACTAAATCCTTTTTATTTTCCAAAAATGTAGTTAACACTGTAATGCAAACATCATCTTCAGATCACTCGGATATACACAGGCTACTTGTCATTGTGATACTAGTCTAAGTTACAAAGTTACAAATAAGATATTTATTGTCTTTCATCATTACAGTGGGTATGATAATTTCAAGTTATTGTAATGTTACAGGACACTTGACTTTGGAACAGAACCATTTAAGTTGTAGGGGTGGAGGGTTTGCTGCTATAATCAAACATGCTACTTGCTGTTATTGCTAGGTGGTAGTGCAAAGCTATAGTTATTAAGATATTTTTCTATCAATATAGGGTTCCTCTTTCTTTTAGAAAATAACTTAACAGTTTGTTGGAGATAACTCATAACCTATGAAATCCAATGTTTTCTCCAAACTGTGTACAGAGGTCACATGAACTGTCCCCAAGGCAGTTTCATGCCTGTTACAATGTAAATCTTAAATAACATACAAGATCAGTACCATGTACCAGTTTCAGTTGTAATAATTATATTTCAAGCCTGAATGAGTTTCTTATCAGAAACTCCCAATGTTCGATATGGGCATTTTATTGCTGGTAAAATATCAGTCCTGTTGGACATGTATAGCATATATGAAATATTTCTGAAGGCCTGGTATATATTGTGATTTTTTTTAGCAAAGAATTATGTATTCGGATTCAAATTCAAATGGAATGTAGCAGAGAAAATTCTGTTCATTTGAAATTTATACAACACTGATTAGTATCTCGATACATCGGCATACTGAAATGCAGTTGCGCTATATCTTTCTTTACGTTATTCTTAGAATAATTTGTGCACTGAATTCAGACAAATCATGATGTATGCCCGGACAACAACAAAATTGTACTTCTTTGAGCACATTTTTGAGGGAATTAATATGGATTCACTGTTATGAATGCACTGAGATATGTCTGTGAGTAAACATGTACTTCAATTATTCATATTCATTTGCTGATTTTTTTGTAGATGTATGTACCATAGCATGGTTCTCTGCGAAATTTTTTTTATATTATGCAATCACTGTTTTAAGTATTTCTCATTAATATGCATCAATTTAAGTTGGTAACTGGTCATTAAAGCTCATAGTTTTTAGCCCACCCCCATCCCTCATTTTATATAGCCTAGATTAGTGGTTCCCAACCTGTGGGCCGCGGACCCCTGGGGGGGCTACGGGGTTATTCCAAAGGGTACTCGAATTCACATAGTTTCGCAGCAAGTATTGCTCCTCCAGCCAGCTCTTGCTTTCCTCTGTTATCCCAGCTGCTGTGAGCAAGGCATGTTTGAATTTAGTGTGCCAAGCTGCTAAATGTTTATCCCTGCCACAGCCTAAAAGTAACGATATTAGCATGTGGGGGTCTGTTCAATTTTTGAGGTTAAAAAGGGGTCCTCATACTCAAAAAGGTTGGGAACCACTGGCCTAGATGATATACATGAAACATTTTCTGCACTTAATTGACTCAATATTGCATGATACATTATATAACACAAGGGCGCTTTGTATTTCCTGACCATTGTGATATAGTCAGGTCTCCCTGTATGTTAGGACATCCACTACCTCACAAAATGTTTTCTGCTTATTGAGACATAAGTCAGATAAGAGTGGTATCCCCTTGGACAGAGGGATTAGCTCCAAATCGAATCATTCATCAGTTACTAATGGAGCTTAAGTGCATGCTCTTCAAAGGAGGGAGTGCATATGTATTATGATATGGTAAGTATTATCATAGAAACATATTTTACTCCAAATAATTGATTTCTTCTTCAAATATATTACCTGATCATAATATGTTATGAGAAGAGGCAAGAGGTGGAGGGAGTTATATCCCCTTACCCTGGAGCTGGTCCTGGTTCTGGTTGCCTAATGTATACGAAGCAGCTTTGAGTCTGGTTTGAGACACAGACTAGGCTTAAAACAGATCAAGGATGGGACACAGTCTTGACATAAAATGTTTGTACCCACAAATCCAGCATTGCTCTGAAGTTGCTGTGACCTAAGATGGCAGCCTGTTGAATAGCTGATGTATGTTCCAACAGGTCAAATTGAGTCCTTTGTGATGAAAGGTATCTCAAATAGAAACTGGCAAATGTTGAATCAGACCTAAATTCTATGACCTGAATGATGTCAATCAAGGAACAACTTCACTTGAATACTATGCTGGTGGCAACTGCCCTATCCTCTTGATCCAATATCTGTAAGAAATTCATGTGGTCTCTGGTTAATTCCTTGTAAGATGAGTGGATAACCTAATGGATCCATGCTGAAAAGTCTGAATGGAATATTGTACTTTCCTTCTTTGACTGGTAAGAACAAGTGAGATCACTCTCTTCTGATCAGCTCAGTGTGTTTCAGGTACAACTTTAATGCCCTAATGGGGTACTGAAGACAACCTTGCAAAGACAGCAGCTTCAAAATGAAAGACTGATTTTACAGGAGTGGGAGCCTATTCTCTGGAATGGCTGTAATAAGAGAAACCAAACCATCTTCAAGTTGACAGAATTAAAGATAGTGCAGGTCGATCTATAAGGCATGAATTTCACCCATTCTTCCTGTCATGTCATGGGTGACTAAGAAGGTCTTATATAAAAGATGGGTCAGCAATGATGGTCAGTGGTGCAAAGGGCACCTTGTTTAGCCATGTCTTAATTCCATAGTAGGTTTCATTTCAGAAAAGGGCCAAGGCCTTCAGTCATGACAGATCAAAAATGGCTAGAAGGTCAGAGAGATCTTTGTCCTGGACTATAAGAAATAGATTGGAAATCACAAATTAGTAGCTCATGATTGTGATTAGGGCTAACTTCTCCTCAAAAAGCCAAAGGAGGTAGTTAGCTATTTGTGGTAGAGAGGCTTTAACAGCGAGATGTTTCTCTGCTGGCACAACTGGGATGACTTTCCATTTCCCCTCAAAGGCCTTCAAAGTGACTGGCCTTCTTGCCCCGGCAATTCTGTCCACAACTTGTTTGCTAAAATATTTTTCTGAAAGCTTTTTTGATATTAGCCAGATGTACAGGTTCAGCATTGCTGGGTTGTGATGGAAAACCTCCATGCATGGTTGTTTTTAGCAGGTGCTGAGAAGGCTGGATTTTCCTGGAAATCTCCACCACTAGATCCAGGAGGTCTTCATCCATGATTTTCCCCACTTGAGGGGATCAATTAGGAGTAGTCTGCACTCAGATTCCCTCACTGTCTGAATGACCTTTGAAATCAAAGGGGTTTGGGGAAAGGCATATGTATCGAGACCATTCCAAAAGCAATGATCAACTACCCAAAGTTTTTACTATAAACAGAACTCCTCAGGTGTGTCCCTATACAAATACAGTGGTATCATTTTGGTAGTAGGACCAACTCTCAAGGTAGAGTAGCAGGACACAATACAGGCACAGAGACTATGATTCAGAATTAAGTTTAATTTTCTCAAGAAAAATGCTAGTTTTCACAAGTTTTTAATGCCAGTATATGAAAAAAATCAAGGATACCCAAGCATGCCATTAGACATCCATTATAAGTGGAGAAAGAAATATAGATACAAAGAAGGAAGAAACTCTCCAGCCTGATTTTACTATTGTGGCCCTGACAATTGGACTTGTAGAGAAATCACTGTAATTACCACATGGGAAAACATCATAGTTCATTAAGCAATGATCTGCAGCTGATTTTAAACCAAAGATTTTTTTTTAGTATTGAGCTTGCACTTTAAAAATGAAAAGATTCTGAAAGTAAGTTTGAGTGTACTCTTTAAGAGGAATACAGTAGCTTAAGTCTGGTAGAAACTGACTTAATAATTGTCAAGTAGTGTAAGCATAGTTCACGCATCAATTATTACATTCATTAGCCACTACAAATGAGGCCTCACATTAAAAGAATACAGCATGCAGTCAACTTCTCAAATTCCTATACTCATTCATATGTACAATACACAGTTAATCTGCTGAGGGTAACATATCACTATATACAATGTAAAGTCATTAATATGGAAAGTTTACCACTGAATAAACATATTTATTCTTACATCCAACTGCAATGGTCAGAAGGACCTTCTGACTAGGCTTGGATGTATATAGCATGGAATAATCGATGTGGTGATGAGCTAAATACAAATACCTAATCTATGTTAGTAAAGCATAAAATGTAGGTCACAGTAATCTTCTTTGCTTGTATGGGTGTAGTACTTACAGATGCTTCCAATTATCAATTTTCATGATTGGAACATAAACAGCACCTAATAAATTAACAGCAATAATACAAAATATCACTGGAGTCAATGAAGCATAAAATATAGGTCACAGAGACCTTTTTTTTGCAATAAAGACATAGAACTTATCAAGATGTATCTACTCACTAAGTTTCATGAGTCTAGGTAGGATGGTATGCATACAGTAAGCCAAAAAATCATGTGGTCATGAGCTGATGATAGTGCTGGGGGCATAGTACAATGGTTTTCCTATACTGTATAGAGGTGAGTTAAAAACAGTAATTTGCTTGATCTTGAAATCTATGTGCATGTACAATCAGCAAACACCACAGTATACCAAAAGGATAAACTGAGAGATAAATATGAATATGAACAAAAATTTGATATTTTCAATAAGATAATGCAAATGTAATTTACTGAAAACACTGTAGATATATTATTTTAATAGGAACTTTCATAGTAGATGCATTCCCTGTCATTGGGTGAAGATGTGAAATTCAGTACAAGTAAAACCTTACAGAGTAAAGATAAATTGTTTATGATGAACTTGAAATATTTTGATGATTGTACTTCCATGTTTAAAGCTGAATATCAAATTTTGGTTACCAAACTATAGTAACCCTAGTCTCAAAACTTTGTTTTGTCTGCCAGTTGACATCTAATATATATGAACTTGATTAAATAGCAAAAGGACAGGATTTATGTACAAAAAAATAGGCTTGAAACAAATACATCTTCTGTGAGCAAAATTACCTAAAATTACAGACTTTGAATTTCTGAATTTCCTTGTGATATGAATTATCATTCATCCAACAAATTTTGTTTGGCAGGTTGTATTATTTTGTACGGTAACTCGACCTAAATGTGAATAAACTGAGACTTTTAAGTTTCTTAACCCTTTACTGCAGAATGACGCCTTTTGACGCCAACTCCTTTACTGCATAATGTTGCATTTTGACACCTTTCATGACAAATCCGATTAAGATACCCAGAATTACCAAAATTAAGTCTTTGTACCCATAACTATCACTTATATTGTTGAGAGAATGAATCTAGAAAATAAATATGAAGCAAATCATTAGTTTATTTGCAGGATTAAAGCAACTGCGCAGTTCAATCTACACTCATCCATTGTATGTAACAGTGTATCCTCCATTGTAAACATGTGCTGTGCATCTTGCAGTTGCGGCATGAAGTCATTTGAAACTTTGAATATTACAGTTGAAAGATTTTTGATAATATACAAGGAAATATGCCATTCTTTGAAATAGTCCAATTCATTATTATCAAGGTTTCACCAAAAAAGAGGAGGATTAGAGCAAACTTCAAACTTTGGAATGAGACTATACTCTAAAAATAAGTTACTGCTACTTCTTAAGTAATATCCATCATTGCAGCAAAAAGATATGACCGAGGATCACCAATTTCTCAAAAATATGGATTTTTGATATTTAAAAGACATTTTTTCTTTTGACAACTGTTTTTTTTTTAAAAAAAAAAATCCCAAAGTCAAAATAGTACACGATTAATTATTTTCTGATTATGTTCTCTGACACACGAATATTAAAACCATGTGCTTCCAAACAAACTACAGATAACTGTATCTTAGGATATAAGAGCTTGTTTCATCATCAGTGGTCATCGTGGTATATTCCTTGTGTCTGGATAAAAACAATGCAGCACCTAAGTACATGCGTATGTATATATGTGAATAAATACACATGAGATTGATTATACTACTTTTATCTTCATGGTTTTTGTGAATTGTTTGTCATTCTTCAGCTTTCTTTCAACATCTTTTGAACTTGAACACAAGCATTCATATTTTGGAGATATGGTATAAAATCAGCTTTAATATCTGAATATTATTGCTGCATTTTTCAATTGTTACCATAGTAACAAAGCTATTTGGTTAAATTTCAACAAATTCAATGTTAGACCAAGAAACTTTTTTATATTTGTAATGTGAGTACATTAAAAAAATATATAAGCACGGAATATGGATCCAAAACTTTACTTACTTTAAGTGTTCAATCTTAACACTTCAATGTTGTGCCTATAATTGGTGGAACTTGGACAATCCAAGCCAAATCAAGAGAAAATCTCACTTTTCTCAATCAAAAATTGAAAGCATGACTGATTTGGCAAGAAAATAGTAAGTTTAATATAAATGAATACTGAAAATATGTAATTTTGTCATGATTTGTACACATTCTAAGCTGGATTTGGTTGCCATGGCAACCACCCATTTCATCTCCTGTTCGCTGAAATAAAGTATACCCAATACCCATCCAGTGTCAACAACAAATTTCCCACAATAAAGAAAATTATTACTGCACAAGAAGTAAACTCAAAAGTGATGCCAAATTATTGAATTAATGGATAAATCCTGTGCAAAACAAAACACTTGTTGTGCCTATATTTGGTGAAACTTGGACAATCCAAGCTAAATAATGAGAAAATCTCACTTTTCTCAATCAAAAATTGAAAAAATTCAAAGCATGACTGATTTGGCAAGAAAATAGTAAGCTTAATATAAATGAATGCTGATAAATATGCAATTTTGTCATGATTTGTACACATTATAGGCTGGATTTGGTTGCCATGGCAACCAACCATTTAATCTCCTGTCTGCAGAATTAAAGTATACCCAATATTCATCCAGTGTCAACAACACATTTCCCACAATAAAGAAAATTATTATTGCACAAGAAGTAAACTCAAAATTAATGGAAAAATCCTGTGCAAATCAGGGAGTTCATCCTCCAGACTGATGCGCAGTAAAGGGTTAAGTCATCTTTGAAAAAACAAATGTACAAGTCTAATTCACATATTGGTTCATAATGTTTTGGAACAAAAGTTTGCTCCTGGGATATCACTTGGTATCAACTGTATCCTGTACACTGGTTCACTGGCAACATCTGTCAATATTTGTTCTGTGATTTTTCCTACTTGCCAACGTGAGGACTGTTCCATTTAAACATACATGGTACCCAGGGAAGGCAGTTTTCTAAAAATACAGTCAAACCTGTGTATACAGCGGCCACCCATGGGAAAAGGCCACAGTGGCCTTTGATGACAGGCGACCTCTAAAGGCAGGTTCAGCTCTCAAACTTGGTTCATGACAAATACATGTACTAGGTATCAAATAGCATTAGCATTATTATTATTATTAGTAGTAGTATGCTATCAAGATACATGTATTTAGTTTAGCTATTTAGCATTAAGAAAAATAACAAAATAATAAAATAAAAAGTTCCACACAGTATCTTCACTTTATTCTATCATGTACATTAAATCATCACTGACTCTTAAAAAAATCACTGATCTTTGTTTGTTTTGTGCATATCTATTTCAGTTGCATCTGAAACTTCCATCAGTGATGTCAGCATATTTGAATGTCCATGATGAATTGCAAACCCTTTCATTTTCTGTATGCATTCCTGTACAACTGTGTACATGCACTCATTTATACCCCCCCCCCTCTCTCTCTCTCTCTCTCTCACACACAATCATGCAAATACTTTAATATCATATTCAGTAGAAATGGCTTGTAAATAAAAGTACTAATTGACAGCTTACCTGTGACTGTCAAACACAGGACTGACTTTTTGTTAGGCCAGCTGGAATAATTAGAAATTAATACAGGTGTTCACACTTCAAACAACTGATTAAACATTTGCTCAAATTCAACGAGATCAAAAGACAGTCAGCTTTTGTGAGACCTTTGCTAATTAGAGAATGAAAAGAAGCTTCCTGCGGCTATTGTTAGTAGCATATAAACCATAAGGGATATCACAAATGCAGTGTACATTTGGGTCGTAGCATCCTGGAACCTTTTCCAGCATCGTTCATTAATCTCATCATTTGGTTTGATTGTACGTAATCTCGTACACTCCGGATTAACGTTCTCAAAATTGACCATAATATCTCGCTTATGCTTAATAATCCCTTGGATCTGAGTTTGCCTGACTCCCATTTCTGCTGCAACTACATGACTACTTTTTCCATTATCCAGCAAACGAATTACTTCCATTCTCTCATGTAAGTACAAAAACCGCCTTGCTTTTGAAGCCGACATGTTGACACCTTTGAGTTTGACAGACAGCATGATTGGAGTGTGGTAAGTACAATCGAGATATGAAATGCTTAAACATCAATTCACATTATACCTTTATCTAAACAATGCCTTGTTCATCTAACAAAAGAAGTGTTTAATTTGCATACTTGGAGCAGTCAGTGCTAATACTCTCCATTGACCGCTTAAGGCAAGGTGAAACCATTCTTTGGTTAGGAAACACCTGGCCAATGACTGCTGAAAGCAGGTGACCATTAAAAACAGGGCATTTATATAGGAATTTGCCAGGGGGAAACTAAAATGACCGTTGTGACCAGGTGACTGCTAAACATAGGTGACCGTTAGGACAGGTTTGACTGTATATGCCAGGGTACTCGGATTATTCACTGAGTTAATAATAAAATGATACAAAATTTCTAAATTGACTACTTCACATTAAAAGTGCCTTCCCTATGTCCCAAGTATGTTTTACTGGAATAGCCCTGAGTGTACTACCTAGTGTGCAATGCACAACTTGATGATACAATTGGCAATCACTGTTATTCAACAAAAGGGCATTGACTGCCCAGACTTTCAGATCTGTAACTGGTAAAAAAAAGTTGGGAACTTGGCATTCCACCTTGTTGCAAAGAAGTCCACAAGGGGTCGACCCCAACAAGTGTAGATTCGAATGAAGACCAGGTGATAAATGGATCATTCTATGTAAATCAGTGCATTTTGTCTGAACAGTGAGTCTGTTAGGACACTGAATGTGGATTTGTCAATGATGATATCACATGAGAAAATTCTAAGCAAGAAAGTCGAGATTCTGGGACTTAGCTTCCCCTTGCCATTGAAGACATGACAAAAGAGTTGTCAGAAAGAATCAGAACACCCATTCCAGATAGTGTCTCCTGCCACAATCAAAAAGGCATTTGCTATGGTTTTTATTTCCTGGAAGTTGATGTGAATGGAGTGTTTCCTAAAGGACCAAACCCGGCCAACTTCTTGAAAGGACAGCAGCAGATGGGCACCTGAGGCAGACGTGCTAGCTTCCATGCAAATCATGATTTCCAGTAGTAGGTCCTGAATTGGAATGCACACCATAAGCCAAGAGAGGTCCTCTCATTTACTGAGATGGGACCTCATTTAATGTGACATTATGGGTCTCATGAACAAGCAGCCCAAATGAAAAGACCAGCAACTACATTGAGAAGACCCAAGAGGTGAAGAAATTCCTAGGCTGACATTCAACTCTATGTACTGAGGAGATGGAAGACATCATGGAGACAATCTTCAAGGTACATTCTTGAGGGAAGCAAAATCCAATTCAGATAGGTTTTGAACTCCATGCCCACATGATTGAAGTGCTGGAATGGAATGAGATCGGATTGTTCTTGTTTATATGGAATCTGAGGCAAAGCAAGAGAGAAACAAGGAATTTAATGTCTTTGTACCAAAGACTGTTCAACTTGTGCTTTTGTGGAATTGTATCCAGATAATTTGATGTCTGGGACAAGGAGGTGGTTTTGAAGTATGACACAACCCAATCCATGACTCTGATAAACACACAGGGACTGAGATTCACACCTAAAGGGAGAACCCTTAAGTGGCATATGGTGTCGCTGAAAGTGATCCTTAGAAATTTCAGGGAGGATCTGTGAATGGTAATATGAAGGTATGCATCTTGGAGGTCTAAGCTGGCTGCAAAATCTCCTTCTTGAATGGCACTGAGGAACAATCTTGGGGTCTCCATCTAAAACTCTGTTGCCCAAATGTGTTGGTTGACAGAGCTAAGGTCAATGACTGGTCCGAGCTTGCCATTGGCCTTGGGTAAATATAAAAGTTTGGAGTCAAATTCAGGTGAGTTTGTGCTGTGAACATTCTATATTGCCCTTTTCATGAGGAGGACAGTGTTTATTTCCTGCTGCAGGACAGCTGTTCTGTATGGGTATATGGTTGTATGGAGATGTCTGCAGGAAAAAAGAACCCTTGAGAGCAAAAGAAGGTTGAGACCCTCCAAGATATTTTATAAGACCAACGGGTCCTTGTGGCAGTATCTCTCACATTCAAAGGTAAAATACTTATTCTTTCCCCAAAAGGGATGTTGGAAAAAGGTGGCACAAGCATGGCATCATTTTCCGAATACCAACCCATAAACATGCTTACTTCAATTTTTCAGAATCTAGGCAGCCTGTCAAGAACGTATAACAGATTCATTAGAAGTATCAAACTTCTATCCAATCATATTGTATCTTTCTGTCAACAGATACATATCTATATACTGTCAGTAACAATTATGACCCAGTGATAATAAATGGTGTATCCATTCCCCCAATTCCAGAACCTTGCATTCCTTTAACATTTCTTGCCAAAACAAAAGCCATAAACATAGTTATCCTCATGAATTATCTGCATTTTTTTCTCTCTTCATCTTTGCTGCAATTTTTCACCTATTGACAGTCAAACCAATTTGTTCTTGTTATTTACATTGTTTTTATACTGAGAAACTATATTCTGCATACCAGTCTATCATACCAGTCTGGTCCAGAGTTACTTTATTCCTACCTGTGTCCACAAAGATAAAACTCCTGTTCAAAATTTTATATTTCCCAGAATTTCATCAATATAATTTGTAACTTGCAGAGTTTTCATGATAAATTTCTAATAATTCCACCAAATCTGAAATGGGAGGCATCTCTGCATTTTTTGCAGAAAGGAGGCAATCAGGGAGAGAAACTGGATTTAAATTGGTTCTTCTCTCCCTGTCAAGCATGCCTTGGAGGCATCCTTCCTACTTCTCCGATCCCTCTTTGGAAATGAAAACTAGACACTGGATTGCTGGGCCTGTGTGAGGTTTACCTCTTTGGCTGCCTGCTTCTTGATGTGACCAATAGCTTTGATGTTGCGAACCCATTGTTGCATCTCGAGGAAAGGCTTCCAGTCCATACATACAGTAAACAGCTTTGACATTTCCAGGTCAGCAATTTCTCTGCTGAGAGCTGGGACTTCTATGTGGAAAACCAGTGTATGTTTTTCTTGAAAGCCAAATTGAAATTAGATGGGAGTCATTGTGAGAACAAATCCTGCTGATACTGGGGTCTTGCCTTCTGAAGCAGTGCAATATGTGAAAGACTTGAACATACTGTGGTAACTGTTTGTTTGAAGGAAGGTTGTCTTGGTTAAAATGTTGATGGATGCATGAATTCTATAGCTGGCACAGAGCAAGAGGAGGAGGAGGGGAGAAGTACAAAACTCTGGGGACAGAAGCCAGATGATTTCTTCCATGGATGCACAAAAGGCCAAGTCTTCTCTGGACATTGTCCAATGAAGCAGAGAAGAAGGGGCATGTGAATGTACACCTTCAAAGTTAGAGAGCATGTGAATGTACACCTTCAAAGTCAGAGGTGTGGGGCAATAAAGAAGACTCCTGTGATAGTTGCAAAGACTGGATGGGGGTAGCCAGTAGGAAGAAATGATAAACAAAGCTGGAAGTCCATCCATGTTGGAAGACAGCAATCTCCATGCATTGACTTTGAGCATCGTTAAAAGACTAAGCTGGGTACCACAAAGATACTGCTAGAATTTTATCTAAAGGGGGGGGGGGGGGCACCAAAATAAGGGGGGAGTAGAAAAAAAGAGGAGGAAGAAGAAATGGCCATAGTTCAATATTTACCTAACACTTCAATATCCATCTTTCTTTCTTCATGTTCCATTCTGTTAGAACGCTGCTGAAATCAAAATCTTTAAAAGATGTCACCTCTAGCTGTATAAGCATTAATCTGTTGATTGTTTATGAGCTTAATCTGTTCCTTATCTGTGTATGAATATTGTTCTGTGCTGAGACCCCCTTTCACAGTCTACAGTCTGAAGGGGAATATGCACAGCTAGCTTAGTCAGCTTGAACAAGTTGCGAAACTGTTTTATGGTTGTCATGTACAATTTTCCACAGCCCATGGGTACCGTCTCTTGGATACCTCTGCTCCAAAATAAGATTTTTCACTAACATAAGCTCTGATAAAGTTTCACTTTCTTGAATCAGTGCTTTGCTGCCTACTATGCCAGATTTCTTATCTGTTCCATAATGCTGTATTAGGGTTTTAAGTCCATCAATGCCATAGTCTGCTTGTTCAAACACAGGTATTTTGATCAAATAAACATCCTTATTTTTTAATTTCATTTCAGATTCTTATTTATTCAATTTATCTTAACCCTTATATGGCTATATAGTTTTGTAACACAAGATCCAGCAGGGCTAAATCATTGTTTGAGAAAGAAATGAAAATTGCACTCAACTTTTAAATTGCCTGTATCTTAATTAGGTTTGGCATTCTGCCTTTTCCACATTTAATTTCAAAATATTGCTGAAAGGGGGGTTGACCGGCATGCCATCTGTTTTTGTCCATTCAGCATACATCGGACTCATATTAACTCATTCAGCCCCAGCACTGTTATCAGTATCACTGCTGCTATGCCCCAGCAGCACTAAGCTGTGTCTAGCTGCTTGTGCCCCAGAGAGTTTTTACCTATTTAGAAAATTTTGTAAACATCATGCACATGCATCCATTCTTACCTTAATTTCTCTTCTTATATCCAATAAAAATCCATTAAATTTGCACCAATTGTTCCAAATAAATGTGTCTACACAGTCATGTATTTTTTAAGCTATTTGTCCACTAAAATCATCGATTTGGACAGACCGAAGATGATCGTTCCAGTTTACAGATCCGCAAGAACTGTATCATCATCGCCATCAGCATCCTCTTCTTCTGACGATTCAATCTCAGAAACTTCTATATCCGAGTCTAAATCTAGTAAAATATCCAACTGCCGAACATATCTTTTCTCTGCATGCTCAATATTTTCGAGATCAAACCCGAATAATTCCTCGTTTTCGCTCTCACCAAATATCACTCTTAAGTCCGCCATTGTTTACGATTTTTCATGAATGAAATACGTGTAGTAAAACTGCTCCCAATTATTAACCTTGGCTTATGAATAATTCAAATTTACACAAACGAAAGTAAAATCATTTCTGATTGGCTTAATATCGTCAGATTCTTGGAAAAACCCCATTTGTAACCAATCAGAGACGTTGTTACTAACACACATTCACCACGACTGTAGACGGGATTGGCCATTGAATGCAGTAAACAAACCACAACTACAGGCGGGATCGGCCATTGAATGCAGAAAACAGATCACGCCTATAGGCGGGATCGGGGCCGAATGAGTTAAATATCATTTTCAGGTTTAAATCACTCAGTGGTATTTCCCTTAATACTTTCCCCAGCTCCAATAATCTAGTATACTTCAAAACTTAAAAAATCCTTGTCATCATCGCCATCATCAGCCAGTATTAGCCGAACTAAATTGTCATCTGAAGATAAACCATGTTGGGAATCAGCCATTTTGGGTTTCCTAGGTAGCCCGTATTTTAAACAAGCATTTGTAAAACTTCCTTGATGTAAGGTTCAAATTATGACTGAATGATTGTTCCAGGGCCCAATGTGCCAATCAAATTTAGTTTTACAACCATTCATGTCAAGCCAAAGAGCCCAGATGTGTAAACAGTTGTCTACCTGAAAATAAAGGCAGATGTTGCAACAACCGCTACGAGACCTCTACTGGCAGCGCGACTTATGTGGCGACAGGCACTTTAAGGGTTAACAGTTAAATAAAAATTGTTTACTGCACAGAGTCCGTTTTTATATGCATGACTTAAAACTAATTTGCGAGAGTTCTCGTGCATCACTGCTCTCTAAGTGCACAAATTCGTACAAATTTTGCACAATTCGCACGCCCTGGCAGCATCTCTGGTACCGTGTATCCAGGAAAGGGAAATCACCATAGCCAGTACTGGGTTGTGGAACAGTTCAGTGCCAGTCCACATTGTCTTCATAAGTCTGGTACTGGATATTGTGGGAGACCTGATCACCAAATCCAGTGCCAGTTGCACTGTGCATCCAGTTAATATTCAAGAGTTTTGATGATGTCACAGATGATGATGAATATATTTGGAGGAAAAAAAAATCTTCTCTGACAAATCAATCCATATGCAGGAATTGGTGTGCAATCAGGTCCCAAAAACATTATGGTGCATTGAATAACAGACAGAGATAAAAGGAATAAATATTTGCTAAAATGTTGTGAATATAAGTGGTGGTAGGGTGCAATACTCATCAAGTATGGATTTGTCATGCTTTAAATACAGTATGTAGATGCATCTTGGTGGGCACAACACCACTTACAAAAGTAGGTCACAGTGACCTAAATTTCATGCTTCAGTGACTTTTTTTTGAGTTGTGCATTTAGGTCAGTTTCTCTGGCATTGTTAGCTCAAGAGTAACTTGGTATGTAGATCCGTCCTTGTGAGTTCAAAGCCACTGAACCAAAATTAGGTTACTGTGACCTATAGTTCACGCTTCTGATTTTTGTTAAGTTTGCATTTAGCTCAGTTTCACAGGCATTACAGAGGCATCCAAATCTGATGTGGATGTGTCTTGATTAGTACAACACTACCATATCAAAATTAGTTTACCATCATCCATATTGCACACCTCAATAACTCTGGCTAAGTTGTGGATTTATGTAAGTTTCTTGGATATTGTTAGCTGCAGAATCAATCAAATTTGTATCTGAATACAGTCGGATGAGCACAACACACTATTAAAAGTAGATCACTGTAACCTAAATTTCATGCATCAGTCGCTTACTTTTTCCATCAAGGGTCAGTTTCTCTTGCACATTTGACTGCATGGGTCACATAAAAGCAGGTAGCTGGGCATTTGTGTTCTATGAACATATTTCTAGTATGTCTAATGTTGGTGAAGATCCAAGTGCAGAATTATTAAATAGGTTTTTAATGTAATGCCATCATTAAAATTGTTCCTTACAACAGAGTTGTGTTAAAAAAAGTAGTACCGAATATCTGAATTACATATTGCACTTGAATTAGTATTGTCAAACTTGCCTTCAGCATCCTGCTCAGGAAAGAAAAAGAATGACCCCCTTAAGACAGGTGACTGCTTAATTGAGGTTTATTTCTATTTATTTGATTAAAAGACACAAATAAGTGGCTGTTGAAGGCTGGTGATAGCTTATAAGAGGTGACTTTATGGCTGATTTTTCATAGTTTTTAATATAAAGAAACACTGCTGAATTGCCATTAACTGGTTCCATTAAAGTTATGCACTTCTGACATTCAGAATAACAAGTTCCACTATTTCCCCTTAGCCCAAGAAAGTCATGGCAATTATACATTCTATGTATTTTAAAATACCAGAGTCGCACATTTGAGTTTTGGCAGTGGTTAGGGGATGAGGAGAGCCAGTGTGTGGTGGAGTGGAGTGGGTGGGGATGGGCTGGTATGACCATATTAAAGTTTCCAGTGACTGTTCAGTCATATATACTTACAATCATTTCAATGCATAATGAAACTAAACAAGAGTCCCTCAAAGGGTCGGATACTCTACTGTCCGATATAAATTTCCAGGAATTCAAGATTAGACCATTTTTTCTTTTTACTGCTAAGTGTTGAAATCACCTCTGATATTCTTGACCGATATGATTTTCAAATTAGGCACTGTGGCAGCCATATTGGATGTAAGATCGACACCATTTTCATTTAGGACAAACTAGACATCATCACAAGACTTTTGGTTAAAACATCATGTTGATATGACCATCCATTCAGGTGAATTAGAGACAAGATTTTCAATATGTTCATTGTCACAGTCATATCTGAGGTCAGATCGGCACTATTTTCATTCAGGACCAACTGTATATCATAGTAAGTCCTCAGGTGAAAACCTGATGTCGAGATGACTTTCCATTTAGGACTACCAATAACAAGATTTTCAAGACGCAATGGATGTCAGATCAGTACCATTTTCATTTAATACCGACTTAGATATCATAAGAAGTCTTCTGATGAAAACCCAATGTTGATATGACTTCCTATCTAGGAGGAGTAGCAATAAGATTTTCAAGATGGTCACTGCGGTGGCCATATTGGATATCAGATCAGCACAATTTTAATGTGAGACCAAGTAGACACCATAAGAAGTCTTCTGGTGAAAAACCCATGCATATAATGACTTTCTGTTTATTAGGAGTAGCAATAACAAGATTTTCAAGATGGCTTCTGTAGTGACCATATTGGATATCAGATCGGCACCATTTTCATACCTGCCAACCCCTACAGAGGTATAAGCATAACCTAAGTGGCAAAAAAGCATAATCTGAGCATAAAAAGTGTAATCTATATATAACATGCCATAATTACAATAAACTGTATCACAAATGAATGTTTAGTTTTGCTACTAACCTGGATCTGCAGCTGGTTAAAGTTCTCATCACAAATAGGCAAAATCCAGGTGAATCAGTATCAGAATACAAGCCACAAAACATATTGGCAAATTTATATATCCACAACACTCACTTTAACTAGT
Source organism: Margaritifera margaritifera (assembly GCA_029931535.1). Taxonomy (NCBI): domain Eukaryota; kingdom Metazoa; phylum Mollusca; class Bivalvia; order Unionida; family Margaritiferidae; genus Margaritifera; species Margaritifera margaritifera. The sequence continues at coordinate 1,989,742 of JAQPZY010001687.1, forward strand.
CCACGCGCCTAACTTTCGCTGAGTGATCGTCAAAGCAAGTCCACAAATTCTGCAACGATCATTACCACAAGCTCAACCTGAGTGTTGTATTACCCCTCTCATGTTAATCTTTCTAAATTTATAAAGCACTACTGATTTGTCTTTTTTCTGATCCGACATGTTTTAAAGTTTAAAAAGATCCGTCTTCTCTAATATTTTTCAGTCATATATAACATCCGATAGTCACATCGATAAAGCCTGTTTAACTTAACATCTGCCGCCATTTTTTTAAAAGTACAGACTGGTCCGCTAACATATTCAGTATATTAATATAATGAATGTGTGAGAATATTTTTGTAGTGAAGAAACCCGTCTGTTTTCTTGGAAATGGGTCACATACAGCTGCTATAAATAGAAAATAAGGAAACTACATGGAGGTCTATAACAAATGTATACTCTTACGTTATTCTTATGCAGCAGTCTTCTTTTTTTTTTAGAATAATCTCAGATATATGTGATGCGTGAGATTAAAGAGATGATAATAAAATTGACAAACACAACTTTTTATTGCTTTATTATTATTATTTTTTTAATGTACCAGAAAAGCGTAATCCATATACAGGAGAGCGTAAGATGTAATTAGGTGAAAAAAAGCGGAATGATTACGCCAAAAGCGTAATGGTTGGCAGGTATACATTTTCATTTAGGACCTACTAGACATCATAACAAGTCTTTTAGTGTAAACCCCATGCTGATATGGCCAACGATTCAGGTGGAGTTGCAAAAACAAGATTTTCATGATGGCCACTGGTGGCCATATTTTGATGCCAAGGCAGCACCATTTTCATCTAGGACTAACCATTAATCATAAGAAGTTTTTCAGTGAAAACCCCATTTCAATATGATCATCCATTCAGAAGGGGTAGTGATAACAAGATTTTCATATTGGATGTCCAAGCAGTACCAATTTTATTTAGGACCAACTTGGCCTTTGGAAGAATGTGTGTGTAAAGTTTCATGGCAATCCTAAAAGCAGTTTAGGAGGAGTAGCAATAACAAACTTTTGCTAACAGACAGACAGACAATGGATGATGGATGACAGACCATCCCATAAGCTCTTCTTGTCTATGATCAGTAGAGCTAAAACAACGACAAGTTTTTGTTTTTTTTTAAAAATACCTGTATCTATACTATAAATATATTTACATTATAGACAAGTTATTGGTGTATATTTATGGTATAGACAATAGTTATTTGTATATACTGATAGTATAGATACAGGTGTTTCATTTTTTTCCGAACTTTTTGTTGTTTTGTATGCATGAAACATCAAACTCCTGTGCAGCAACTGTGTGACAAGCATTTTTTTTTAAAGAATGTTGAAATTCTGGCACCCAACACTATAAGGAATTTAGAACTACCTCTCAACACAGAAAATGTACATTATTGACAGGCATTTTGAAATATTGTGGTCAAACATTATTGACAGGCATTTTGAAATATTGTGGTCATAGCTTCTGCTAGTTTCAGCTTTGGAGGAATGTATATGTTCATTACATTCCACATAGTTGACTAGGGCTGACTTTTGAAAAATGGAAACACCTGGACTGACAAAATTATTCTTCTGCTTGTGCTTTTGGCAAAACTCGCAAAAAATAGCATTCAATGTTTGGTCATATCTCAGCCATGAGAAATGGTTTGACCATTTGCTGTTGAAGCTTCTTGAGTTCTTCTGATTACAATTTTCATCCCAATCACCTCTTTCTCTTATTCGTTATGGTTACTGCTATCTTTGATAACTTCAGTGAAAATAATAGTGATGTGTCTTTCCTATGATGTTATTAATTGTTAAATACATAATCAGTGGTGATTGATGCTATCAAACTTATCTGATTGGCTGTTTTTACTATTGTACAACCAATTAACAAAACTCGGATAGGTGCTTTGATTGCTTCATTGATCTTTACTTTCCTATTGTTCTCTGCATCATTACTTTTATCTGAAACAAAGCGACAAAGGTATTTATTTTTACAGCAATGCCAACAATTTAAAGCAGAGGTTCTGTTTGATGCTTGACATTATGCACAGCAGTGCAGATAGGATCATTCAGGCATGGCAGTGTATACCTTTATCTGCTTTGTTGGTGGATGTACAAAGCCATGCAGTGCAGGAGAAGGGAGCAATAATGGCCAATGCTGGAGGCATCTGACACCTGTCATACCAATATCTGCCTTCTGTGCTTGTTTCGTCAGATAAGGGGTTTGAAATTATTTGCTCATATAGTTGTAAAGTTAAATATAGGAAAAAGAAAGATTTACGTTCATAACTACAAATGTTGACAGGAGTATTTTGCTGTCGGTCAAAATATCTTTACCATTAGACATGTTCAGCATAAACAAGGGTTTCTGGAAGCTTGAAATCTACATAGTGGGACCTTAACAGTTTATGCCCACCCACCCCCACCCCAAACTAAACTGTGTTATGTAATATTGTACAATCACTTACACCAAGAAAAAGCATTGCTATTAGCGTTTGGTAAAGACATATGGAAGCTTTACATAAGGTTGACTGACATGGTGGAACCATTCATTCTGCATTCATTTAGACCTACCTTAATAGCTCCATAGATTGCTTGTATGCCTCAGTCTCAAAAATGTTGTTTTCTAGAACTAAGGAGTACACTTCCCTCGGCTAGAAAATGAATAAGAGATAGCCCACTTAATACAAAAGTTAAAGCTTCTTAATTTCTTCACAATATGAATCACATAACACCGCTGATACAACATTTTATAAACCTATGCTATATTTTTCAACATTAGTCATGTGTAGTATCACTTCATGACAGCATAAAAATGAAGTTTGGCGTGTGCATGAGGGGGGGGGGGGAGGTTAAAACTAGGCCTAGAATAAAAAAAAAAAACCAAAAAAAAAACCATAGTCTCAGTCTGATACCATTGTCACTTCAATTATTCAGAATATCGTCCTTCTTTGACTTGGATTGAGACTGAAACGACATCACAGTGTGGAGGTTGGTGGGAATCTGGTAACAATAACAGTATCACCTAATTAAAATGTAGTTTTGGAGGGTAAAACTAATTCTAATTATGTAATACTTACCTGCTTTTATTATTTGCTATCTCTTTTCCTGGCGCTAGTCCCCAGTCCAAGGTGAAAATTGCCTTCGCCAATTAGTAATTTAAGGTCTAGAAACAAAAAACAAAAAAAGTCCCATTACAACACCTTAGTCACTTCTGTAATTCAGAATAGTGTCCTTCTTGACTTGGACCAAGACTACAAGGACATGAGAGCAGGGAAGGAGGAGGGAATTGGCAATAATAGCAGGTAAGTATTACATATTCAAAATTAATTTTACCATAAAAACCACATTTAAATAGTAGTAATACATTATCTGCTACTATTACTTTGACTTTTCCAGCCCGAAGTGCCTCATAACAGCTTGTTAGAAAGAACTTACTATCTGTTCCAGCTGGATGCTATTGCAAACTGAAGATGGCTTGTCGACAACTGGCTGGAATGACAAAATCGGGCCAAATGTATAAATGCCTTCATTCTGGTGCACCAATGAACACACGTAGACCAAAGAGAATGTGGAGTCAGACTGCGAAAAGGTGGCTTTCATAATATCATCCAGAGAGGAATGAATAATAAAGGCACAAGATGCAGCAATAGCCCAAACCTCATGGGCTTTGATTCTCATGACGGAAAAATCTCTCTCAGTGAGAGATTGATAAGCTCTTTTGATAAATCAACCAATCCACCTAGAAATGGTAGTTGCTGCAATATCAGAAGAACCGCTGACAGGCAGCAAGAGATGTTTACAACCATTTCTTTTCGCTTTTGATTTAGCTAATTAGAAACCTAAGGCTTGGAGTGGACAAAAAGTCTAACTTGATCATCCCTAGCACAAATGTGACTGAGACAAGGGATTTTAATTGTTTCAGGAACTATTAAAGCTTGCAGATTCTTGGCTAGAAAACCGGGCTTGGCACAGGGACTGAATCGTAGTTGCCAATGAAACAAAGGCAATCCTCTTCTACTGATACAGCTTGAATTTCACTTTTTCTCCAAGCTATGCTAAAGAAAGAAGACTGTCTTTAAGGTATGATTCTCAATGGAAATTTAGACAATTACCAAATAACACATCAAAGGTTCCACCTAGGAATTAATGAGCTAGAGACTGGTCTCTGGAGCTCAAAGTTCCTAATAAACTCTGAGAGATGAAGGTCCGACCTTATAGTGGAGCCCATCAAGAACTTAAGATTATTAGCGATGGCTGCTCTATAGCCCTTTAGTGTGGAAAATGAGCAATCTTTTTCTTCGAAAAAAAAAGAAGAAAATCCACATCTGTGTTCAAAGAGTGGCAGATTGGAAAAATGCCCAACTGACTGCACCAATTACAGAATATTCTCTGGTTTTGTAAACCTTGGAGGTGGACTCCCTTCTAGCCCAAGTGATGCACTCTGCAACCCTGCTCGAAAATTAATCTTGGTGGATAGATGATTTCATATGAGCCCTGCATGAAGGTGGAGCATCTGGTTTGTTGTGTTGGAGGGACCCTTTGTGCTGCAATAGCAGATCCCTCTTTAGTGCTAACTCCCTGACTCTGTGAAGAACTTGTGGGATTATTCTGAAAGGTGGGATGGTGCAGATGTACAAATGATCCCACTTCCGACTGAAGGCATCCACTACCCATGTACTCTAGTCTGGCACTCGGCAGATATTGTTCAGACTCATTGCAAAGAAGTCTACCATTAGCCTCCTCCCACAGTCAAATGAGGCTCTACACTGACAATTGGTGCAGAGACCATTCTGTGAGAACCGCATGTCCTTGACTGGATAGACAGCCTGCTAGAATATTTCTCTAGCCTTGAATATGGCAGACTGAGAGTGATCCCTCCAAAGCCATCCACTGAAGGAGGTTTCAGACTTACATGCAAACAGAAGGGGCATGAGTGCTTTCTTTGCATCTGTGGTACACCATGACTGATGCCACATCCGTGATGACCATAACACAGCTGAGTCTTATGAGACTGACAAAGTTCTAGAAAAACAGCACACATTTTGAAGTTGTTGAAATGTAGGGAAGAATCCTGCCCAGACCACAAACCCTGAAGAACAGCCCCCTCTGGTTCTAAGTGAGCACTTTAGACTGAATCTGAGACATTGGCATTCAGGAAAGACTGAGGTTCTGGGATGTGCATCAAACTCCTGTCAGAAACCTGTCCTGATTTATCCACCAGCTGAGGTGGTGACAAAATCTGGATCCTAACTGAATCTGAGCTGAAAGAGGGTCCCTGTGAGAACCCCAATTTCTAGCAGCAGAAACTGAAGACGACTTGAATGAAGTCTTCCTAGGGGAACTAGATCCACTGCTATGTTCAGGGTACCCAGGATAGGGAGGCAGAGGTGAGCAGACAATGAAGTCCTCTCTCTAACACTCTAGCTGTTAGGGAGAATATCTTTGTGATCCTGTTGGGAGGAACACAAAATATCCCTTGATTTGTGAGGAAATTCATCCCCATGTGTGAGACTTGGAGAAGGAATCAGATCTGACTGCTCAAGATTGGAGATTAAGCCCCAAAGAGTCACTGTCTTCCAACAGAGTGACAGGTCTCTAAGCAAGATATATCTGAGAATATTGTGTATCAACCGGTCGTTGAAATACCGGATGATGAGCTCCTCCAATGATCTCAGTTGTGCAGCTTTACTCCCATCACCTTTGTAAAGATTGCATTAGGCCCAATTGTGTCAGCCCAGCAAAATGTCAAGCCATCCTCTAGTCTACAGTAGAACACACTACTGTAGACAGCTAGTCAAGGGGCCATAAGCCTCCCTCATGGGTGGAAAAGTCAGCAATGTAATAATAACAGTTAATGTACTACTGCGATTAAAATGTAGTTTTAGGGGGTAAAACTAATTTTTAAAAAATGCAAGGACTGGGTAGAAAATGTAAAATGCAGCACAGAAATGGATACGTTTGAATGGAAATTTGCCAAAAGACACATGAATTAGCAAAAATCTTAGCTGCCATTAGAAATGTGTAAACTGTACGAATTCCAAGGAAAAGAAAGACAATAATCTGAATCATGAAAGTGACCAAGGCACTGGACTGGGACTGTGTTTCTTTTTTTTCTAGACTGCCAATTACTAATTGGATGAGGGAATTTTCCCCTTGGACTGGGGACTAGTACCAGGTAAATAGATAGCAAAGTAATAATAGCAGGTATTAGAATATAAGTGAAATTTTGAGGAGTCAGATCCGACTTCTCCTTGTTGGGGCATTAACCCCAGATGAGTCACTGTCTGCCAACAGACTTACAAGTGTCTTAGTAAGGTATGTCTGAGGACATTGTGTATCAACCAGTTGTCAAAATACCGGATGAAAGGAATTCCTAATGATCCCAGGTGAGCTGTTATTACTCCCATCACCCTAGCAAAGGCTCTGGGAGCAGAAGCTAGACCAAAGGAAAATCCTGAAACTCAAAGACCTCTTTGCCCAGACAAATCTGCAGGAATTTCCTGTTGGACTGAAGATGTGGATGTGAAGGTAAGCATCCTGAAGGTCTATGGAGACTGCTCAATTCTTATTTGTGGCATTCTTGACTGAGGCTGACATCGACATCTTGAAGCACTCTTCTTGAATAAATTAGTCAAATGGAGAAAGACTGATGACTAGTTTAAATTTTCACCCTTTTTTGAACCAGGAACAGAATCCCTGGGTGTTTATTACCATTTATACTGCCCCTTCTTTAGATGGGTGTTTACCTCTCCCCTTAGGTATGCCAATTTGCTCTGTTGAAACCAAATGAGGGTCCTTGATAGAGATGGAGAGTCCTGGAAATGAAGCCAGTAACACTCTTATTGTGAGGAGAACCAATGCATCATCCATAAGGTGAAAGCAGGCCTCTGGAAAAAGCCCTAGTCTGTCACCTACTTGCACATCAAGAGGAGGGGGACTTGGCAGGAGAGGGTACAGTTCCCTAGGACTAACTGCTTCCCTCCTTGGTGAAGGGCAAGACATCTGTTGACTTCCTGCCATGGACCTTCCAGATGCACAGTTTAATTTAAGAAGGGTGAGAAGGAAATTAAAGGGGGTCTGGTGATTCTGTAGAGGCCCCTGCTAAAAATGTTTATGCAGGGGATCAATAGACATCCCAGGCTGGGGATGCTTCTTAGCTGGTTCAGTCAGGACTGGAACCACAGCCAATGACTACTATTGTTGATCCCTGAGATCTTAAGAGGCCACTATAGAAATTAAGCCACGGAATACAGACTCAACAGATCATTGCTGTGTTCCAGCAAAACCTTTGAGGTATCTAATGTTACATTCTTACAGATGTGGAGAGGTTCACTGAAAAGCTATCAACATCAAGAGTGAATGCTTCACTATCTTCTTGACAGCCTCCAGAAGCCTCTGCAAGGCAGTTACTTGCAGAGACTCTTCCCTCAAAAGGCCACCAGGACAAGATAAATGTATGAAGCTATGGTAACCAGGGTTCGAGCTTTAAGCTCCATAGCTCCGTAGCTTCAAGCGACTTAATGGGGATGTGTGTCCAGGTCCCTGACAATATCTCCATCTGGAATGCTCACAAATCTATAGCTGGAGGCTTGAGTGGTCAAGCAAGCAATTACACCTTGTAGCTAAGGTGCTGAAACATGCAGCTGCAGCATGGAAAAGGGGACTGACCAACCAACCACTCTGCTGTCTGGCTTCCTCTTGGCCTTGTATTAAGTTCTGTGCTATGCCCTACCCCACAGCCAAGTGGGGACGCAGCAGAAGATTGAATTTATTCTGAGCCCCCCGAAAGCCTCTTCAAACTGGTGAGGAATCTTGTGCCTGAAGACCAGGAAAGCTTCAGACACAGATCTAGGGGAAGAAGGCTATGAAGTTTACTGCTTTATCAGTCACAGATCTAGGGGAAGAAGGCTATGAAGTTTACTGCTTTATCAGAGACAGATCTAGGGGAAGAAGGCTATGAAGTGCTTTATCAGACACAGATCTAGGGGAAGAAGGCTATGAAGTGCTTTATCAGACACAGATCTAGGGGAAGAAGGCTATGAAGTGCTTTATCAGACACTGATCTAGGGGAAGAAGGCTATGAAGTTTACTGCTTTATCAGACACAGATCTAGGGAAAGAAGGCTATGAAGTTTACTGCTTTATCAGACACAGATCTAGGGAAAGAAGGCTATGAAGTTTACTGCTTTATCAGACACAGATCCAGGGAAAGAAGGCTATGCAGTTTACTGCTTTATCAGACACAGATCTAGGGGAAGAAGGCTATGAAGTTTACTGCTTTATCAGACACAGATCTAGGGAAAGAAGGCTATGAAGTTTACTGCTTTATCAGACACAGATCTAGGGGAAGAAGGCTATGAAGTGCTTTATCAGACACAGATCTAGGGGAAGAAGGCTATGAAGTGCTTTATCAGACACAGATCAAGGGGAAGAAGGCTATGAAGTACTTTATCAGACACAGATCTAGGGGAAGAAGGCTATGAAGTTTACTGCTTTATCAGACACAGATCTAGGGTAAGAAGGCTATGAAGTTTACTGCTTTATCAGACACAGATCTAGGGGAAGAAGGCTATGAAGTTTACTGCTTTATCAGACACAGATCTAGGGGAAGAAGGCTATGAAGTGCTTTATCAGACACAGATCTAGGGGAAGAAGGCTATGAAGAGCTTTATCAAATGTCCATACTTCTTCATCTTTCATTACCAGTTAGATGGGACAGAAATAGAGACACTAGAGAAGGAGTCTCTGTACATGTAATCAGCCATGTTGGTCCTGGAGATATGGAAGAGTTTATTTTTAATACAGGACTGAGTGGTTATGGGAGCTGTCACATGCCATGGGTAAAAAAACATTGTCTACTCATAAGACTAATCATATCATAAACAGACATTTAGTCGAAATTAAATATAGTTGAATGAAAACTAAATGATGCAGGCGATGTTTGTTTACCTGTGGCACACAACGGCTCTCATAACCACTCAGTCCTGTATCAAAACTGACTCCAGGACAAACATGGTGAATTACCTGTACACAGACCATTCTTTGACAGTATGTATAGAATGATGTTACTCTGTATCTTGATCCGTATGATGTTGAATCCATTTATGCACAAAATAAATTAGGTAATTTTACCTACATTTTGAGACACTCACGTGAAAATTCACTGAGCTACAGATACAGATATCATTTGCAATGCTGAGCTGAACGAACTATATCTCTTTACTTCTTTCTCCCTGGGGAAGGGGATTAGCGATTCACTCTCGTTGCATTTGGAAATGAGTGTAAGCCATATAAGGGGATGAGGCGGGCCTATGGCCTGCCTGATTCAACAACCAATGGGACCAATGAGACCATGGGAAACTCATCCAAGGTGTCATGGATGGGGGAGGATAAAGAAGACATTCCAGACTCCCTTCTATGTGGTGGAAGTTTCCAAGCCCCATAAGGAACAGGAACATAGACAAAGAGGGTCTCAACCTGGTCCCTTTCCTTAGATGGGGGCAGGTTGCTCCCTGGTTCCTGTTAGGGAATGATGGAATTGCAGGGGAATTCGTTCCCAATGTCTCGATCAGACTGGTGAACTCACCGATTCTGGGGCTACAACCTCAACTGATGTCCAGTGATGAGGGATGCATGGTCCTGGGAGGGAGGCATGTCCATCTGGACAAGGACCAAAATTTGAAGCCAGGTAACTGGTAGATTATGCCCAGTGACCTGTGCCCAGCCCAGTAACAGGTACTACAGTACACGCATCATGTTTTTATGAAAAAACACTTTCCCACGGTGGATCTTAATCCTTTTCACGCTGTGTCCATCGTGGACAGGATATAGTGGTCGTCGTGGATTGTCAGGAACTAGACACGTGTTTACTTTTACCATAGACCTACTGTTTTTACTCAGACTCTACGAACCTGCATTCTATAACCAACAGCTTTAAAAAATATACTTAGGATTGCTGGTTTGGTCATCTGATGAGTTTAATATTACCAAATGGAAAGGTGAAAGCGATAAAAAGTGTGTAATCACTTAAATATTTTCGGTAAGAGATAAACTCCTATGTATTATTTAGAGTTAATGCAGAAACAAATTATTTGGAACAATACATTCTTTCAATCCACATATGATAAATACTGCAAACTGTCCCTGAATGTCAACCGAATATTGTTGATCATTTTAGCTACTAAATTGTTACATTTTGACCCAAGCATCCCGTTTAAGAAGTTGACGTGAATACAAGTAAAACATTTTGTCCTCAATGAATATGAATTCAAATACATATTTATACCAGGTTTAGTGGTTAGGACAACAATGTGAAATTACTGAAATTATGCCCATAATCGCCCAAACAGCACTGCAGTAGACCAGATTGCATTTACCATATAATAAAAATAGCCTCCAGTTTTGTACTTTGGTAGGGTTTTAGCTTTATCTAAGTGGAATTTCTTGTTCATACTTCTTTCTCCCCCTTGTTTAACTGATTGCTGTAAATATGTAGCTTCTTATTTTTCATGGCTTTAAACTGGTATCCCTGGCAGAAGTTCGTTAACTACTCTGACCTAGAGGTGGCAAGGTTTTGGCTTCAAAGGTTGTAAATCCAAATTATTTCCTTTTTTATCTTGAACCAGTCATATTAATTTTCAGGTCGTCGCAAATACTGTCACTGTGTTCACTTCGATTACTGCAGTAATGCTCACTCATTCAAATTTCAATCTATTAAATTTCTGAAGCTTTAAGTTCGTACATGTACATTTTAATTATGACCAGATTCAACAATAGATGAAAAGAAAATAAGAAAAGCACACTAATAGCTGATTAATAACCTAATTAATTATATAAATTCTTGTTAAATACAAAATGAATTGCTAAGCAGCAATGTACCTATTTACTTATTATGAATAAATATCGGAATCAAACTTGTATTTCTAAATTTTGTCAATAGACGATTTCCAAAATGAAGACAAATGTAGCACATTTCAAAAATGCATACTCTCTAATTATCAATGCCTGTTTCCAAGTTAGCGATAAAAGCTATGGCTAACATCGATCGAAAGTTATGGTGAATAATCTCCCTCTCTCTCTGATGTTTGCATGTAATAAACACATTTTATTACAAAAAATATGCATTTTATAAAAAAGAAAGCTTGTAGTGTAATACAGCTTTCATAAACATATAATAGCTTTGTGTTGCTGCGATAGACTTGTATTATATACGCTGCGTTGCAAGATTAATTGGGAGAATACAAATTTTATATGGTTTATTTTATATACCGCTAGAAACCAGTTTTACGCAAAAATATCACAACTTGACCACATTGCGTTTCTCACTCTATATTACAAATCCAGAATTTGTTGTTTCACACGCATCAAAAAAATGTTCATTCGGAAGTTAATGCTTTATTTGAAACATCGGGGCTAAAAAAATAAGATAGAAGCTCAACACCTTCATGAATGGCCATTGTTAACAAGCGTAGCGTCTAATCTAAAAGTAAAACTGTCACTCCTCGGCTGGTGCTTGATGATCGATTCACGAAGAAAGTAACCTTTTTCATAAAAATCACTTCGTTTATGGCATGAACAGCCACTGAAAGAGAGCAGCCTTCAATACCATGTAGACAAAATCAGCGCATTTAAAAATTATCATACTCTGAAATAATCAGTCATTTTTCTAAGTCTACATATAAAGGTATTTGTATCCTGCTTCCAATAATTTCTTTAAAGAAGGTTTTGGAAACTGTGTTGACATTAAAAGGAAACTATGACAAATTAATAACTAGTACAAGAAGTTTTTTCTTGAAATATCATATATTGAGAAAACACACTGAAGTTGCCGCTTAAGCCCAGGGGCAGGGTTGACGCATTACTTGTTTATCTAACACTGTTTCATTCACGTCTTTCTAGCGCTTGCATTACAGGATGTTATCCCAGCTGAAGTGGCTTCATTAAACAGAAACCCTTGGTGTTTTCATATCAATATTCCCATGACATACTTGAATTCTGATTTAAGTAATTTAACTTCTACTCTATGTGCTACTGGGGGTGCGGGTGTGATAGGATTTAGCTTTAACAAAATTACACTTGTTGTGATATTTAGAAAATAATATATTAATAATTTTAGAATCAGGACCATTGCAGCTTGTTACATTTAAATGCTTGGTCCCTTATCAGGAAAATAAAAATACTATATATAGTTTGCTTTATATACTGCTAGAAACCAGTTTTACGCGATAATATCAACACTTAATGGCTATGTATTTCTCTGTCTAAATTCACTCTTCACAAACTAATATCTTCTTAGTTTTAAAGCGTTTGATTTTGTGACAACAAGAAACATTTTTTTATTTTGAAACATAGAAGTGCGACACTGACCAGTAGCTGCTAGGAATTGTCCTAAGTTAAGTCATTTAAGACTTCTACTCTATTTGCTTATTATGTAATGGAGTGGGGGGAGGTGTTGTAGGCTGGGAGAGAAAGAGAGATGGAGGGGATGGGATATAGTTTGAAACAACTACACTTGTTCTGATTTTTAGATAGTTTAGACGTGCATCAAGGCTATTTAACTTTTTTCCCCCTAAATTTAAGTTAAATGGTAGGTCTCTAAATGGGAAAATAAAAAAAATTATATTTAGTTTTTCATATAACGCTAAAGACCAGTTTTACACGATAATATGAGAACTTAACATCAAATGCGTTTCTCAGTCCAAATTTGTTTTTCACAAACTAACATCTTTTTAGTTTTAAGGTGTGTGGTTTTGTGATATTTTCATTCAAGAGTTATTGTACTGTATATTTTTAAACATTGAAGCGTGACATTGAACATTAGCTGATGACATTTAGAAACTGTCATGATGGACTGTTGTTGACTCGAGGCAGGAAGCTACAGCAACAGGCGTAGTGGCTGGCTTCAAAGTAAGAATGATACTCCTCAGCCAGTGCCTGGTGATGCAATGTAGATTTGTGAAAAAAGTGTGGACAGGAAGTAATTTTTTTTCTCATTGAAATCACTTTGTTTATGACATGAATGGCAACAGTCAATACAGTGTACACAATTCCACAATTCCGTGCATTTAAAAAATTGCCGTACTCTCTCATAAACAATGTTATTTTCAAAGTTTAAGGGTAAAAGTACAGAAGAACCTTTTCGTAGTATAGCTCATGTATCTTTTTTAATTTAATATACTTTGCAAGAATTATGACATACATGTCATAATGTGCCAGTGTTCATGATCATACATGTTTGATATAAATATTAGAGAGTTCGTTTGTAATCTCTTTTCGAGTTTTATATGTATTACTGCTTTCAATGATTTCTTCAAGGTGGGTCTTGGAAATAGTATGGAAATTAAAGGGAAACTATGACAAATTAATAACCAGTACACAAAACACTTATGAATTATCATTTATTGAGAAAGAACATCGAAGTTACCGCTTGATGCAGAACAGTGTCAATTTCCGCATCTGTATATGCTAACAGGTACATATACATGTATTAAATCAGCAGGGATGTACGTTGTAGCTAAGCAATTTTTTCTGATGTACGCTTTGTCATGGACAGGGGTGGAAAGATATCCAAGAAATATAAAACCTCATATTTTTTTTACATTACGCACATTCGTCTGTATGTATCCTCAGCCAGGCTACTGATAAATACACAAGAAATGTTACCACTGTACAGGTAATGGTATGAAATTGACACCTGCCATGTTCGGGTTTACGATGTCAGAGTTTATCCCATCTGTTTGTTTGTTTAGTGTCAACTCACGGAGTGAATACAATAGAATCAGCAAGGGGTGCCATAAAACCCACTATGACTGCAATAAAATCTCTGACAGACTTCCACTAGATTGAGTGGATTTTCACGAAACTGGGGGGGGGGGGGAGGGGGGGGGGAAATCCACCAGATTGACTTGCCCTACTCATAGTGGGCACTTAATCCCCTGCCCATTACTCCACGACCACCAGATTGCGTGGTGAATCATAAAATCACGATGCGTGTACTGTAGATGACCATTGATCAGAGGCAAGTTGGATGACCAATGACAGATGCCCAGTGACTGCTATTTGTCACCATGTCTGGTGACAAATGCCTAGACCTGGTGACCAGTGACCGGTGACAGAAATCCAGTGACTGGCATGTGGCATGCTGAAAGAAATATACAAGAACAAACAACTGGAACAAATCTGAAGGGGGTGGGGGGGGGGGGGTAATACCTAGCTCAACACCGGTACAAAAGAGGTGATCAAATTATGGAAACACAGCTTAGAAACTCGGTGTACAAAAACCATCAAAATAAACAAAAGGGACATAGATAAATGTAAAAAATACAAAGACTGGGGAGAAAATGTCAAATACAACACATAAATGGATATGTTTGAAGAAAAAATGTCAAAAGACACTAGAAATAGCAAAAAGCTTCAACCACCCTGAGACACGTGCAAATCACATGGAGTCCAAGGAAAAGAAGGACAATATTCTGACTGGGACTATGTTTGTTTTCGTTCTAGGCCTCCTTGAACAGGGGACTAGCACCAAGAAAAGTAAAAGCAATGTAACAATAACAGGTATTGTATAATAGTATTAAATATAAAATTTAAGGTAAAAATCCAAATATTCTGAAAAGTCATTTAACCACACAATTTTGAAGTTTATGGAATAGTTATTTTCATTCTGTGATTAGAAAAATCTTAAATCTGTACTTATTTGAAAAGAAATTGAACTCTTTTTAATGAATTTTATTTAAAGTAAGCATGTATGAACCACTATGTTTCTTATACGGGCAGCTCCGAAGAGAGTCTGTTTTGAAATATACTTAATGCTCATTAGATTATACTCTATACCTAGTACAGTCTAAAAATCTTCAACTTTGGTTGGAAGAAATCCTCTGAAACAAAGTCTGGTCTTTGTTTCACATTATCTGTGTTTTAAGTTTAATCACTATATAGATACAGTTTGTAACCGATCTCCTGTAGGAATGATTATGTTGGCAGAAGGATGGGTATGGGTATCAGGAATGTGAAATTATATTTGTATCACGATATATTTTTAGAATCTGCAGATCCGTAAATCATCAGTCAACAGATCGACTGTGAATTACTTTACATTTGTGGGGTACCAATTTACATGGTTTTCATGGGTGAGCTAGACCACAAATTTAAAGTCACAAATGAAATATAAACAAATGATATTAACATCTACTCTGCCATATCCAATTGTAAGGCATGACCTGTTTCTTAATTTTAATACCTAGACCATCTATAGTGCTGAGAAATATACATTAGGATACATATATGAATAATGAGGAACACTGAAATTGATTGATAATGATGTAATTTGAATGCAAAATTTCATGAATATGAAAACTCTATAAGATTGTAATAAACCTATCTGATGCCACTGTAATAAATGCAAATTTACTCATGGTCTGTTTCCTTCTTTATTTCCCAGAAGCAAATATTATATCCATTTATAATAATGAATACTCTCTGAAATTTTATGCAATACAATGAAATTTAAAACATCTGAGAGACGTGAAAGCATTAATGTTCAAGAAAATAAAATGTCAAACAGTCTACACTTTTATTGAAGCACACATAACCATTAATAATTTCATGAATAAAGAGTGGAACTCAATTTTAACAGAGCTGCTTTTACATGGCAAAGAATATTTAGACAGAAGAGGTTTACTGTCACTGGCTTTGTTGTAGCGCCTAATCTCTACTTGTTATGAACTTTATGTCTTGATAGCAATCTTCAAGAACACTAAAAAAACAATTACTACAGATTACAGCAGTGGAATTAACTTGTTATCTCAAAGAAAACGATGCCAGCATTTTCTTTAAATAAGATCTCCGCATTTACAGCAGGAGTTAGCAATAAATAACTTAATTAATCAACTTCATTACCGCAGTTGGGATTAAACCTGTTTGCTTGCAAATTAATGGAACTGAATGTCGGTATAATCTTAAATTGAGACTTATACACCATCGCTCGACATTTAATTTTTTTAAAAAGATAAATCCATGAAATTAAGTACCCATGAATATGTATTTTTGAACCAAAACACAAAATTTGATACCCACAAAAAAATAGTCATTCACAGTATGCTGCTCTTCTGTAATATATTAGTCTATAAATATTACTACTAACCATTACTACAATTGGGGTATGCTACGTTTAACTGATACAAATTTCTTTAAGTTCACTGGAAGAACTAGAGCTATTAGCAAATTGATCAGCAGGGCCTTCAAAAAGGGGGAACTTTGTGTTAACAAATCAGGGTGCATCAGGGGCAGACTCACTGTTGCACTTTGAGTGAGCTCGGGAGACATTCTCCCACCCCAAACTGCCAGTGTCCCTCTAAATTTAACACATCACCATATCCTGATCATTTTAGGAAGACAGAAGTATATAAAATCTCCCTCTGACAGCTCAGTCAAGGTGCAACGCTGGACAGATTTAAAGGAGGTTTGGGGAGTACAGTCAACCACTTTTTTGCCAGTAAAAAATAGCACACTTTTCAGTGTCAAATACTATGAAATTTGGACATTGTATGCAAAAAATATCCACTACGTTCAGACAATAATGGACCATAACTCTATAAAATGATGATGTGAAATAACTGGCGATCAAATTCATGGAAGAGTTCAACAATTAAAAGTTGCACATAAAATTTGCCTGAAATCCTGGATGATGTGAGTGCAAAAAAAAAACAAAGTTGTAAAATAATGGGCAGTAACTCCAGTACTTAATGATACTGTAACCTTACAATTAATTTCATAAAATTTCAGAGATCTGACAATTTAACTCATCTGAGATCTCATCAAAATCAAGCTGCACATTAAATTTGGTTGAAATCTGACAATCCTAGATAATTATGGTGCAGAAACAAAAGTTCAGCAAGACAATCAAGGACTATAACTCCTGTAAATAATCGTATGGAACACTAAAATATTTCCAGATCTCATCAATATAAAGCTGCATACCAAATCTAGGTGAAATCCAACAATACTGGTAAAATGTTGAGAAACCAAAGTCAGGAAAATGGGCAATCGGGAGCCATAACTGCTGTAAATGTAGAATTCTGGAAATCAGACTCATTCAAGGTCTCAACAATATAAATCTGCATGCCAAAAATGCAAATATTGTTAGTAAAGCTATGCTGTGGAAACCCAAATTAGAAGGACATGAAAGCTTGAGCCATGACTCCTGTAAGCAAATTTAATCTGCAGTATACCTATACTGGGAATAGCTGGATTTCAACCAAATTTAATCTGCAGCTTTATATTCATGAGACCTCATGTAGGTAACCTCTCAAGCAGATAAAACCACCAACAATGTTTTCCATTATAATTCTGTGTAAAGATAATGATACAACCTTTTGTATTGCAATATGTCTCAATTGATAAGCTTTGGAGATACCCCAATGCTAAGTTATAAGCCAGCTGTTTACCTGTTTTCCAAGTGGGTGTTTTGGGAGCTTGCATACTAGCTTGTGAAGACAGCGGAGCACAGGGAAAAGTGTAATGTGATAAGTGTGCATCTTTTTCAATAGGTCAACAATGGCCTCCTGTGAGTGAGACAAACATAACACATTTCATTTATTTATATATATATATGTGTCCAAAAGTAGTAATTCTAAAGACATGTTTGATTTTTGATGACTGGCATAAACTGCAAATTGTCTACTTTCTGACTTATCTACACAGAGTGCTTAGAATAACTGAGTTAAGCTCATTAAGCTCCTAATTATTGTTTCTATTATATTCAAATTTCACACAAATTTAGGAATTACAGTACAATTTCAATTATACAGATATTACTTGTGTGGAGATTTCCAGGAATTTTGGAGCAAAAAATAACCTATATATATTGTATGTAAAATAAAGATGAAGTTTTAATCACACACAACATTTGATGATATGACAATTGTTCTCTTCCTTGTTAAGTATTTAGCATATTATTGATCAATTTACCTTCCTCTGATTATGCCTTTTCCTTCTTTTTATCTTTTCTTTTAAACCATAAATAATATCCACTTAATCTGGTGGGTTGTATAAATATGCAAGAGTGATCTAGAAATGACATCCTCTTGGTACCATCTTATATAAAGACACCCACTGAAATACACTAAAGTCCAGTAGTCTCAATTTCATACTACTTATGCTAGTACTCTCAGTTTATATAAAACAGACCTGAAATGGGTAATTTTACCATATCTGCATTCTATTTGCATTCAATTTGCTTTCTGTTCACATTTTATTTACATTTGCATTCTATTTGCATTCAATTTGCTTTCTGTTTACATTCTATTCACATCTGCATTCAATTTACTTTCCATTTACATTCTATTTACATTTGCATTTCATTGCTCATCTCATTTTTTATTTATGGTCTTAGAAATGCATTCTGATTTTGTGCTTAGCGCTTGCATCCATCATTTCCTTTCATTTGAGCTTGTTTCAAACAAAATGGAAATGCATTTAAGTCAGATTTTCTGTTATTGAGAATGGTAAAGAAAAAAAACCCTATAACTTTCATATTTTGTCTTATAAAAAGTGTGCATTAATGAATTAGCAAATGCATAAAATGCCAAAGACAGCACTGAATTTATGATAAAATATAACCGCAACTGCATTAAGTGTAACAAGAAACCCATGTAAAACTGATAAAGCTCACCTGGCATATATAACTCAACAGTTGACCTTTTCATTAACCAGGTTTATGTAGTACTGGTATTATAAGAACACATCCTATGTAAACAATCTCCAAAACTTTATATCATGGTGATTTTATCTATTTAATATGTTGTGATACAATTATTTTTAAAGATAATGGTATAACTAATATGTACAGTCTATTGCTCTTGCTCAAAATCAAAGCCATCCAAGATCTTGATGATATAAACCCATTTAACAAGTTTTATAGAAACTGGATGAGAAATATAGTCTCTACATCTAGAGGGGTAACAAGCTCTGCCAAACAGATGCAAGGTATCTCAATAATGTGTGCTGATCTCATTTATTACAGAACCTGTCTATACCAATGATAATATAAGCTTAAGGTGGAGCAAATCTGCTTGGAATTTTATCACCATAGTGGCAACAAGCTCAGCCAATCAGATACATGATTATTTCATTAATATGCGTAGATCTTGATCATAATCAAACTTGTCCAACATCTTAATAACGTAAAACTGTATAACAAGTTTAATCAGAATCTGATCAGAAATAGATAAGACAAGCTCAGTCAATCAGATGCAATGTCGCATCAATAATATGCATAAATTTCACTCATAACTATGCTCAACTAAGATTGTGATGGACTATTTACCAAGTCTGATCAAAATTGTATTGAACAATAAAGTCTCTAGAGTGAAAAATCATCCAACGTCTTGAGGATATTAGACTGTTACTAATTTTAATTACAATCGGGTCAGAAATACAGTCTCTCTGGTGTTAAGAATCTCAGCCATGATACGCAAGATCACCTCATCAATATACAGCTTTATATATCTTATAGCCTATATACCAAGGCTGATAAAAATATGATTGGAAACAGAGTTGCTTAAGTGTTGACAAACTCAACCAATCAGATGCCAAATCACCCCATTAATATGCTTGGATCTTGCTCATAACTGTACTCATCAAGATCTTGATGATTTAAGCCTTATGACCAAGTTTGATCAAAAGTGGAGCAGGAATGCAGTCTCTAGAGTAGTAACAAGCTCAAACCATCACATGCAAGTCCATCTCATTAAAATGTATGGATCCTGCACATTTTTTTAACTCTTGATCATATAAGCCTATATTTTAAGTTTGACCAAAATCAGATAAAAATGTGACTTAAAGAGTGTTAACAAGCTCAGCCAATCCGACACAACATCAACTCATTATTATAAGTGGATTCTGCTCACTTTTGAAATACAGCCTCCAGAATGGTAAAAAGGTCAGCCAATCAGATGCAAGATCACTTTATTAGCCAGCATGAATCTCGCTCATTATCAAACTCATCCAAGATCTTAATGAAATAAGCATATATTCCAAGTTTGGTCATAATCATATCAGAAATTGGTTCATAATCATATCAGAAACATGGCTATCACAGTGGTAATAAGGTTAGCCAATCAGATGCAAGATCAACTTATTAATATGGAACTCATCCAATATTTTGATGATGTAAACCCATATTCCAAGTTTACTGAAACTGGAGCAGAAATATGGACTCCAGTGTGGTTGTAAACCCATATTCCAGTTTGACTGAAATCAGAGCAGAAATGTGGACTCCAGAGTGGTAACAAGCAATTGTTGACAGATGGATGCACGACAATGAATGATGCATGGTGAACACATGGTCATACCATAAGCTCACCTTACCTTACTGCCAAGTGAGCTAAAAACTGCAAGACAAGCTATGTTTACAAGATTCTGTCTTACATCACAGACCTGCCAACCCTAAACAAACCTCATTACGGCAACTGAATTCAGACCAATTGTTCATAATGTGTAACAAAATATTATGTATTGCTATTGTCAACCTGGAAAACATGCATTTGAAAAGTTTCAAATTATGTTCTGATGCAGCAAAGGCAACATTATATTCTAATAAATTGTTCATGAAGTACACTTCAGCCTTAATGACCTCCAGTTTAGTTTCAGAAACTACAGTTCCGAAACTCATGGAGGTCAAGGACTTTTTGCTAGAGATCTCAGTTTCATGAAATCTTTATGTTTGTTCTTGTGATCTGAATCTGACATCCTCTTTTAATGCTAATTTTTTATAACAGTACTGACAATGGCTACCTAAACCTTGATTACTTAAGTCAGGTTCCTGTTACAGTACACATGCAGTGTAAATTCTCATGTCCATGTAAATTCTGTGTTTTCTGTAATTTGGAATTTAACTGCATATCTCATCAGATTACTTTTCTTTTGTAACAATGGGATAAATTTATGTTGCTCAAGAGAAGCCGAAAGCTGTGCCTCTCATTAAGTTACTGTAAGAGTTAGTTCCAATTTTTCTTTGAAATAGAGTAAAAACGTCAATGATATCTGCTTTTACTGATCATGATGTAAAATTAGTTGGCTACATTGTTTAAACTGAATTAGGAGTGCACATGAATTTTTGACACCTGCAAAAAGGCAGGTAGAAGTTGTGCACAGATGCAGACTAAGTTTCTAAACACATATGTAATGAATATACAAGACTCTTCTGAAACGATTGTTTTAATTGGCCAAATATATAATCAACATAAAGATGATTCTTCCTTTGGTACCATGTTTCTGAATGACTATAACCTTTCAGTCTTTCCATAGGTGGTCTTCATGCATTGGTTATTTGAATGTCAATCTAAGGTCTCCCAACCCTCTCCACAGAGGAGGTGCCCAACATGTGCACACTGGGTTGCGAAGGTGAGTTGCTAGGTACATAGCCCTCCACCACAATGCTTCAACAAGAAGTGAGCATGCAGGAGATAATCTGCCCCACTGTGGTGGGTGGAGAATTGAAAAATCATGGAACTGTACTGTACCTGTACAGTCCGTAACAATTAAGGTCCAATGAGAATAAATATGGGGTATCCATTTGTTAAATTCCATTGCCCTGAATTCCTTCAACATTTTGTCAGAACAATAACCATAAACAATAGTTTTCTTCACAAATTGAAGGCATATTTATTTTTTCTTCACCTCTGTTGCCATTGGTCTCCAATTTACAGTCTAAATGACTGGTTTCTAGTTCATGATTACTAGGAATTTCCCTTACTCAGAGCATAAATATTTTTGAGTTCGAAATTTTCGGCAATAAACAGGGATGAGGGGCTTGAACTACAACCTATCTACACCAGTCTCGTCGTATCATGTGACCATTATAAGTCATGTGATCAACAGCAGTCGCTGATGAAGGCAGTGTGAATTCTTATATATCATATAATCCACTGCATATTTTTATTTGTATTCATACTTTATAATCAATCATCTTTTGTTCTTTTGTTTGTATGTCGAGCATGTATGTTTCTGATACTGTAGAATCAAAAGTTTTCTTGGTGGCTTATTATCTGTAGATGTCATGGTTCAGCCACTTAATACCTACTCATTTAATGTCCATGAATCTAGATTTTACAATAGGGATTTCTCTTATAATGCAGAAATCATGAATGTGCATCCTTACTAAACTGTCATTTTTTATGATTATGTATGTGTGCTTATTTCAGTGATCGCTATGTTTTACTTAAATTTCTTTGTTCTAAGGCATGCTGCTTTTGATTTGCATGATAGTTAAATCTTGTATTGCTTTGTACTGTCAGATGCTGATTTTTTTTATGCTTTTCAATAAATGTATCTGTAAATAGGTATTGCTTGATTTGTCAGAAAGAAAAAAAAAATTATTACCAATGGAAGTGATGTCACATTATTTCTGCCTACTTTTACACTGTATAATTTCTTGTAAGAAAAAAATATTTTTAGTGACTGATATGTCTTATTTTTACGCCTTGTTGCATGACTAATATAAACTTAAAAAAAAGAAATATAGCATGTCAAACACTGTTATATCATCATTCCTACTGATCAGTTAGATTATCATCATCATCATCATCATCACCAATCAGTTTTTTACCATTATCAGGCCACAATAAATTAGTTCTTAGATTTTCATCCCAACAGCCCCTCACTGGATGTAGTTAAAATATTTGATACAATGGCTGTCCCTGTCCTGAAAAAATAATAACAATTGTTTAAAAAAATAAAACTTCACAACCCACCCTGAATTAGATTAAAAAATGGATGAAAATCTAGGAATAATTTTTTTTACCACAGTGTACTCTCAAAAATCAACATCATTGCAGTTAACTGTCTCTGGTCAACAGCAGCATCAGTGTTGCTTCTATGATTTTTCAGAAGAGGGCCAACTCCCGCATCCCTTTTCCAAAAGTGGGCCAATTCTAAATTCAATGAGACAAATTTCTCTCTCTTCCTTGAGAAATATGGGTCACACAGAAGAACATATTTCAAGTGAAATCAGCATCTTCAAAACAGGCAAGCAAAAAGGTTATTGTGTGATTTATTGTATCTAAGCAATGTTTTTTTAGCTTGTATATCGGAATCATGATTTTAAAAATATTTACCAATTGCAAATGTGTTTCTTTTTTATGTTGTTCATGTATGTCAAACATGGGTATAATAAAGTGTACAGGTAAGAATAGCTAGCAGAAAAGAGTTATAAAGGAAAAATGATTGAATTTTTAAAATAATTAAAACAAGAAAAATGGGAAAACAAGAAAAACAAGAATATAAACTTTTTGATAGAACTTTATAAATGACTCAAATGGTGTGGACTTCAACAATACCATTACAGAACGAAAGTGCAAAAGAAGCAAGATTTAGTCAGGCCAGTAACTACCTGCTCGAAAATCTTTTTCATAGCTTCTGCCCATACAGCTGACACATGATCAGCTGAATTTTATGTGCCTGTCTATTGTACTGGTCCTAGAGTTTGTGCATCCTACAGTAAAAGTGATTGTTTTTCTGTGTTTCACAGTTTACACAACATCCCATCTCTGACTTCTCTAACCACAACCATTCCCTGTGCCAGTTCGACTGGAAGTTGTGCACAAAGTTTTGTTTTGTTATTTGCACTTGCTGTGGTGCCATGTTTGAATCATTTGATTACGTTTAGACAAGAGATTCTCCCTCACTGTCTCTTCGTTTAAAATAATCCTGCAAAATTCTTTTTTATATTTCTGTGCGAACTTGCGTGTTCCTCCTGACTTAGCACATGCCAAAGCCACTGGCTTCCATTTACAATACGGTGCAACTGTAAAATATCTAGATAATGAGCTTCTAAGCATAAAATACATAACAACAGGAGATGTATCTTTTAATGTTAGGCTTGAAAATAAAGTGGAGAATGTGAGAACAGAATTCTGCTCAAGATCATAGTCTGTCAAGTTTGTCATGGACAAAAAACATACAAGAATTAAATATCTTTTACACTGTTCCAATCATACAATGAAAGTGACTGCAAGAAAAACGTCTGCACTCTGTTCATTTCTCAGCCTATAGGAGTGTAATATGGGCACAAGTTTGTTTGGAGAAAGGTTTAAATAGTTTCAAGTTCAAAATGATTGCAAAATTGATGTCTAAAAGGCCCTGATGAGCTGATATTTGGGTAATAATTATAACCAGAAAAGGAGGGATGTTCTTGTTGAAAGACTTCACTACATGACATGAGAACAGAAATATATCTGCTTTTGTATGTCATTTTGTCCAAACTAGTTCTCTTCTTTTCATTTAAAAAAACAATAGCCCTCATCCAATCACACAATCTGTGCCAGGGCTTTTGGCACATAGGTTCGTTCAGTTTGGGCCAGCTTGTGATAAACTGCGGTATTCCTGCAATCCAACATCCTAGAAGCAACAATGATGCAGCATCGTCATCACTGAAAGTCTAATAGTAACATGCTGGACTCTGAATCCAGGGTTCCATATCCTGCTTCCTGTCTTTCATACAAGACTTCTACCCAAGGTCCCAGGAGCCTCCATGGCAGCATGATGTAAGATGCTTATCTTGTGATCACTTGCCTCTCATCACGTATGTCCAAATCTCACTCGAGCCTTGTATGTGAGAATGTTGCCAGTTACTTGAGGAAGGTCAGTGGTTCTACCCTGGTGGTCTTTGGTGCCTGAAAAGCACTTGGAGTCTTCTTCAACAGTAGAACTGGCTGCTATATATAAATTTTCATGTGTTGAAAATGGGTTTAAAACCCATAATGATATACCAACAACTTGAGGTCTCATCTCAGGTGTTGGAGAGACCTAAAACACCAAATCAACCAACTAATCAACAGCAACACCAGCAGCTGAAGTACTGGTATATTGTTTTTACCACAGTTGTATGAGTGTATCAACTTTTACCATAGTAATTGTCTTTAAACCTATGAATATCGTCAATTATGTTTTCTGACATTTATCTAATGAACAGTCATCATCAGACAGATTCATATGTTAGTACCTCCAAATATTTAACATTTTCAGCTCACACAAATTTAAATTTTCTCAGGCAATGTCTATTATTCTGACTAGACCTATCTATTATAGCTTATATTATTATTTAGCCTTATCTGGAGATGTGCATAGTCTGATAAATATTTTTATCAAACAAAATCTGAAAATGCATAAATGTATTTCAGTGATGCATTTGGATTGAGTAACTACTAGAATCAATACACCAAGAAATCAAATTAATTAAGTCTGTCAAGCAGAAGCATAACTATAATCTGCCAATAGATTTTGATCTATAAATTTGCTAGATTTTTTTCAGCTATACCCCGGTACTGTTTTGGTGGATAGAATCACCAGGATGGACAGAACGGACCAGAACAGCATCTTTTAGGTAGCTTAATTCACTATTTTTTTAGATAACATCACATCATTTATTTCCTCCCTTCATTAATAATTCTTCAAGATGAGGAAACAATGTCGTGCTCATTAAAGAATAGGAACACTTATGCTCATCTTTGTCATTATTATATACTTCAGAAACAGTAAATCAGCTTAACGTTGTTGCTACAGGTTGATACGCAGTGGTATTAACCATAGTTAAGTAAAAATATTCACTGCTTCCTTATATGGTAAACACGGGCAATCGTAAAATTCCAAACCCGTTCCAGTGATTATTTCCGTTCTGGTCTGTCTGGTGATTCTGTGCACCCATACTCTTTGTCTTGTTTTTGATACGTATCCAAATTTGTCACATGCTTATCTGATTACTAAGCAAATTGTTTGTCAACCTGAGAATGTGTATACCAATGTGAAATGGAACTGGGAGACTGAATTCCAAGATAGCAAACCTCTACATTTTTGGATGTATTCCACTTGGATTCCATGTTTTCATAGAAACATCAACACCCAATGCTGACCGAACATGCTGTATGATAATGTCTGAGTAAAATGAATACCAATGAAATCCTATAACACGGTCATGTTCTCTCCCCTGCAGAGATGCTGCCAGGATTTTATCGAAGGTGGGGTGGGGTGGGTGTCTCCCCCCTTGTCACCTAAATAAGAGGGGAGTAGACAAAAAAAAAAAGGTGGTGGTGGTCGAAACGGCCATAGTTCAATATTCACCTAACACTTAAATATCTCCATCTCTCTTTCTTACTGCTCCACTCTGTAAGGGCTCTATTGAAATCAAAATCCTCAAAAGATGTCCCCTCTAGTTGTATAAGCATTAATCTGTTGATTGTTTCTGAACTTGACGTGTTCCTTATCTGTGTATGAATATTGTTCTATGCTGGGAATCCCCTTTCATAGTCTGCTGTCTGAGGGGCATACCCATAGTTAGCTTAGCCAACTTGAACAAGCTGGGAAACTGTTCTTTATGGTTGTTATGTAAAATTTTCCACAGCCCATAGGTATTGTCTCATGGATATCTCTGTTACAAAATAAGATTTTTCACTAACATGAACTCTGCCAAAGTTTCACTTTCTTGAATCAGTGCTTTGCTGCCTACTATGCCAGATTTCTTATATGTTCCATAATGCTGTATTAGGGTTTTAAGTCCATCAAAGCCATAGTCTGCTTGTTCAGACAGAGGTATTTTGATCAAATAAATATCCGGACATTTTAATTTCTTTTTAGATTCTAATTTTATTCAATTTATCTCAACCTTAAAGTGCTATACTCAGTATAGTTTTGTAGCACAAGATCCCTCAGTGCTGAATTGTTTGAGAAAAGAAATGAAAATTGCAGTCAACTTTTAAATTGCCTGTATTTTAATTAGGCTTGTATTGTCCATTTAATTTCAAAATACCACTGAATAGGGGGTTGACCAGCATGTTGCCTGCAATCCAGCTTGTACATCAAACTCGTATTCAACATCATTTTTGTGCTCAGAATCACTCACTGGTATTTCCAGTAACACTTTCACAGTTCCAGTAGACTGATATACTTCAAAACTTCATAATCATTGTCATCATCACTGTCATCAGCCAGTATTTGCCAAATGAAATCGTCATCTGAAGATGAACCATGTTGGTTGTTGGCGAATTTGGGTTTTCTAGATGGCCCATATTTTAAACATGGATTTGTAAAACTTTCTAGATAACTGTAAAGTTACAACTACGATAGAGTGCTTGTTCCAGGGCCCAATGTACAAATCAAATTTAGTTTAACAACCATTCATGTCAAGCTGAAGTATCCAGCTGTGTAAACATTTGACTACCTCAAAAAGGATGTCGCGACAAGTGCTATGAGACCACTACCAGCAGCGGGACTTGTGTCGCGACAATCACTTTAAGGGTTAACAGTTAAATAAAACATGTATACTGCACAGGGTAAATTTTTAATATGCGCAACCCTAAACTAATTTGCGGGAGTTCTTGCGCATCACTGCTGTCCAACTTCATGAATTCGTACAAACTTTGTGCGATTAGTGCACTCGCGCACCCTGGCAGCATATCTGCCCCTCTGAATTTATATATTTATATATTTATATATATATAAATGCATTGTTTCTGACAACGTCACCTGTGATTTCTGATTTTGTTGATACAACCCACTGCCAATCTGTGAATCTTCAGGTGATGGCCATAATATTTACTAAGTTTCATGTCAATCCATAAAAAAAACTATGGGATAAGTTGCATTCACAAGATTGTGATGGATGGAAGGAAGGATGGATAGACACAAAGATTCCTATACAGGGCTATAATCCACATTGTACTGTATGTTCTTAACAGCATCATCATTTATCTAAGCAACCAAAATCCATATGACCAATTAAAATAAGCAATTTCAAAGTTAAAACACGTGTTTTCCTTTTCTCTAGATCAATGACAATTAATACCTTACCTTGGCAAATTTGTCATCTAGTAGTAGATTAGTTTGATGAGAAGCAGGACTTTCCTCCACAAACCTGTAGTGAATGATAAATCAGTTTAAAAAAATCTGAATATCTAATTTTGCAGATTACATGCAAAAGACTTTGTGTATTGATTTCATCTGAGACAGTTTAGTATATGTGTGTTTGTATCTGATGTGTTCTGATTTACAAGCATGAAAGTTAAGCATAGTTAATACAACTAAACACTGATAATCTGGACCCACTGGAAGATATGGATTTTGTTTTGGTTATCACTCGTCTAGACACCATTTTTATTTAGGACCAACTAGACCACAGGATGAATGTGTGTAAAGTTTCAAGGCAATCTTTCAAGTAGTTTAGGAGGAGTAGCAATAACAAACTTGTGCTAATGGATGGACAGAGAATGGACAGACTACAGACAACAGACCTATTGTCTATGACCAGTAGAGCTAACAAACACTAGGCCAGTACATTGTTGATAGATGATTGGGGTGCCATTATAAACAAAAACCTAGCTAGATCTGTACATAATCAATAGATCAGTTAGGGTGCCATCATAAACCAAAACGTAACTAAACCTGTGCACTGTCTAGAAATCAGAGGCATTATATAAATCACAAAGCAAATGAAATATTTATTGCAATATGTGTTGGTTTGGAGATTATGACACAATGTTCATTGTGATACTGAACCTGCAATGTGATACACAAGGCTGGTACATTATCTTTAGACAGTAGGTACATACTCTCATTTTATGTTATTTTGATATGTTTACTTTTTATAGATAATTCTTTGCTTGGAGGAAAACAGAGAAAAAATAAGCTTGTTTTGGTAATTTCTATTTCTTATTTTGTACATATAACATAATGTGCAACATTTTATGAGTTGTAATGATACAATGTCTTAGTTCTGGTGTATTGCATCACAATGAATCAGAAATAAATGACTTCATCCAGTACATACAATGGCAGAAAGAACTACTGTGATACCAATGTGCATCAATGAATAGTTACACCTCTAAACCTAAATGTATAATGAAATGGGTGATGCAATATTTATGGAAATAAACATCCATGTGACACAATTATTTAAATGCACTGATTCTGCAGAACACTGTCTTACTTGCAAACAGCATTGTAGCATATGCTACACTACTTTAAATGGACTGGTTCTGCAGACCACTTCTTTACTTGCAAACAGCATTGTAGCATATGCTACACTACTTTAAATCCACTTGGTTCTGCAGAACACTGTCTTACTTGCAAACAGTGTTGTAGCACATGCTGCACTACTTTAAATGCACTGGTTCTGCAGAACACTGTTTTACTTACAAACAGCATTGTAGCATATGCTACACTACTTTAAATGCACTGATTCTGCAGAACACGGTTTTACTTGAAAACAGCGTTGTAGTATATGCTACACTACTTTAAAATCTTTAATATAAGATCTTTACATTGCTGATGACTCCACAGCTTTTGCAGTAAAAGTAATACTTGTATATCACCATGATAAAAATTAAGAATAAGATAAACCTCATAAATGATGGAAGCTGCCTTAAAGTTTCCACTTCCTCAGCATCCATGATTTTCACCTTCTTGTGGACCTCTTTCAGTGGGCAGCATAAGTGGCTGAGTGACATGTTCAGATAGTGATCCAGAAGTGAGAACTGCAAAGGTCAGGCCTAAATGTTTGTATTTTATGGTTGGCAAATAATAAAAAAATGTTTGTGGAACACAAATGCCCCACTATAGAATAATGACCTAAATGCAAATATTTACCAGCAGACAGATGGATGAATAGATGTGCGGATGGATGGACAAAGGTAACACCATGTCAACAATCTGAGGTTGGTTTTTAAAAAAAGAAACTTGGTCCTTCTGTGATGCTGGTCACTAGACCATAGGAAATTACTTTCTACTTGCAACTATCTGTTTCTAAACTTCATTCACCCAAGGATGACTTCAGATACTATTAATTACCAAATTTTCCTTAGTATAACATTTATATTGCATAATGTTATTATTGAACCAGCTATACAGTAGTGTTATTATTGCCAGTAAGCAAACCACAAATTTTGGTCATAAATATACATGTACTTAGTTTAAAGATTATATATAAATTAAATTATCCTAAAATATTATGATTTATGTTAATATACTAGATTTCTAGTGGTTACAACTTTACTTGTCACAATAACTACCAGTATATTCAATAGGCGATTTAAACAACTTTACTTGTCACAATAACTACCAGTATATTCAATAGTAGGCCATTTAAACAACAAGTGAGCATCCAAAGGACAAAAGGGTTGAATGAGGCTGATGACATAATAGCCAAAATAATGACATACAACATGACATCATGACTTGAGCACATATATACATACCATATTTCTCCAATGATAAGCATTTTGGCAAATTTTTATTGAAAAAAGACTTGTACAATTATAAGCCTATCCCCATTTTTTCGTGTAAGAAAGTAATTTATTTATGAAGAAAAGAAGTGTACAGTGAACAATATATTATACACCTGCCCTTTGTTTAATAATCCTTTATGTAGGAACTAGTAGGGCATGGTTGACAAATATGTATCAAATACCTTGCCGTTTGATCAAGGTAAATGGTCTTGAAGTTAACTTACAGTGCAGAAACTATTATTTTCTCATTTGACACACCATGACCTTGACTGCTGACCTTTAGACTCCCAAATCTAGAGGTCTCTTTCATATCCTACGTGAACCCATCCGCAAAGTTTGGTCACAGAACTAGATACAGAACAAAAGATCTTGTGCAAAATCCATTTTTCTTTAAACCACTATGACCTTGATCTTTGACATTTTGACTCCAAAATCAATAGGCCTCTTCCTTACCTAAAGAGCAAGCTCTCAGAAACTCTGGTCAAGGCACATGGTCGTGGACTGAAGTTTTCTTTTGTAGAAACCATTTTTCATTTTTCTGCCCCTGACCCTGACATTTGACCTTTTGACCCCAAAATCAATAGGCTTTTTCATATCTAAAAAAGCAAGCCTTCCACAATGAAGTTTGGTCCAGGTCTGTGATGTAGAATTGAAGTTACTGTGCAGCAACCATTTTTCTTCTTTCAGTCAGTGACCTTGATCTTTTGACTCCAAATTTGATATAGGCTTTGTCTGTAACCCAAGTGCAGGCCATCTACAGTGTTTAGTCCAGGTCAGTTACGCAGCACAAATTTACTGTGAGGAAACCATTTTTTATTCTTTCCGTTAGTTCCCTTGACCTTTTGACCCCAAATAAACTGGTTTTTCCTTTACCCCAAATGAAAAGCCATTCACAAAGTTTAGTAAAGGTAGATGGTTTTTGCTTTAAATCTTCAGTTCTCAACCATGTACTTTCACTAAAGTTGTGAATGACAAAAAAAAATGTCAGGACCACTAGTAATTTATACATTGTCGATCTGCATATATAAACACCCGAGCATGTATGTTGAAATAAGCCAAAAGATAAAGTTCATATATTTTTTTGCTTTGAAGGGCTGGATCTGTGATGTTGTTGAAGGACTCCTAACATATTATAATTAGGTAATGTATCTGAAGAAGAAATATACACAAAGATTTAAAAATAGATAGATTGATAAAAATATTGTTACAGATACAGATATTTATATACATGTTGGTTCCATTCAAGATACTTAAGACAAATGAGTTATTACCCTAATTCCCTTGACAAAGTTGAGAACAGAAAAATCATGGTAAAGAAATATGTCCAACAGAAGCTGAAAAACCCTGGCTCCAAGCTTGAAGGGATAATTTGGGGTCATCACAATCTGCAAGAAGAAATACAATTAACCTCAAATATAGTGAAATATGATACATTATAGTCGGAAAGAGTGTATAATAAGCATGTTTTCTTTTGCTGGGTAAAGTGAAACTTCATGTTCACATTTCAATATATTAACCCAAGTTTGTATAAAATGAGCTAATTTTTCATGTTACCTGGTCTTTTGTTATATACGAAATTTACTACATAGTGCCATAGCAATTCTCAATACAGAAAAATCTTAATCTTAGACTTTAAACTAGAAAGAGTGGCAAAGTCACACAGGACCCCGCATTGAAATAAAATGTTAAAAAAAGAGTCACAACTCAGTCCAAAACAAAAAAGGAACCAGACGAAACCCATAAAAGGCACACACAAGTCGATGAGACAATGTTCATATCAAATGACTTCAGACTATATTGACTGGTTCCTGAGCTATGTTGGTTACGAGCAACATCCCATGTGAAAATATGAAGTTAATTGTCAAGGGTCATAACTCTATTTAAAATAGAGTTGAAGAGACAAAATCAATAAAAGACACATCTAGGACTATGAGACAATGTAAACACCAAATTACATCAGAATACATGGAATGTTTGCTGGGCTATGCTGGTTACAAAATCAGACCTGAAAAGATAAAACTTTTAAAAGGTGCATCCACATGTAATTGCAATCCACTTGCCAAATGACATCCAATTATGTGTAAGGAAGGAGGGATTAGGCAATAATAGCAGGTAAGTATTACCTAATTAAACTTAGTTTTAACCACAAAAAACAACATCTGAATAGCAATAATAAATTGCCTGCTATTACTGCATTGCTGAATTTACCAACCTGGTGAGAGGCTGATGACCTAAAGACAAGCTGTCAAAGTGAACTTACCAATGCTGTCAGTAGGGTACTCTACTGCTGACTGTAGGATGGTTTGACAACTTGTTGGACTGATACAAATGGACCTAATGTAAATGCATTAGCTCTGGTGCAACACTGATCAAATGTAGAACAAAGAAAAGATGGAGTGAGAGTGCCAGAAGGTTGTTTTCATGACACCATGCAGAGAAGAATGATTATGAAAGGCCCAATATGCAGCAATAGCCCTAACCTCGTGGACTTCGATTCTCATGAAAGAAACATCATCTCTCAGTGAGAGACTGAAAAGCTCTTTGATTGTTGGAACATTCCACCTTGAGATGATGGCTGCCGAAATATCAGAGGTACCTTTGTGAGGGAGAAAAAGATGGTTCTGACCCTTTTCTCTTGTGATTTAGTCAAACAGAAACATAAAGCCCTAATCAGGCATAGGAGTCTATCTTGATCATCCTGAGCACAGATATAACTGAGACTGAGAATTCCAGAAAGCCCAGTTGGCAAAAAAGAGAAACCAAATCAAAGCTACCATAGAACCACGGACAATCCATTTCCCCTAATAAGGCATGAAGACCGTCTGAGGGCTGTCATGTTGGAGGGACCCTTGGTGCTGTGACATCAAATCCCTCCTCAGCAGTATTTACCTGGGGTCCTTTACCAACAGGTTGAGGAGGTTGCTAAATCACAGCCACAGGATGAGCCATGACACTGAGTCTCCTATATGAAGTGGCTTCGTTATGAAGAGGGTTAGCACTTGGCAGAGAGAAACACCAGTTATATGATTGTTGGTTGGTTGAATGGCACTTTAACATATTATTGCCCATATCATGCTGAGGAAATAAGAGCTAAGTACCTTTCTTAAAGTCACACAGAGGCAGCCAACACAACCTGACCTGGGCGGGTACTGAACCTGCCACCTAAGGATTATGCATCAGGCATTCTAACAACTGAGCTACTGCAGCAGCTGGGTCATGTGATAAAGGAAAATAATGTTGCTCCCATAAATCCAGCACAAGTCCAGTGACCCACATAATATGAAGCTGTTGAGGGACCTGGGAGGGTAGCCTGTTGTTAATCAAACTGAGCTCATGGGATAAAAAGTCTCTGAAGTAGAAGTTAGAGAGGTCATCTCTGAACTCCATGCCATGGCTTGGTTTATGGAGGAAGGGGAGCAGGTTTCCTTGAATGCTACAGTTTAGGTGACTGCCCCAACCTCATGTGCTAAAATATGTAAGAAACTCATCTGATCTTGGGTTAGTTTCCCATATGCTGAGGGAATAACCTAATGTTTCCAGGAAGATGGTGCCTGAGTAGAGACATCTCTACCTATTTTGAGGTATGGAATAATCGATATCTCCCTCTACTAATTGATTTGGTATACTTCAGGTACCACTTCAGAGGTCTGAAGGGCTCTTGTAGATGTCCTTGGAATGAAAGGTCCCAGGAAGAAAGTGGTTTTAAGACTGATTGGTTGACCAGGAGCAAGGGTCTATTCTAGGAAACAGCAGGAGCCTTCATAAGATACACTTGACATGACTGCAGATAGTTGGGTCGACTGACATGGCATGTAGCTCACATATTCTGCTTCATGGTTGGTAGAAAAATCTCAGGATCAAATTCTAGGACTTTGCAAGAGTTTGTTATAATTTTTTCAACTGACTGCTTAAATTAACTTACACACTTTTGAAGTTGAATTCTGAAACCTCTATTACTGTATTTATGTTGAGTCTATCTTTCAAATTTTAAAATAAAGTGTGAAAAGTTTGTCTTGAAATATAAACATCAACATATATATGATATGGCACTGTCAACAAAAGTTACTGTCACTGTTCACTTTCTAGTTGCATGTGTACTTTGTCAAATCATTTTATTGTATCTTCCAAGCTATGTCCAATCTTTGCATATTACTTCTTCAGGGATTCTAAGATATCATACAATTATTCTTCCAGATTATTTAATTCCTTGACCTAAACTTTAGATCTTTTCCTAAGATGGTTTGATTGAATGGTAAATGTTAGATGGCATGCGACTTCTGCCTTCTCACTGAGGCTATTAGCTTTAAATGTGAATGCTTGGGATGGAGATCTGGCCCAAATATGGGCTTTGATCCATCAGGTGAGGTTTGTAGCAGACTGATATAATTTTTCTCAGAATCTGTCTTCAAAAGATAAGTAATCAATGACTGTCCAGAGGTTTCCAAAGTGCTCACTAACAACTGGTGTACCATATCTATTCACTTATAAATTGATGTTTTTCACTGGAAATTTGATTCGTGCAGAGTAGGAGTCGTCATCTAAGCGCAACATACAAAAAATTCGATAAATCTAGGGGTAATACTGGAAACTCTAGATG
This sequence comes from Margaritifera margaritifera, assembly GCA_029931535.1. Taxonomy (NCBI): domain Eukaryota; kingdom Metazoa; phylum Mollusca; class Bivalvia; order Unionida; family Margaritiferidae; genus Margaritifera; species Margaritifera margaritifera. Next base: position 2,024,632 of record JAQPZY010001687.1, read on the forward strand.
TATGCAATATGCAATAAATACTGTGAATTCAAACAAAAAATTATATTTCATGCCACTATTCCCATCCAGAAATGCATATATGGTATGCACTGTGTTTATCCATTACATCACAGTATTCATTATACAATACATATATGTACATTTATTTGGATTTAAATAATTTGAAAATATTAAATTAAATATTATCCACTGCAAAGTGAAGTGTCCATCAATGTTTTTTACTGTGGGTGTTTACTAATATATTGCTTCCATTATTGCAATTCTGAACAACCCATATTTGAATTATATTTTGTGTTTTGCTGTATAAACACTGAGTTTGATGCAACAAAAGTTTCTGATTTGATTTATATTTACCTTTTCATATCTAATTCCCAAGTGATATTTCCTAAGTTATCTGCCAGTGCACATGGGCTGACAAGCCATTGGCCTGTAAAGTAAGCACCCACTGTATTGTCCAAGTTGACAACCCTTTGATTGAGCAGTGAATTTGATACTTGTTCAGTACAAAACAGAGTCCTACAACTCCCTGTGAGCATCTGACTTTATTCCTTTAGTTTGTAAGGGTAGCACCCACTTTGTTTTCGCAGTTGACAACCCTTTGATTGACCTGCAAATGTGATACTTGTCCAGTGCCAAGCAGAGTCCTATATTCAGTTAAAAAAGGGTGCTTTTTTGAACTCCCTGTGATCATTCCACTCAAATGACACCTGTTCATTTGCATCCTTTAATAGATTTCATACTGTAATGATCAAAATATTACTGACTGAACCCAAGCTCAGTCTCCACATAAGCACCACTGATGTCAGTAAAGACGAGTAATCAGTCGGATGATGTTTATAACAACCAGACTATGATAAAGGATGTCAGAACTTTATTCAGTGACTCAGACAAAGAGGATGAATTCTTGGGCTTTGTACTAGATGACACTAGATGGTGACAGTTATAGGATACTGTGAATCACAAAAGTGTGGACTTTACTTTCACAGTTTATTTGTAAGATGTATGGAGTTAACATAATACAGGATATTGTGAATTGGATCATTCTGAGATACTATCTTTATAACGGTACGTGACCTATAATAGAATTCGTGGATTTATCATATAAATGGATTTAAAATGTCAAGCATTATGGGCTTCTATGGATTTTATTACACAAAGATGGACAAAATGTAAGTTGTGAATTTATTTGTGCCATATTCCACTAAATAATAAAATTTTATTTATTTTACATTGGTTTTTACCTTATTTTTCCTTTATATCTATCCATCCAGTTTGGCCTGTACATTTTTCCAAGCTGCAACTCTGACTCACTAATAACAAGTCACCCCTCACAGACAGATCTGACATGCAAAATACACCCCAACTTATTGGAGGCTCAAAGAAAAATTAAGTTTTTGCAGCAATAATAAAGAAAAACGGGGGGGGGGGGGGGGGGGGGGGGGGGGGTGGGGATGGGAATCTACTTATAATCGAGTGATTATTTAAGCAAGTATATACATTATTTAACTTCCCATAAGCAAGGAAAGGGCATGCTCCCCTATTTCTCCCAAAATCTATTAACTTATTATACAAAGCACACATTGCCATGGACTTGTCCCATTTGAACTATCTAATCACTGAGTATTTGGAATTTGGGATCTGTGATGGACTTGTGATTGAACAGGCATTTCCCCATCATTAAAGCAGACGATGAACTTGACACAAATCATCCTTCATCCACCATTTGCATTGACTGGTTTACTAATAAAGACACCTAAACTATGCTATGCGAAGTTCAAGGAAAAATGTATCCCAGGGATTGGAATAATGTAATGTGTGATATGAAGGATTAGAACAATCGTTAACACTCAGTTTTCTGCCAAAATAATTAAACAGATAAAAATGAAACACTTAACAAGTCACATATTAGCAAAATTCAAGGGCTTTCAAATGGTTGTCAAAGCAAATTTAAGGACTTTTCAAAGGCTTTTTCCATTTTTCTTATTTGCTAGGGTTGTTCAAGGCCAGACATCAAATTCATGGGGTTTTCAAGACCTGTGTGAACCAAGTGCTTGCTGTAGCCAGGGCGACTAGAAAGCTGGTATAAGTATTGATCAACAAGAATTATCTTTTATTTTTGTACTATTACATGTTGCAACTTCTTCATACATGTTAATGTCTCTTTAATTACACTAAAGTATATATCGTACAGATACAGGTGTTTTCTATGCATGCACATGTTAGTATAGTGCAATATATAGCTGCATTATCATGTAATATGTTCCTTTCTTTCTGCTTTAAAAATGCATTATTGCCTGTTGCCCATTTGTCATCCTCTACAGTATCCCAGTAGGCACAGTAACGTAAACTGCAAGGTGAGTTGTACTGCACTTCTTTCCATCTTGGGCATTGGCCAGTCTCCTCGAATGCACAAGACCGAAGCCTCCTATTGGGCATTTATATTGCTCAGCAAGAAACCACTATTATCAGCTACGCATAATCAGCATGTTTGTAAAAACATGATAAATGCAAACATTCTGGACATTCACTAATTTGACACTTTATTCAATACATCATATTTGTGGGAAATTCAGTGTTATCATTTATTAAGTTTTGTACAAGTTCAAGTCAGGCATGTTTATCATGTTCAAAGATTCAATTCAAACTGATCATACAAGAAAATGTGTGTTATAATTTATAGAGTTTTACATTTGTTTCAGTCTTGTTTGATGTTGAATGAAATACATGTGTCAATTTAAATGCTGTAAATCCATCTTTCAACTGAAGTTTACATCATTGATCAAATTTTGCATGAGTTCAAGGCATGCATGTTTGCCAACTTCAGTGCTGTCATGAGTTCAAGGCATGCATGTTTGCCAACTTCAGTGCTGTCATAAGTTCAAGGCATGCATGTTTGGCAACTGCAGTGCTGTTATAAGTTCAAGGCATGTTTGTCAACTTCAGTGCTGTCATGAGTTCAAGGCATGTATGTTTGCCAACTACAGTGCTGTCATGAGTTCAAGGAATGTTTGTCAACTTCAGTGCTGTCATAGTTCAAGGCATGCATGTTTGCCAACTTCAGTGCTGTCATAAGTTCAAGGCAAGTTAGTCAACTTCAGTGCTGTCATGAGTTCAAGCCATGTATGCTTGCCAACTTCAGTACTGTCACGAGTTCAAGGAATGTTTGTCAACTTCAGTGCTGTCATGAGTTCAAGGCATGCATGTTTGTCAACTTCAGTGCTGTCATGAGTTCAAGGCATGCATGTTTGTAAACTTCAGGGCTATAAATCTTATTACCTGGATACTATAAATACAAGAAAATTCAATGTTAATGTGTTAATCTCAATTTTTCCTCTAATTTCAATCATTTCTTAATACTGAATAATATGTTCCTCAGTTTCAATGATTTAAGTCTAACCTGAAACAAAACCAAAATACTGTACAAGAAAAGTCAATGTCATCATTTATCAAATACACGATGTTACATATAAATGAAGGAAACAATTTTGTTGTGACCATTTTCCATCTTTTCATCTCATTCCGGTACCCTTTCATCTAATTTCTAGAGTGATAATAATCAGTAACTCATAAATACTTATTCTATGTAAAAACACAAAGCTAAGTCTATTGCCCATTCTGACTATGATTAAAGAAGCGGCAGAGCATCACATCCTAACTAACTAGTGTCAATAAGTAGAGACAACTTATGATTTTCAAAATGCCTGAACTTTAGAAGGTTACTTTCAAACACAGTTTGTACATACTTATCTTTATCAAAAAAACACTACGTTATTCAATCCAGCTGTAACAATGTCTTTTTCAATTAAGATACACTGATATTTAACTCTACCTACTACTCTAGTTATATGTCCAACTGTAGTAGACTATGCTACTGTGGATACAGGTTAATCTAAACTGTGATAATATTGCAGTATTGTAACCCTTGCATTTACAAGATTCTTACAAGCAATCATACAATTTGCAAAACCTCTACTGTTGTCATATGCTTGTTACTATGATTGTGAACTTTTTACAAGTGGTTTTAAAAAAGTCTATACAATGCTCAACTGTGACTTTCAAATTCACGGGCTTTCTGGAGCTGAGATTTTATCTTCTTCTGTTCTGAATTGTTGTGACCGAATCAAATGCAGCTGGCACAGGTCAAGCATCATTCTGTCTCAGGGCTGCAACATTAATGGTGTTGAGTTGTTTTGTAAGGTATCACAAGGCACTGTACAGCACCAGATGAAAAAAAAGCAAACTGTAATGTTAAATGTGTGGAAAGTGAACTGTATCATAACCTTCCAACACTAATGGGTTTAGGATAAAACTGACATATAAACCCCAATCACCAATTTACTTGCCTTGTTTAATACAAGGCCTGTGTCTGAAGAATATTTGCCTTTCTATAAATTTCAATATATATCATTTCTCTATTTGATAAAAAATGAAATTTTTTCATAATATATTAACCTTATCATAGTATATTAAATTAATACATATATCAAAGACTGTTCCATAGATTTTACAATACTGCTCATCACTAATATCTGGGTGAGTGCCCATTAAGCTTTCTTACAAAAATCCAAGCTCTTTATTTCTGCAAGTGATATTATAATTGTACCCACTTTTTGGGGTGATTTTACAAGTGCAAGCACTGCTTTAATATCACTCCGTGTGCTAATAGTGAGAGATGGGGAGGGAATGCAACTATTAGAAGGAAGCATGAAAACTCATACTTTAACATTGAGAAATAGCACTGCATTCTTTCATTACAAATGTTCATTTACATTTTAAATAAAATGGATTGTGCATGTTAAATACACCAAGAATTATAGACTGTATCCCTAAAGCCAAGCACCCAGACTAGTAACTGTAAAAAATATAGTCCTGACCCAAAGACAAAAATTTTGCATAATATGGATGTAAGCCCAGTGTTACCAGTTTGGTCCAGATGAAAGTTGGGGATAGGATAGAGAATGCAGAGGGAATGGGGGTTCCACTTATTCTAATGAAACCTTTCCCCTCTGCACTAGATACATGTACATGTTTAATTTCTTTTAAACCATACCTGCTCAATATTTGGAAAGGGAAACAACTTCCTCTTGCCATTAACAGTTCAAACAGATTTGCTGCTTTGTGTGTTGCAACTTCTACAGTGTGGTAAATTGCTGCTGTCACTTCTTTAATTGCTGAATCTGTGACACACTACAATATAACTGTATTAATTTCATGTCGAAATTATAAATATGTCCAATATGGAGATGAGTGCCAAGGGACATCATGTCGCTATTTATCAGCAATGACGCTGATGCAGAAGCCTTGAATTTGACACATTTTAATCCTGTTTTGATCGCTTGGGTTGATACAGGTAAAACACATCAAATATCCTTTCTCCACTTGGAACTGTTAAAGTTTCATGACATCATCAAAGTGTTCACACTCCGCTATTTTTAGTGCAATAATTGTAGTGGTCATCTAGCACTGGAAATAAAGATTTAACATGGAAAACAATCCCTTCACATGGCACATAAGGATGCAACATTGTGCCACTTTTTAAAATCCAAGTCAGAATCAGCAATAGGTGTACCTTTGTGTGTTACACAGAATAAGCGTCCACAAGTCCTTATTACCACTGAAGAAATGAGACAAAATGGTACCGGAATGAGATGAAATGACAGAAAATGAGATGAAATGACAGAAAATAGCCACAACATAGGCCATTCTTATTTCCATCATTTAGAACTTTTTCGAGGGTGGGGAATGGCAAATTTTTTTTTTTTTTTTTGGGGGGGGGGGGAGGGTTGGTCAAGAAACCAGAAACAAGTTTTTTTTATGGCCTAATTCTATACGGCTGGAGTCCACATCTCTATGTGTATGTCTTTCATTTCTTTGGTATATTTTTTCAAGATTTGAATATACCAACTGGGAAACAAACATTTATTCTCTATAAAGTTGTGTTGCTTATTTATTGATAAGATACAATGATTCCCAGAAAACAACATTTTGCTAAGATATACTACATGACTTTCAAAAATTTGCACACAAAGTATTAACATTATGGATCATGAAAATAACATTACTGTCAGAAATATGATCCCTAAGTCACCCCATCTACTGTATATACTCGGTTAAAAGTAAAGTCCAACTGCACACTGCACAGACCCAGATCTGCCATCGCATAATGTGCTGGCAGATCTGGATCAATGCAGTTCGTTAGGAGCAATCAGTAGAACCAACACAGACCCTGATCTGCTGGTGCATTATGCAGTGGTAGATCTGGGTCTGTGCAGTTTGCAGTTTCACTCGACTTATATATATGGTACTAGTGCAAATGAACTTAATCCACTGTGTATAGACACTCTATTTAAATGTTTTTACTTCCTCAACATTGCTTTCAAATTTAGCTCTTTTCTTTAAAGAGTTTGTCAGTATAAAAATAAAACAGGAATAAAATGAAAATAATCATGCAAGTGATGTTAACAATTGGAAATTGATACATATACACATTTTTCTAGTCAAATTAGCTGCTACTGTTTTCTGCGCTATCTAAATAGGTAACAGTATTCTACTAACACCAAAAAGTCCATGTTACTTGCTCACCAGACACCATTTAGCTGGCAGAAAATGAATTTCACTAATAGATTTAAATGCATGTATCCACAATTATTAAAAAGCCAAAGATGGAAATTTACCTGTGAAATATTTTTTAATATTTATTTATGGACGTATTTTGCCCCTATTTTTTTATACACATCAATATTCACCCCAGCATACTGAGTCACACATTTAGCTAAATACTGGAAACTTGCCTGATTAATTAACAGCGTGAGGTATTCAGAAGAGGGTGGTGCCTGAAACTTCTCCATACAAAGCAGGGATGACACAGCATTCGGCAACAAACGATGAACAGCTGATATTGCAGTGGCAATACCAAAAACAAACACCATTGGCAACTGGTTCAGATATGAACTGGAGGGAAATAAACATGAGTTAAGCTAAAACAAAGATGTCTTTGAATTTTTAACTTTGTGGCTATTTTCGTATTTCATGTTGCCTAAGACTTTGATTTTTGTGTAAGACTCTTTACATTTGCAACATTCATAGGTAAAGACACATTCATTTGTAAAAGAAGTTTTTTAACTGCAGTTGTAAAATCATCATCACTGAGGCATTCTTTCTCAAGTTAATTTTGTTTGCAATCATAAAAAATGAACTGTTGAAATATAAAACGATTTAATAATTTTGAGCAACTTTTAAGTAATATGATCGAATACTGGATACAAATTAGGACAGGTCATATCCATATTTTAAGAGACAAAGAATTCATCTCTTCTTTGCTCTGATGCATTGATTTTTCAGTTATTGACATTTCAAAATGAAAGGAGGGCTTTAAAAAACGTAAAATTACAAGCAAATGTTCCCAGCTTTTCACTGGCAGAAGGAGTGTGTCATTTTTTGGAAGATACAGCCAGGTGACAATGTTGATATCATAAATAAGTTAAGGAAGACACTACTGATGATGAAGAATACTGACACTGAAAACCAAGTGACTGTGTTCTTATCAATATAAAGCTGCATACATAATGTGGGTCCAATATTCAGTGCACATAACTCCTCTAAACAATGATATAGGAAGCTGATAATAAAATGCAGATACAATCTTCAAATCCAACAACAACAAGCAATTCTGTGAATTTTTGTCCCCTGCCTAGCATGGTGAGGTGATCATCCCTTTATCACAAAAGGCAATAAAACTATAGAGTGAAAGGGAAAGCAAGACAGCAAATTTTACAATATTGAACCATAACTTTGACCTTGAAGATAGCACCCCCAATGTGGTACATGACACACCTTAATTTTGATGTATAAGTACACCAAGTTTCATTCCTTAATCTCAAACAGTTTTAAAGTTGGGTGATGGAAAGCTGAAAATAGTGAGTCATGACCAGGACCCTGAAGATACAACCCCAATGTGGCACATGATACACATCCAAATGATGATGTATACATATATCAAGTTTCATTCCTTAATCTCAAATGGTGTTAAAGTTATAGAGCAGAAACCAGATGAATGGAATAATGGCAATGCAGATACTATATTTCAAGCTTTTCTTCAAAAAGGCATAGGACAATAATGAAGGGAATTGTTGTGCAGTAACAAGGGTGGGTCCAACAATCCTGGGTCAAAAATCCAAATGAATATGCAGATCAAACACTGATAAATCAAACAAAACCAAATTGTCCCCATCATAAAGTTGCATACCACAGGAGTTAATGCACAGAAAGGAAACACCGAAACTGGTGGGTCTGACAATATGAGGTCATAACTCCACTAAATGATGATGTTGCATGCCGAACATTAACTTAAGCAACGCTGACAATTAGACTCAGCCAAGGTCTCATTAATATCAAGCTGACTACAAAATGTGTTTAAAATCCAATATGGGGAGTCATTTGTGTACAGAAACCAAAGTGCCTTGGTTTGACAATCATAAATCTGCTATATAACTTAGAATGCTGACAACTGAACTCGACCAAGGTATCAAGTTGCATACCAAATATGGATGAAATCCAGTTACAACTGAGTCACTGTACAAAACAGAAAGTGAATGGGTCCAGCAACCAGGGGCTATAACTCCACTAAATAATGATGTAGAATGCTGATAATCAACCTCAGCCAAGATTCTATCAATATCAAACGAAAATTTTTTGTTTAAATCTAATAAAAAAAAAAAGGAGTTGTTGTGCAGAAATGAAAATGAGTGGCTCTGTCAATCAGGGGTTACAACTCCACAAAATGATGATGATACAGAATTTTTACAATCAAACTCTACTGAGGCCTTATCAATATCAAGCTGCCTATAAAACATGGTTGAGATCCAATAATAAGAAATGTAAGTGGGTGGTCCAACAATCACGCACAATAATTCCATTTAACAATGATGCAGAACACTGACAATCAAACTCAACCAAGGTCTCATCAATCTCAAACAGCATACCAAATTTGGTTGAAATCAAATCGAATAATAAGTGATTTATTGTACAGGAAAGAAAAAGGATGGGTCTGACAATCAAAGGCTATAAACTGTGCCAAACAATAACATAGAAGGTTGACAATCAAACTCAGCCAAGACCTTGTCAATATCAAGCTGCATACTGACTTGAGGTGAAATCTAATAATAATTAAGAAAGCTTATGTGCAGAAACAAAAGTGTGACTGACAGACAGAAGGGCAGACAGACATACCCAATGTAATCTTCCCCTTTTCTATGAAAAGCAGGGGACAATAAAGAATGTTTACACATCTCTACCTGGCTATTGTGATGAAATCCTGAATCACATGTGGCAGAAAACTCTCAAAGTCTTCAAAAACTACAACTACTGGTGGGTATTTGTGTCTCTCAGCTGCTTCGCCTGTTGATTTTCTTTTCCTTGGGGAATGTTGACTCTAAAAATAAGGGATACTAAAGCATATAATGCAGAGAAGATCATGTGTGAGTGTTCATTCAAAATGAATTGCATGAAATTTTTGAATACTAAAAACCACAGGCTACTTGCATTTGGAGTCTTGTTGTAGCAATGTCTGTGGATCACCAATTTATTAATCTGGCAAAAAATATAAAATTTGGCAAGTAATTATGGCAACAACAAATAAAAGGAGTTTGCTTCACAACGTTTCTGCAGACTTGCCTATTTTCAAGACATTTTCTAGTGGTACCTCAAATCTGATCCTGCATGTTTTCCAGACAGGTAGACTAATGAAATAACTAGATTTTAATCCTCTTTATTTAACATTCATTACATTAATTACTTACTAATTTATTACAAGAGTTATAAAAGTATTCATTAAGGTGTCAAAATAGCCTCTATTAGGCCAGGTATCAAACACAGTGTTATCTAGCATGCATTACATTATTCCTAACCTCACTTTTCCAAGTTAAAAAATTTGCCAACTCTACAAGTTATGCTTTATTATCAAATGAAAAATCTGCTTGCATAGCTCATGTCTTCAATATATTTTGCCATCAACAAGAATCCCTCGAAGGGACTGATGCTCTTCTGACCAAAATGAATTTCCATGAAGCCAAGACAAGACCATTTCTTCTTTTTAACTGCGGGGTACTAAAACCATATAATATTCTTGGGTAACTACAATATACCAAATTTGGAAAACAAAAACCCGTGTCAATATGACCATCCGTTCATCAGAAGAGGCCATATACAGATTTTCAATATGGCCCTCAAAGCAGCTGTATTTCAAGAATGTTCTTTTTTTTTTTTTAATGTTGGCATGGCCATCCATTAAGCGGTAGCTTTCCAATTTTGGGAGGTTACATTGGCATTTAGGACCAGCAACATATAGTGAGAAGTGTTTTATTGAAAACCCCATGTCAATATGACCATCCCTTCAAAAGGAGTAGTGATCATAAAATTTCTAAAATGACCACCATGGCCATCATGTTGGAGGTCTGAACAGCACCAAGTTTATTTAATACCTACAACATATCATAAGAAGTCTTTTAGTGAAAACCCGATGCCTATATGATCCACTGCTCTGAAGAAGTAATACTAACAAGATTTTAAAGATGGCCACCATTGATCAGCACCATGTTTATTTAGGACCAAGAAGAAATCATAAGAAATCTTGTAGTAAAACCCCATGCCAATATGAGCATCTTGTAGTAAAACCCCATGCCAATATGAGCATCTTGTAGTAAAACCCCATGCCAATATGAGCATCTGCTCAGGAGGAGTAGCAATAACTAGATTTTCAAAATGGTGCTATACTGGATGTCTAAAGGACACCATTTTCATTTAGGAGCAACAACACATCACAAAAAGTATTTGAGTGAAAACCTCATGACAATATGACCATCCATTAAGGAGAAGTATTGATAACATGATTTTCAAGATGGCCACCATAGCGGACATAATGGATGTAAGACTGGCACCATTTTCATTTAGGACCCACCAGTCATTACAAGAAGTCTTTGGGTGAAAATTCCATGTCGATATGACCATTGTGTTCAGGAGTGGTGATAACAAGATTCTCTCAAGATGGTGGCCATATTTGGATGTCAGATCGGCATCATTGTCATTTACTACCAACCAGACACCAAAGAAGTCTTCCGGTGAAGCCCCATGTAGATATGACTTTCCATTCAGGTGGACTAGCCATAACAATAATTTGAAGATGGCTGCTATATGGGATGTCAGATCAGCACCATTTTCATTTAGGACCAACTAGACATCAACGTCTTTTGGTGAAAACCTCATGTCAATATGACCATCCATCCAGGTGGAATAGCAATAAAAAGATTTTCAAGCTGGCTATGGTGTCCATGTTGGTGGTCAAGTCAGCGTCATTTGCATTTAGGACCAACCAGACACCGTAAGAAGTCTTCCAGTGAAACCCCATGTATTTATGACTTTCCATTCAGATGGACCAGTCATAACAAGATTTTCAAGATGGCAGCCATACTGGATGTCAGATCAGCACCATTTTCATTTAGGACCAACTAGACATCATAAAAAATCTCATGTCGATATGACCATCCATCTATGAGGAGTAGCAATAAAAAAATGTTCAAACTGGCCATGGTGATCATATTGGAGGTCAGGTCCAGGTCAGCATCATTTTCATTTTAGACCAACTAGACATCATAAGAAGTCTTCTTGTGAAAACCCCATGTCGATATGACTTCCAATCAGGAGGAGCAGCGATAACATGACTTTCAAAATGGCTGCCCTGTTGGCCATACTGGATGTCAGATCACCACCATTTTCATTCAGGACCAACCAGACATCATAAGAAGTATATTAGTGAAAATCTTACGGTCATTGACCAGCTAAGAAAGAATTTTCTGCTGATCATGTGGGAAGCGATTGGTGGTCAAATAAAATAATACGCTCTTTAATTATATCCTATTAACTGTCCCAGTAACACATAAAGCAACAAGTAAAAACATTTGTCATTTCCTTTCTTCAACTTTGTTTTGTTTTAGAGGAAGGTCTTCAGTCTTCAAAATATGAATGTATATTTTGGTTTCGTCAATAAATGTTCAGAATAGCTGATTCAACATAAATTTAACATGAAAATATTTAAACCTGGGATATTTTTTTTTCTAAACAAAATCATTATTCACTTCCTGATACAACCATATTTACTTGTTTGATTTCTGACAAAAATGCACTGCATTGAAATCTTATTTTACATTTTTAGATTTTTGAAATTATGAATCAAATTCATATGAAATAAAAAAGATTTAGATTTTGTTGCAACTATTAAAACAGTATATATTGATCAATTCCAAACTTTAATAAATGCTAAAATACCTCTCACACATCTACATGTACACAGATGCACAAAATAGATACAGTCCTACCCGTTTATGTCGACATCCTCGGGCCCGAGGAAATATTGTCGACATAAGCGGATGTGAAGAGAAGTGTTGGGGGTGGGTTGTGAGTACCTGTCATCAGTGAGCAGGATTTACACTTTGAGAAAACAAACAATGGAAATTTTGAGTACATTAAGACAAAACCAGTGTGAAATACACTTCTATATTGACAAATTACATTTTGGTTACCTTTGTGTAATAAAATCCACAATGCGTTAAGTGCATGTATATGAAAAATCAATGAATTCGTGCATGGGTCTCGTGTTAGAAAATGTATGCATCGGTCACATCCTGATAGGAAACACATGTATAAAAAATGGTTGTCCTCATTTGATCTAACACGTCTACACGACAATCATTGTCGCCAGTAGCACATGGTTGCATAGTTGTTATTTACATGCTACAAAGTACATGTACATGTACTTAAATTGGCCTAGATATTGGTCAGCCTGAAAAAATACATGTTCCCATCTTACTGAGGCTACCAAGGGGATGGGGCTATTCACAGGGAAATTAAAGCGTGTATTTATTTACGGAAGTCATCGTGAAAAGTATATAAAATTTAACAAGAGATATGTGACTGATATGATTAATTTACCTTCAACGTAGCCTTTCTTTATAGACTCAGCAGCTTTCATCCATCTAGACCAACAAGTTGTTCTCCTCCTTTTTTTTTTTTTTACTGGTCCGCCACCAGTAAAAAAAAAAAATATAAAAAAATAAGGTGGAGAACAACTTGTTGGTTTATCATCCATCCTGACAGGGTGTTATGTTTAAGTGAAAAGTTTTCACAGACATCTTTGCGAGATGCCCCACCTTCAACTTCCTTAACAGCCATATATTTAGTTTCCACAGACTGTAAATTTAATCTGCATTTTATGCTGCCATTGGTAGCCATGGTAAACATAAATGAAGTTAAAAAGGAAACTTTCACAGCACAATAAACTTGTTTTAATCACCGATCACTTTGGAAAATGCAACAATTGATCAGATTTCATTGCTTTTCTTCAACTTTGGTGATGATTTTTTTTAATGAAGGGTGGATTGTTTTTATTGAACTTTGTAACCGGCTTGCTTTGATGAAGGGTACATGTGTTATTTAAGTCGCCGTGAGAGGCCAACTTCATAGGACCAAACAAAAGCCAGTTTTTTAATCCACCGAGACATTAAAGCCTGGTGGCAAGATCAACTAATTGTTGAACAAAGTACAGGTTGGAACTGGCCGCTTGTCGACATAAATGATTCAGCAGCAAAATTAAAGCTTGGCGGCAAGATCAACTAATTGTTGAACAAAGTATGGGTCAGAACTGGCAGCTTGTCGACATAAATGATTAGAAAACAAAGGATTTGTTCAAGCTGGGACCAAGGGCTTCTGTCGACATGTACGTTTATTTTTTATCTTGACGTCGACATAAGCATGACAAATTTGGTAGTAATAGTAGACCAAGGGACCGGGACTTTGCTTTTTTGTCGACATAGGCGGCTTGTCGACATAAGTGATGTCGATATAAGTGGGTAGGACTGTACATGCAAATTCCCGCCATATATATTTTTTTATCTTAAAGCCCTTTTCTTTATATAAGAAGAGTACTATGAATGTCACATTATATGCGTGTTTAATTCTATGTAGGAACACTAGTAGGGCATGGTTGAATTGGGAGATTATTGAACAATGCTCAAGGTACATGTATGCCATCTTGAACTCAAGTTACTGAGCAGAAACCATTATTTTCTTATTTGACTTAATGTAACCTTTAGACCCTGGAATATATAGGTAGTAATAGTAGACCAAGGGACCGGGACTTTGCTTTTTTGTCGACATAGGCGGCTTGTCGACATAAGTGATGTCGATATAAGTGGGTAGGACTGTACATGCAAATTCCCGCCATATATATATTTTTTTATCTTAAAGCCCTTTGCTTTATATAAGAAGAGTACTATGAATGTCACATTATATGCGTGTTTAATTCTATGTAGGACACTAGTAGGGCATGGGCCTTGTGTTTAATTCTATGTAGGAACACTAGTAGGGCATGGTTGAATTGGGAGATTATTGAACAATGCTCAAGGTACATGTATGCCATCTTGAACTCAAGTTACTGAGCAGAAACCATTATTTTCTTATCTGACTTATTGTAACCTTTAGACCCTGGAATATATAGGTTTCTCTATTATCATAAGTGTGAGCAATCCACAGTTTGGTCAAGGAACTTACTCTAGAATAAGGTTATTCTGCAAAACTCATTTTTCTTTGTGACACTGACCTTTGACTTCAAAATCAATAGGCTTCTTCCTTACTCCAAGTGCAAGCCATCCATAAAGTTGATTCCAGGTCTGTGATGAAGAATTCAAGTTGTTGTATAGAAACCATTTTTCTTTTTTCAGTTGCAGTGACCTTAACCTTTGACCTTTTGACCCCAAGTCAACAGGCTTCTTTCTTAACCAATGTGCAAGATATTCACAAACTTTTATGAAAGTAGATGGTCTAGAATTAAAATTTTTGTGCAGAAACTATTTTTCTTCTTTCAGTCAATGACCTTGACCTTTGGCCTTTTGCACCCCATATCAATAGGCTTCTTCCTTATCCCAAGTGCAAACTATCAACAACATCTGGTCCAGGTCTGTGATGTAGAAATAAAGTTATTATGCAGAAATCATTTTTCTTCTTTCAGATAGTAACCTTGACCTTTGGATCCAAAATCGATAAACTTATTTTGTACCCAAAGTGCAAGCTATCCACAATGTTTGGTCCAGTTATGTGATGTAGAACTAATGTTATTGTGTGGAAACCATTTTTCTTGTTTTAGTCAGTAACATTGACCTTTGACAAGTTATCATGAACAAATGGAAAAGTTAATAGACTAATGGATGAACTGACAGACAGATAGGGTCATAGCATAATCCACTCTGCCAAAATGGCAGATGTATGAAAAGGACAATGATGCTATTTAGCTTAAAGCCACATTATTTCTGAAACATAGCTGTAATAAGATACTTTTAAAATATTATCTTAAACAATGCATAAGACATTTGTATAAAAGGTTCTCAGTGGATTTAACTGTGATGAAAAAAGGCCAAGTGGTAAAGAGAAAATAATTTTGGCAAAATCAGTGGCAGTATCTGACATATGACACTTACTTTACTCTAGCATCGAGCAATGTCATCCAAAGACATCACTGTATCTAGACATATGACACTTTACTGTACCCTAGCATCTAGCAATGTCATCCAATGACATCACTGTATCTAGACAGTTTTGTGATAAAACAGAATCTCAAATTTGTTGCTTTCTGAACTATGACATATGACACTTAATAAATAGAAATGGTCCATCAGGGTCAAGACAGGGTTCATATCAGCTGCTTATGTCTAATTGTCATCCAACAAGTTTCTATGTGGTTATAGAGTAGGAATCTCTTGAGTTTCAAAGTTATCAGCCACGGGCAGCACTTTCCCTCCCCACATCATGCCTAAGAGATCATTGTAGGATGTAGATATTTGTCTTTTTATGCCCAGTAAATGTGTATGTTGTAGTAATTCTGTGGATCCCGACAGTTTCTAATTAATTATGCAGGTAAAGCATCCCTAACCAACCTCTATGTCATCCCCCAGCTGAAAATCTTGAATCTATGAGTGTTCAAGCTTTCATGCTGAATATATTTATGCACAGTGCTCTTTCTCCCAATAACACTATTAATTGGGAGCCCAAGAAGTGACCTGCATTATAAAAGAGGCCCCCTTATACTGAGGCTGTATCATTATAGTGCAAAAAATAGCACAAAAAATTGGGTATGACGTGA
Organism: Margaritifera margaritifera; assembly: GCA_029931535.1. Lineage (NCBI taxonomy): Eukaryota > Metazoa > Mollusca > Bivalvia > Unionida > Margaritiferidae > Margaritifera > Margaritifera margaritifera. Next base: position 2,040,815 of record JAQPZY010001687.1, read on the forward strand.
AATATAATTATAATTGGATTTGAACAGCCAAGGACTTAAATTAAAGTGAAATTAATGAAGTAGCAAATAAAATAATATAATTAATGGGAACCATGATCATACACTCATCATACAAGGGTTAGCAGTAAACCAGTATACTAATGGACATACGAGTGTGGAACCACAGTATGTCATACCCTCATCATACAAGGGTTAGCAGTAAACCAGTATACTGATGGACATATGAGTATGGAACCACAGTATGTCATACCCTCATCATACAAGGGTTAGCAGTAAACCAGTATACAGCCAGTATACAGTGTTGCACCTACAATCTCAAGGTCAGGGACACTGTGTCCCTCACCTCCAGATAGGGGGTGGGGGGATACACAACATTTTAAAGTGACAAAGGAAAATTGTAGTACATAATGCACTTGAAGTGCTAAAAAAATGAGATAATCTTATTTGCTTCGACAGTTTTGCCACCTTAACTTTCTCATATTTTCCTTGGACATTTACATTATTGCAACAAATGTTTTATCATGTAATCAAGTAACTCATGAAAACATGAACATGTTTGAATATCTGGTTAACCTGAAATGAACTACACCATGGAATTTTCTGTTCCAGATCTTGCTCTCATATAACTTTAGTGTTCACTCATTATCTACTAGCATTTATTATAATAAATACCCATGTTTTCTTAATTACTTGTCTTTTAAATGTATTAAATCATAAATCATATGACAAATTGTGTATTTGCATAAATTAGTACCTTTTTTCATTAATTCAGCCTGTGAATACATTAAATCTTCACTGCCATAGGTGTGACTTTAACCTCGAAAATACGTTACAATGGCGGTGGTCAAAGACTTCAGCAACTCGGCAGACTACCACAAGCCTTGAACATTTTCATTGCCAGATTCATTGTTTGGAAATGGATATTCATTGCCATCTTACATGTTTTATCACTTTTAGTGACTTTGGCCATTGTTAGTGCCAACATTGATGTGCATGCACATCTGCGAAGGAAAAGTGTAGGCATATTTGTTTTATTTTTTTCCTGACAAAAAGGCGCACCCAGAGGGGTGCACAGGGTCAAAATTTGGGGGACAAAGGACAAAAAAATTCGGAAAACCTGCGAGCCAGCGCTCTAGGTGCAACACTGAGTATACTGATGGGTTTAAGAGTGTGGGACCACTGTACAACATATCCTCATCCTATGAGGGACAGCAGTAACCCAGTATACCAATGGGCTTAAGAGTCTGGGACCACTGTATGTCATACCCTCATCATATGTGGGGTAGCAGTCAACCAGTATACCGATAGGCATAAGACTGGTGGACCATTGTATGTCATATCCTCATCAAATAGGTGTAGCAGTCAATCAGTATCCTGATGGGCTGAAGAGTCTGGGACCACTGTATGTCATACTCTAATCATATGAGGGGTACCAGTCAACGAGTATAACAATGGGCTTAAGAGTGTGGGGCCACTGTATGTCATATTCTCATCATATTGGGTAAATAGGGGTAGCAGTCAACCAGTATCCTGATAGGCTGATGAGTCTGGGACCACTGTATGTGATATCCTCATCATATGTGGGGTAGCAATTAACCAGCTTAAGAGTGTGAGACCAATGTCACACCCTCAGCATAAGATGAGCAGCAGTATACAGATGGGCTTAAGAGTGTGTGACCACTGTATGTCAATTGTTTTTTTTTTTTAATTTCTCTACCATAAAGACCATAAAATGCAAACATCCATGACATTTAGAACACTAAATGTAATTTATTTTGACTAGTTGTGCAATAGAAAGAAAATAGATATAACTTAACAGGGCTTCTGAAAGTTTTTGGCCCCTGCCACACATTCTTTCCTGAAAAATGTATATAGCTGCTGGATACCGATGAAATCTTTTTGAAAAAACAGTAAAAGATTTTATTTATCAAAAATAATAAGAAACATTGATATATTTCTTTGAATTGATGCAGACCTGCCAACAATAAAGAGACATTCTCAGCAAAGAAGTTGATAGTTTTCAGTAAGTTTGACCGATTTTCAGTAAGGTGTAAAAAAATATAAAGTACTGGCAACAAATAAAGTTTAAACAACTGTACAGTTACAGTTCATTTCCTTGTTTTAATATATGCTATTTATGCTACTGTTGTGACTGGTATGTGGCACTTTTGCACTTTCTGAGAAACATCTGGTCAAACTCAATTTAGAAGCTGTCTTCTCCGTTCACTTTCATCACTACAATTGCTTCAAAGGTATCAAGTGACATAGATGATCTGGATTTTGAGTGGTTTTTGCAACAAATGTGAACACTATCTCACAACCTGCATTTGAATGTGGAACAATGAGCACTGCCATCTTGATACTGGACAACAATTTGTATTTCAACTGGCAATTTATATCCTTGAGTTCACTGGTAAGAGCCTATTGCTTGTCACCTGGTCTCAATGTTTAAGATCCTAGGATTCAATTTGTCCACTTGGTAATTCAAAAACTCTGCTTCCAAGTTGTCATGCTAGTTGGTTTCCATGGGTTCCATACATTCAGATCTCTTTGGGAAATACATCACACTGCTGAAATCATTCATCATTCTTTCTGACACATCAGCAACTGCATTGTGCTTGCAAAGTTCATTATTCAAGTGAAAACTTTTAACTATGTAATCACAAACACTTGTGTAATAGTCCCTTACATCTTTATAGAATTCACAGAGGCTACTTTCATAAAGATTACTTTCAGCCATGTATTTTCTTATTTCTGAACCTAATGTAAGTGCATAATCTGACTTTTGTTTCTTGCAGTACAATCAATGTCAGTAAGATCCTTGGCTTGTGAAAATTCTGTAGCCTTTATAAATCTTGAATTCAAGCATGCTTTCTCTAAGTTTGTGGATCATATGACCTTCCTGTTGTAGGAATAGGTTATGTTTGTTAAATGATGCAATAATGTCGTCTAGAAATAAACAATAAAGCTTCACATTCCAAGACAAAAAAGCCTTACACATACTTTTCCTCTCTGTAACTGATTCTTTTAGGGTCCCTTTTGTCATTTGTAACTAATGATGTCTGAAATCCAGATTTATCCTTCTCAACTGATTTCTGGGATTTAGGTTTCTCTAAGGCACCTTTCTTGGGTTTTGTTTTTTCAGTCTTGCCTGCTTTGACAGACTTACAGGTAGTACTAGCTTAAATATTGGATTTATCACAACTCAAGAGTTTTACTGCATGTACTAGCCCTCTTTTTTTCCTTCTTTGATACTGGACATATGAGGAACTTTATCCTTTATACTAGACTGTGCAGTTTTAGACTCCCTCTTTGACCTGCTACTTTTGGTTTCAGCCTTTTTGAATCTACCCTCCTGTTTCTTGCTCAAGATACATTTGTAAAGGTTTCCACTGTTCCAGCAGTCTCTTTATACCTTCACCAAGAGACAACCAACTTGTTACACAATGCTTCCATGATTTTTTTCTGCTCTTTTCCACACATACTCTGAAGACCTTTTAGTTCCATTTGTCTATTCACACTTGAATCAAAATAATATATGTTCACTAACAAGTCATAAAAAACTCACAGGCAGTTTATCAGCCCCCTTTGGAGTTGTTAAATATTTCAAATGGCTTGAACATCCACTTAAGTATACTGAGGGATTCACCCATGTCATATGTCCAAATACACTTTTATTGCAACCCATCATCAATGTAGCATTGCCTGATTAAAATGCAAGACAGTTATTCCAGCTTACATTTTTTTTTCTTCAAAACATCATCTAATAATGTGAAAATATTTGCCACCGTCGAGACTCCATTACATGTTAAAACTGACAAAAAGAGCTTCAGTTAAAATCCCCTCTGTATGAGCAAAATAATTAACAACAACTAGGTGCAACTTCTCAGAATCATTGCTACCATCAGTTGCTATACTGAAGAGTTGGGATGAAATATTATTCACATGTCTTCCTGAATTGACTTAGTGTTCTAATACAATGGCAGTAGTTTTTGCTCTACTACACTGATAACTATTTGCTATTGATGAATTGGAAAACATGCATCTGAATACAGTGGTCCCCCTCTTGAACGGCCCCACTGACCAGCGGCCACCCGCTTTATACGGCCACAGTCCCTTGGCACTGACGAGTTTGTGTTCAAAAGTACCCCTCAAGTACGGCCACCCCATTAGTGCAAAAACGGTCAAATTTACCCCTCGCGAGTCACCACATAATGGTTGTTTACAGATTAAAATCTCACTAATATTTGTTAATTTCCCAATTCAAAACATTGACATTTGTTCCAACATGTCAATAAAGTAACTTTAATCCATACAAGAGGTAAGCAATCCGATTATCATTATTGCCATGTGTTCCTTAGATATAAGCTTTTGTCACTTTGATAATTACTGGCTATTATTACCACCAATAATTATCAAGATGACAAAAGCTAACCACTGAGAAGCACTGTATTGTTCAGCTAAAGTCAGCATGACATCCGGTCACCAGATAGTAAAATGGTATGTTAGCCTTTCTGGATTCTCTCTCATAGATTATGAAATGTTCTTAACCAGGTACCAGACTGGAGGGGAAGAAAAAAAAGGTGATCACGTGACAATCTCAATTTCTTTTGTAAACACTGTGCATCTCGTGTGATAACTACATATTGCCCACGAATGAATAAGTTGTTGCAAAATGTCGTCACACATTCTCAGTTTAGAATGAAAAATGAAAGCAATTAGACTAAATGAAAAGAGGGAGAGTCCTTTGGGAAGACTTAATCGACGAACGTACTGGAAGAGTTACAACCAAATGTTTGTGCCCAGAATTTACCGACAAGGTGGTTTTGCACCACAATTCATGATTATTCATATTTTAAAAAAATAAAATAACATTGATATTAGTCTTATCACATTAAATCCATAACCAGATAATATTCCTGTGAAATTTAAATGAAAATATTAAATATATAAAAATTAGTTACACCTTTTATACTTTATATGTAGTTATTACTCACAACTGTGTGATCCCCCTCTAGAAAGGCCACCCTTCTTATAAGGCCACATTCCTGCTGCAGAAGGGGTTGCCTTATAAGAGGGGGACCACTGTAGTTTAAAAGCATGGTCTGATGCCACATAAGCAACATTATGCTCAACTAAAAAGTTTGTAAAATTTACTTTGGCCTTTATGACCTTCAGTTCAGTTTCTGACACTATAGATCCAAATCCCGTAGGTCAATGACTTAGAAGTACCATATATACTCGCTTATAAGTCAAAGTTTTTTTAATTAAAAATTGTATTAATGCAGAGTAGGGGTCGTCATATAAGCTCGACATACAAAATCTTTTTAAATCTGACCATAATCCCTTAGCATGTAAAGGCAGAAAATGCTTTGTTTTCCCATTTCACAATATTTTGATTGAGCTGCTAATTTGATAATTCTGACCATAATCCCTTAGCTTGTAAAGACAGCACTGCTTTGTTTTCCCCAGTGGACAATCCTTTGATTGCGCTGCAAATTTGGTACTTGTTCAGTGCCATGTTGAGTCCCTTTGATCATACCTCACAACTGACATGTGTTCAGTTGCGGCAATACTTTAAGGAGATTTCAAAGATTGTATGATCAAAGTGTCTCTTACAGACCCCAAGCTCAGTCTCTACATAAATAATGGTCCAAGTTTATGAATTGTCAGTGTTCTGTCAGTTACTGTGTGCTTTGTCACTCAGATATCATACATCGTGATTTGCTAAGTACTTTCACCAATATGGGGAAAAGATATCGTAATGCATATGATGGAGCATTTAAGTTAAAAGTTATAGACTTTGCAGAGAAAAATAATATTTGTGCCACAGAACGTGAATTTTGGTGTGTCGGAGAAACAGATGCATGACTGGTGCAACAAAAAGTCAGTTATAGGTGAAAGTACCAGACATCTGATGAAAATTTGAGTAATGGAAAGCAATTATGTAAATTGGGAGTTTAGTTTCAACAAGTGGATTCTAGAGCAGCATCAAAATGGGCATGCAGTCACTAGAAATGCCATTGGACTGAAGGCCCTTTCTACTGCCAAGGCAAACGGTGATGAATATTTTAAAGCTTCAGCTGGATGGTGTACGCGATTTATGTGACGTCACTGACTTGTACTTAGACAACACACTCACATAGCCCAGAAATTGCCTGTCAATGTTGAGGAGAAAGTGGATAGTTTTTTAAACTTTGTTATCAAGGAGAGGAAACATAATGATTTTGATCTGGCGCACATAGGAAATATGGACAAAATATCCATGTTTTTTATATGCTGTGAAATTCAACTGTACACCAAGTTGGAGACAAAACAGTGAATAGAAGACTTAGTGAAATGAGAAACAACATTTCACAGTAGTATTAAGTTGTTAGCAAATGGTACAAAACTGAAGCCGCTACTTGTGTTTAAATGCAAGACTATGCCAAAAGAAAAGATCCCAAGTGGAGTGGTTGTAACCATTAACTCTAAGGGATGGGTATACGAGGCAATTTGTTTGGTCTAGATTGAGAAGTATGGAATACTAGACCATGCGCATTGTTGAATCATAAGGCATTGGTTGTGTGGGACATGTTTTGGGCACATTTGATGCAGTCTGTGAAACTGAGTTGCGGCGACAAAGAACATACCATGCTGTGATTCCTGGCGGCACTACGTCTGTACTGCAATCACTGGATGTTTGCCTAAACAATCTGTTTAAGGTAAATATGCATAAACAGTGGCACAAGTGGATTGTAGATGGGTCTAAAGAATTAACAAAGGCAGGAAATCTGGAGCATTCAGGGACTGAGTTAGTATCTCAGTGGGTGTGTAAAGCATGGGAGGAAATTCCAAATGAGATGGTGGTCAAATAATTTAAGAAATGTGGTATTTCCAATGCAATGGATGGGGCTGAAAATGACAAAACTCTTCAATGATTTCATACGAGACAAGACCAACACCAAAGCACTCGCAGATGACAGTTAAGACAAAGAATCAGAGTCGGATGAGGAATCAGTCAGTGATCAGATGACAGTGGAGGAATTACAAACTTTATTTATTAGCTCCCGAATTAGCTTTTTGCGGCAGTAAAAAGGGGTGGTTGACTCTTAGTCGAGTCAACTTATAATCAAGTATATATGGTAAATTTAAATGCAACATAATCACATGACAGTGACAATCATATCACCCACCATGACATAACATGCAATAAATGTAATGGTTGCCTTTCCTGCTTTTTCTAAGCATGACCAAGAATCTAAATAATCTTTTTTATACTTTTATAACTACTGTTTCAACTTTTTACGTGGCTGATTGTTGTCTCTGCCTTCAATGGATTTTCTTTTGGATGAAATTTTTAGATGATCGGATGCTAAAACGTAAGAGCAAAATCTTAATCAGGTGGGAGTTTTGCATGAATAATATAGGTAGATTAAAGTATCTGAGGTACCAATGTATAGTTAGTCTGGTTCCCTAACATAATCCACTTAGTCAAATATGAAAACCCAGATTTGGACCAAACCATGACAAACCACTATCTGCAATTGACTGCAACAATCATATTTTCATATTTTTTGCTATTATTCCATTAAGTTCATAATTTTATGTTCATTTCAGCAAAAACTTGTGGCAAAATCATAAGGGTTGCCAGGTCTGTTGATGTACCAGAAAATGTGTAGTGTTTCATTCCATATTAGCTGTTTATTCAGTTTATGTATTTTGGTTTCATTAATCACTTTTTCGCTCTTCAATTTTTCATTTAAAAAAATATATTTTCTTTTAGAAAAATTTAGTATAGAATCTTATCATATAACATTATTTTCTGTTTTTCTTAGGATTTAAAAAAAAGTATAATTTTTATCAGTCAACAGACAGTAAGCCTCAAAAATATGTAACACTTGCTTAGCAGATATAATTGGTTGACTCTAGTATTTTGTGGTTGATAATAAAAGTCAGTTTTGTTGCTTCTTTCATTTCCTTTGGTTCTAATTAGGGCCTAGACAACATTTTTGTTGTTTTAAGGCCTTGTATGTGCCAACACACTGCCACACATCACATGTTGTGAGGGGTTAATGTTGGGACTAAAGTCACCAAAGAGCCAAATCATTCAGTTGCATGATTTTAAGAAGTCTGGAGATTAGGAGTTACCAATTTTGTAGCTATGAAAGCTAAAGGTTGTCTGCCCACATAGGTGGCAGTCAGACAGAGTGATCTCCCTTTAGATATAGGGATTGGTGCCAAAATCCCATCTGTATCTCAGTTATTACTGGAGCAAAATGCACGCTCTCTTAGTAGGATGTAACTGCGGGAAGGCTTGGAGGCTGTGTCCATATTATGATCGGGTAAGTATTATCGAACAAACATATTTTACTCCAAAAATTAGTTTCTTCTTCAAATGCATTACCTGATCATAATACATTGGGAGAATTGATAAGAGGTGGAGGGAGTTGCATTCCCTTGCACAAGAGATAGGCCATCTCCAGTTCCCTAAGGTATGAGGCAGCTTCTAAATCTTTGATATACCACCAGCTGGAGTAATGACTCTATATTCCAAGACACGGCTTTAGGGAGAAGGGGAACAAATTTTCTCCCACAAATCCAGCAAAAGTCATATTGCCACATCAATGAGAAGCTACCAAATTACCTGGGAAGGTAGCCTGTTGCACTGCTGCTATAGGTCCCACCAGATCTAAGTGAGCCTTTTGGGATGAAAGATCCAACAGGTAGAAACTCGGACCTCCATCCCACGGTTTGTATAATATCAGCTAGGGAACAGTTATGCTTTAATACAATGCTTGTCGCAACTGCCCTACCCTCATGAGCCAAAATGCATAACAGCTTTATCTGATCTTAGGTTAATTCTCTGTATGCAGAACAAATAACCCATTTTATCCAAGACAATACAGCCTGAGCTGAGATATCGACCTATCCCTCTTTCAAAGGTAAAAATAGAAAAGATCTCCCTCTTTGCACCGGCTTGGTTCTTTTGCGGTACCACTTGAAAACCCTCATTGGGTCCTGTACATGACCGTGAGTTAAAGGGTCCTGATTGGAAAGAGGTTTCACCACAAAATACTGACTGCCCATGAGTGGGAGCCTGTTCTTAGCAATGAAAGCAGGTGCCGTCATAAGTGATACTGTCCCTTCCCGATGGAACTGTAAATAGTTTGGGTCAACCAACAGAGAATATATTTCACTGATCCTGCCTGTTGTAGCTAGGACAAGTAGGAAGCAGGTCTCATATGAAAGGTGAACCAATGATGCTCTTGAGAGCAGTTTAAATGGTGCCTTATTCAGCCATGTTATAACCCATGATATATTCCACTTTGGGCAGGGAGTCATTGCCTTCAGTCGTGACAAATCAAATTTTGCCAGAAGATTAGAGAGGTTTTGTTTTGTCCTATATTCTCTCTTCTGTGATGGTAGAGTGTGTCTGAGATTGTGGAACGGTAACCTTTTATCATGATGGGAGCTAACTTCTTCGCTTCAAAGGGCCATAGTAGAAAGTTAGCTATTTGGTATATTGATGCCTTAAACAGAAGAATATGTCCTTGCTCACACCACTGTAAGAAAATTCTCCACTTACCCTCATATGCTTTCAAAGTGGTGGACCTTCTAGCCCAAGTGATTCCACCACTTGGTTGAGAACTGTGTTCCTGAGGGCTTGTTTAATATGATCCAGATATGTAGGTTCAACAGATCTGGGTTTGGATGAAACTCCTGCCATCAAGTTTATTTGAGCAGATGAGGAAATGTCCCTATTTTCCTTGGAATCTCCACTGCCAGATTTAGCAAGCTCTTTATCCATGATTATCCCACTTAAGGGGAGCAATCAGGATTAGATGGCACTCCAATTCTCTTGCCTTTTGCAGAATCTTTGGAATCAGATGCATTGGAAGATAAGCATAGGCATCCAAACCATTCCAAAATATGGAAAGATTGTAGACTGCCCAGGCCCTTTGAGCTGGGACAGTATTGACAAAACTTGGGAGTTTTACATTCCAGCTTGTTGCAAATAGATCTGCAAGTGGTCGATCCCAGCAGGTACAGATGCAACTGAAAACCAAGGGATGAAGTGATCAATTAGTTTGTATTAGTTGATTTCTTCAGGACAGCGAGTCCACCAATACATTTATTCTGCCTGAAATATGATGAACTTGCAAGTGGATCTGTTGCTGATGACACCACCTTAGATAATTCACCACGGTGGAGTTGTTGGATAGAATGAGTACGCCCTTTCAACAAAGCTTCTGCCACTAATGAAATGTTTTCAATATGGCCTTCATCTCTAGGATATTGATATGCAATAGACAGTCCTGAGTAAGCCACACTCCACTGGACTACTGAAACGATGAAAGGAGACGGACCCCCAAGCAGCTATGCTTGCATCCATACAAATCATTATCTTCAGAGGTTGGACCTGCAAGGGAACATCCGCTGTAACCCAAGTGAGGTTCTCCCATTTGCTAAGATGGAGACTGGTATTGTTGTTACAATGGGCAAAGTTTTGGTCTCCACTGGGACAATATTATCATATATAATAGTCTCATGAATAGGACCCAGTATGATGAAATCCACTGCCAAATTGCATAGGCCCAGCAGGCGAAGGAATTCTCAGGTTGAGATATGGTTCTTTGCAAGAACTGAAACCATTGTTAAAATGATTTTTAATACACATTCCTGAGGAAGACATACTCTGTTCAGATGCATTTTGAACTCCATACCCAAGTGGATGAAATGTTGATATGTATGATATCAGATTTTTCCTTGTAGACAATGAATCCAAGGCTGAGGAGTGTAACAAGGGATTTCATGTCTTGATTTAAAATACAACTCACCTGGTGTTTTTTATGTATGTCATCCAGGTATTTGTATGTCACGGACGTGGAGATGGTTCTTAAGTGAGACACTACTCTGTCGACAATTCTTGTGAAGACCCAGGGACTAATGTCGAGACCAAAAGGGGGTGCCCTGAACTGGTATACTGTACCCTTGAAGGCAAACTGAAGAAACTTCTGGACGACTTATGAATTGGGACATGTTGATAAGCATCTTGCAGATCTATGCTGATTGCAAAGTCTCCCTCCTGAATGATATTTTGAACCATGGTGCCCATATGAAATGATTGAGAGAGCTGAGGTCTATAACTGGCTGTTGTCCTTTGGCACCAAGAACAGTATTGAGTAAAAGCCTGGTCATTCTGTATTGTAAACAATCTCACCCTTTTCTGGAGAAGATCATTTCTCGCTGCAAGACATTGGCCTTGAAAGGGTCTTTTGCGACTTCTGTAGCTGAAGGGATCCAGGACAATGGAGGAGGAGTGTTGAATGTAATACAGAGGCCCTCTGAAATGATTTGCCAGGTCCATGGATCGTTGTAGCAAATTCTTTCCCATTCAGCAGCAAAGAAGTGGAGTCTTCCCCCCACTGAGATATTTTATAAGGATGGCATGAAAATGATGTCATTTTTTCTGGAAGGAGGCTGTTGTGGAGGGAAACTGGGGGTGAAAATGATCCCTTTCTCTCTGTTTTTTGTCCACATTTGTTGTCAAAAACTGGCCTTGCACGTGTCAAGGGTCTATAAGACTGCTTCCCCATCTAATGTGTCCTAGAGATGTCCTTTCTGTTCCTTTGATCTCTCCTGAAAAAATTTCCTCAGTCTCTGATGCTCTATCTGAGGTAGATTTGTTTCTTTGGTGGCCTGCTTAGATACTTCCTCCATATGACCATTAAAGAGGAGGTCGGAAGAAAATGGCTGTGATCTCAGCATGGCCTTGTCGTGCTCTTTTAAAAAGGTGGAAGTGAAGAGCACTGCACCTATTTCCATGAGTTGTAAATTACCCACTGCTGTCAATGCACTGGCCAGTGTGTGCTGTGCTGCTCTGTTCAGTACTTCCTCCAATTGTGAGACAGACTCCCACGAATGTCTGGTGGGTATCACTGTTGAGTGTCATTGAGGCGCTTCCGGTCCATCCTTACTGAAGAGGGTTTTGACATTCCCAGGCTTGCAATGTCTCTGTCTACCACTGGGACTTCTGTGTGAAACACTGGCGTGTGTGTCTTATAGAATGCACTACTGAAATTGGATGGTAGTCGTCACCGTGAAAATAATGGTCTATTGACACTAGGGTCCTGTAATCGCCTCTCTAAACAAACCAATAAGTCTGTCATTCTCCCAGTCTGCAGTAACACTGTGAACACCGGTTGGTCTTTCTTGATTAAAATCTCAATGGATGCTGGAATTCTGGACCAAGCTGTTGATGAGAGGAGATGAACAAAATTCTAGTGGTAACAAGCAAAAGACTTCTTCAATCAATGTTTTGGAAAGCAAGTCTTCTCTTGTCATCGTTAGGTCAAGCAAGGAAGTTGGAGCTAGTGAGCATAATTCGTCATCTCTAGAAGAGTGTGGTGATGCTGACACTGCTTGTACAATCTTTGATGGTGTTGGTGAAAATTACTGAAAGTGACAGCAAACAAAACTTGAAGTTTGTCCAGATTGAGATATTGTAACTTTCAGTCACTCACTAAGCAAGCCCTCTGTATCCTAAGAATAGTCTCAGGAATCTGGGACTGCAACATCTCTGTAGCTGAAACCATACAAGTTAGTTTTGACAGGCTGTCCTATGGTCACCGGATGTTGACCTTGAGTGGCATGGGCATGAGAAGGAGCTGTAGAGGTACCATGACTACCTGGCTCCATAAACGGTAAGGACTGATTCCATGCTCTTGATCGAGTTGATTCAGTATCTAGTAGGTACTGTGGCTCTAAATTCAACCTGGAGTGAACAGGGAGCTTTATGGCACTATAATGGGTAGATTGATCCATAAGAGTGTCGGTGTTCGGATGTTGGGAGGGCATACTAGATAAAGACATTCCCTCATTTGACATTAAGGGTAAGATCGAATTTGGTGTTAACCTCATGCGATCTGATTTGGATGGCAGAGTCTGATTGTGATGGAACAGGGCCATCTTTTCCTACATAACATTGTCAAGATCGTTCTGTTGGTTATGGGATATGTGATCCTGAAAACCGCTCACTACTTGCATCATGCGAGATAGTATCTGAGTTGGAATGGCATGCTCTCGATCTGGCTCATATCTGGCAGGAAAAGAAGACTGGCCAGCATATGTTTGAGGCATCAGGCCTATTGGTACCACTGACAAAAATCTTGTCTAGTTGTGGCGGCAAAGCTGGAGCTGTGGCTGTATGCATAGCGGTAGCCAAAAGGGATCTCCAGATTCGCTTATTGGCTGGTGAGCCCTCTGCTTTGCCATACTCATCCATCAGGAATTTAATGACTGAGGCAGCATCAGCATTAATGCTAACGATATCCTTGTCTCTCAAAATCTGTTTATCCACTTTCCCTTTCTGGCCAATTGTCTGGCCAGTACTGTAGCCCACTGACTCTCCATCAATCTAGTTTATATTTTACATGCATTGCCCGTGTGGCATCCCACACATGCTAAACATGTATTATGATTATCGTCAATGCTCTAGAGGCATTTACACTGTTTGCACTTAGTCCTGCCCATACTCTAGACTCTGAAAATATAAATAGCGGAAGACAATATTTATACAGGTGTAGCCAGCCAAGCATCACTTTATAATCTGGGTAAATGTAACAAAAGAAAGAATGACTCAAAGAAGCTTTCACAATTTCTCAAATACAAATTAAATTTTCTACAATATAAAATATAAAATATTTTAAACAAACAAAGTGAAAGAATTAAAAATAACTTACAGTTTAGAATTTCCTTAATTAGTCCTAAATTGTTCTAATTTACTAATCCGGAAGTTAATCCAAACTATTCCGAATGAATGGGTCTGGAATGTCCCGATGTACCAATGATTTTCAGTTCTAAATCCAAATGTTAATTTCAGGTAAATTCCTGTGAATGTAGAATATTATTAAGTTCCTTGAACAATAGTACTTAAATCCAAATTGTATTACGTAGAGAATAGATTTTCCACCAGCTGATATTACAAACAATAAACAATCTTCCTCAACAACCTTATGATCTGGAATAACAGTATAAGAATGCTCAGTGATTAAAATTTTATTATATAGCCTCGTACTGCATAAAAGAGAATAACCCTCAACTCAGAAACTATGTTCTAATATGATTCCATCCTACAGTAAACAACTTTTACTGAACCAATCAGAAACTAGGTCGCGCATGTCAGCCTAAAAGTACTTTCGCACTACAGTAACAATACCTTAATTTCAAATCAACAAGATGTTGATCCAGGTCATAACAGCACGCGCTAATTACGTGATTTACCATTGTTGTGTTAAGTTGACCGACATAATTATTGATTTTCCCTGGACAGAAACAACGACTCATATGGCATTCTGTAATCAATGTATACAATAGCGCAGGCTACTAAATTAAAGAATTATAATACAATGGTTATAAACCAAAAAAAAAACTATTTTATAATTTAAAGATGATACATAATTCCGTAACAAATCTATGAAGTGAACATTACTGGACTACAAAAGCATTTTGTCAAAAATTACCTGTAAAGCAAGGGCCCAAGTGACGGCCAATACAGATAAAGTCATTGAAGCGTCTCTATATAAATACTGAAGTGGACGCTATTTGACTAAATACTATCTATAGAAAACTTACCTGTATGTATCTGAACATAAGTGTAATTTAATACAGGAGACATGTGTGCAACGTTGTTTAGAACTTTCCAAGGTGGACACTGAAACAATTATAGTTTTTATAAACAACAAATTATTTGTAAGACTTAAAGGTCATTTATTTATATTGCAGAATATACAAAATTCGAGTACACACTGTTGAATGCCCATACTGGTGACCTGAGCAGGTAACCACAAAAAGGTGCCTAACATGTATAATTTATGACAAAGTTCTACAAACTTTGTCTCAGATAGAAAAGACCAAGATATAGTTGGAAATATAGATGGAGTATACTTCCCTCCACTTTGCTCTATAGTTGAGTACAAGAAACTCCTGAAGTCGGTTTTGTGAGGTCTCTAAAGAGAGCATGCTAACTAGCACAAGCAGTAGTAACTGAGGTACAAGTGTGATTTGGCACAAATCCCTATATCTTGGGGGAGATCACTCTAACTGCCACCTAAGTGGGCAGACAACCTTTAGCTTTCACAGCTAAAAATTTTAGCCTGGGAGGGCTGGATTTGCAAGGTAGTGGTCATACTCCTAAGGTATTAGGATCAGGTAATGTATTTTAAGAAGGTTCACACCTGCAATGTCTTATGGTTTAGGGCTGTAGGATGTTTAAATATTTAGAAAAACATCATTACCAAATAATTGTACGGAATAATTATGGACACACTATGTCAAATGTCCAACATGCTGAGTTAGCAACCAGTCATTTCAGCTTGTCAACTGGACATGACCAGCAAAATTCAGCATTTTGGAAGTTATGGGCTTAAATCATGCAAATTTTCAGCTTTTATAGCAAACATCCTCAAGGTAACTTAACTAGTAACAAGTACTCTGTAAATGGATTTCAGTAACATGTACAATTGCCTTTGTTAGCTGTAGACAGACCCTTTTAAACTGACCCTGAACTTGTGTTTGTACCATTGAGCCAAAGTGGAAAAAGTCAAGGGTAGATTTTTCTGTGTCAGCTCCTCCTTTTCCTCATCTTCATCATGTAGCTACAACATAAGTAAATTTTATTAATGTTTACAATAGAAATGCACCAATAATAATGTGCTATCATTTTCTCTGTTTTCATTCATTAAAGGAGCATGTCTTCAGTTTAAGTTACATGAATATACTCTGCCAAACATACTGGTGGTGATGAATTTATGAAATTTTTTTGAAAGGTTTTGGATTTCTCATTGAGGCATTAAACTCATGGAAGTCTCACATGAAACTGTGATAGAAACTGAAAACACTGGAACAAATTTTCTCACATTAGAAATCAAACATTTGTACCACAATCTTTGACCTGCTACCAGAGGCTATTCCTGTAAAGTGTAGTACAGAGCATTGGAATGCCAGTGAACTATATTTCTGTTCTGGGTGGGGTAAACCTAAGACCCAGCAAAAAGACATGTATACATCTTTTGTTGTGTTTTAATGGAGGAGTGATTAATAGAGTCCTTCATATACATCTGTGTTGTATAGAAACATTCCAAATGCAGGTCAGAATGTTGTATCAGATATGAACAAGCAAAGCCTCATGCCTGATGCAAAATAATGTCCCCAAGCATGGAACTTTCCTATCCAACATGGGAGCATAACGAAAGATTTTTCTTGTCTTGCATTTCTTAATAAAAAATGATGATTTAAATCAAAATGGGATATTTAAAATAGCATAACACCCAAATAAACTTTACTCACCTTTTCGATGAAGAATATACCGGTAGAAGGTCATTCAGTGCAAACTTTAAATGACATTTAAACACATGTCCACTCTTATGCCTTAGATTGAATGAGACAAAAAATAACATAGACTTCAAAATGAACTACAGAATTTGTACCTATATCTAGGTCAATCAGTGCAAAATGTCCTGTTTGTGGGACACTAAACTTCAACTACTGCATATTATAGGATGTAAATGTGTTGCACGTATTATCTTCATTATTGTGAAAGAATGCTCACGTGATGATGGATATCAGGGAGTTTTTGCCAGTTTGTGTGCACTAATGATCGCAGTTGATGATCATGTGATGAAAGACAGATATATGCCTGATCACTGTTCTACACTAGAAAACACAATCATACACATATAGGAATGTGAGAACAAAAGAATCATCCCCATGTGAGTGAGCAGGATAGGAATATATGGTCAGAGTGGAATAAGATTTATGCCCAGGGATGAAACTTGCCGAGTCCTTGGCACATATCTCAGTACCCTATAGTTGGATTTTCCTATCCTGTTCACAAGCATGGGGAAGTTTATTTTTCCTCACATACCACAAACCAGATTTGTCAATATCTTGCTTTCTATACATTGATAATATTGCTTTGCGAAGGGAATTAATTTCACTCTATGGTGTAATGAATGGATTTGGTTTGGTCTGATATTTTATGGTACAGCAACACAAGTAGGTTATTTAGTGCCAAAGCAATTGGAGTAAAGTGCCTTGCCCATGGACACACCATGTTCCAATGGTAGGATTTAAACCCACACCCTTTCAGATGGAAGTCCAGCATGCTAACCAATAAGCTACAGCAACTCCTGCTTCCATTACAGGCCTCTTATGACATGCAGGAGGGCACATAGGGCCTATTCTACATCACTGAACTCACAGGGCAGGGTTCCCACACTTGTCAAAACACCTGAACTCACAGGGCAGTGTTCCCACACTTGTCAAAACACATGAACTCACAGGGCAGTGTTCCCACACTTGTCAAAACACCTGAACTCACAGGGCAGTGTTCAAACACTTGTCAAAACACCTGAACTCACAGGGCAGGGTTCCCACACTTGTCAAAACACCTGAACTCACAGGGCAGGGTTCCCACACTTGTCAAAACACCTGAACTCACAGGGCAGGGTTCCCACACCTGTCAAAACAAACATTTCTAGTTCTTTACCAGGTTTTTTCCTGGACAAAACTGATTTTCAAGGTTCACTTATGGCCCATACTGAATGGAATTAACAACATTTTGGCATATTAAAACGTGAATTTTAAAATTAAAATCTGCTTCCATTTTAGCTGCTCATTTACTAAAAAACAGGATGTATCATTAAAAACAGGTATAGCTTCAAAAAAACAAATCTAACTGCATATATCTATCATTTGAATTGTACAGGATAAATATGTTACCTTTTAATACTCTGCTTAACTGCATACTGTCTGAGATAAAGAAATAATAAGAAATGAACAAATGAAGGAGTTTTGTTTCTTCTCAACTTGTTTAACTCAAAAGAAATTTGAATGATCTGTCATAAATCAATATAGCAATATGACCAACTAGAAGGGATTTGTTTTTGAACAACCATCCACACCCTGATAATAAATGATTCTGTGACAAAGGCACTTTACAGAAGGAAATTTGCATCAATTTTACATTTGTTCAAAAAAGGAGCCAGGAGGCTAAAATCTTTGCCCCCCCCCCCCAAATATAGATTTGTGTTTGTAAATCACTGCAGACCAAATAAGTCATTGTAAAAAAAATATTTTTTGGGGAATATTGCTATAATGGCATGAAAATCTAATCAAGTTACCAACATACAGCTACAAACATGCTTGCAATATGTTGTATCTCTGCCTTTAATGGATTTTTGCTAAACTGTGCTAACAAGGAGTTCAAAAAAGTTGTAAAAAAAAGAAAGAATTGTTGTAATAATACAAAATACTGTAAGTAATTCTAATTTAAGTGCTGCTATAAGCAGCTAATTTGTATTTTATATAGGCGCTCTCAAACCTGAAAATTCAGAGTATAAATTTTGAGTACAAATATTTACCATTTTGAGTAAAACTGACACTGAAGAAAAAATGTGACAAACTCTTTTTGCATAGGCAAAAATGTAATTATTTTCTTCTTTGAAGCCCATACAAAACAAAAAGAGGTAATACCTCAAAGGTACGTCCCATCAAGATGACAATAAACCTCTAAACCTACAAATCTGAATGCAAATGCCCAATGCATTGATGACAATGTCATGTACAGGTAACTAGCAGTGGATGCAATAAGCTTGTTGCTTGCTGTTCTCTTTGGTCTTTAATTAGTTATGCAAAATAATAATCTGAGCACAAGTTAAACTCTTACTCTTTGCATGTTATAAAACAATTAAAGGCTAATCCTACTGACTTTTATCCCTTTCCTCCCTGAATTAACAATACAAATCAAAGAAATTTGGCAGTCAGAAACCAAACTCAATGCATGACTTTCATACAATGTGACAGTGATATAAATTCAGACAGCTACTGTGGGAGTGAGCACATGCTTTCGAAATGCAGAAAATAAGTTATTTCCAGCAAGTCACTCATCCTAGTCCAGCTTTGCCTCTACCACCTGTTCAACCTACTAATGCTATACCACCTGATTTCCCAAAGTTATTGTAGCTGTTTCAGTCAAAAACCGGAGTTAAAAGGTCCATACCTTAAGGAGTACCCCAGTTAGAGTTGAGAGACAGAATTCTGCATGATAACAATGTCAATGAAACTGGCAACAAATCAGAGATGCGTGGTTGCTACATGATTGCTCAAAAGCAGTAGATAGCTGATTATGCAAAAGTCCATGGCTGATTATGCAAAAGTCCATGGAGTGAATATGGCTACCCAAAAATTTGACATGGCAAGAAAGAATGTCTATAGATGGATAAGAACAGATTATTCATCACCCATAAAGACAAATTATGGAAATTATGGAAAAGGTGGATGGAAACTGAGCTATCCTCACGATGATTGATGACTGTTATCATAGAATTGGTACTGCAGCAGTGAGACATGCAGTTACCAGTTTCTTCCAATATTCTCATCAACAAGGCTTGTCACCCTCATCAAACCACACAATCACAATTTCTGCACCTCTAGAGGCTTGCTGCCTAAGTTTATGTGGCATAATAACCTGGTATTCTGAATGCAAACTTCTCTGGCCCAGAACTTAACCGGTGACCTTGAAACAAAATGAAGTGATTTTCACCAATTCTACTACACATAAGAAATGATTATCCTTATTACACCTGATTGGTAATATGGATAAGACTCCTGTCTTCTTTAATCTGATTCCCAACAGAACAGTAGAGGCAAAAGGATCGAAGTCCGTTTTCACGTGCAGCACAGGATCAGAGTGAAGACACCTTACAGCAGTTGTCACTGCTGATGGTACCTGCCTCCCAGTAAATGTTATATTTAAGGGGAAGAGAGTAATATAGTTGAAGATACCTTCAAATGTGCTCATTGGATTCCAGGAAAAAGGGTGGATGGACACAACCCATATGATATTCTGGACAATGAAAATAATGGATATGCACATCCAGCATCAGGACAATATGCTAGTTTACACAGCTTCCAAGGTCACATCTCCAATGATGCAAAGAGTAATTTCAAAAGGGTCAAGACAATGCCAACATCGATTGATGTAAATTGATTTCGCTGCATTTAATTTTTTCATATAAATTATACATTTTGTATGGAGGGGAAGTGGGGGGTGGGAGTGGGTGGGTATATATTTAAGCATAGAAACATGATTTTAATAATTAGTTACAGCCAGTATGTGTGTGTGTATGTGTGTGTGTGTGTGTGCATGCATGTATCTTTGATTTTTTAAGTTAACTGTTATATTATTGTTTATAATCATCAAAATAGCTCCAATTCACAAATGTTTCTCTCTTTGTAAATGCAATTCTGACTCTCAATAAAATTGTCTATGTCTATCCTTGGGGGCTGCACATCAAAGCTGCAACCTCTTGATGTATCTATAAAAAAAAAATTCAAAGCCCTGATGAGAAAGGAGTGGGTGGAGTACATCAGCAGCAGCAAACCCAACAAGAAATGGATGATAAAGACCCCTAACACACAGATGATAGTAGATTGGGTATAAAAGGCCTGGGCTTCTATTTCCAAGATACCAGAGCTCATTAAAAAAATCTTTCCCCATAAAAGGAATTTCAAACTCCCTGAATGGATTTGAGGACTCAATTCTTACGACATGATTCAGTATTGCTAAATATGGATGTAGCAAAAGAGTTTGAAAATGACTGTATCTTGGAGGAAAATGTGCAATCAGAGACATTTACACACTTATTTTCAGATTCTAAGGAATTCAGGGGGTTTGAATGAGATGACTGTGAATAATTTTGAGATGGTTCTATCCTGATCCAAAAAATATGTGCTTGTAACTGATGCTGCAGTGACTTCACATTTTACACACTGAGATGTTTTATTCCCATCTAACTTGGATGAATGCTATATTCCTGTTACACACTTCATACAGGATTACTAAATGTGATTAAATATATAAAATATATGGCTTCTTTTAACTTGTTTGTCATTTTGCTTTTCATTTTTTCCTAGTAGGGTCGGCAACACAATGGCTTTATAGACCCTCCGTTTTGCTTACAGACTGATGTCTCTGCACTCCCACATATTTGCACATAGTCTGCCAAAGGCCACACTTGCTTCAGCAATTCTGGTGTTTGTTTCATCATTGATGTGGACTGCACATAACAGTGCAATGCCAAGGAAGGTGAACTTCACTGCCTGGAGGGTTGGGCCATTCACTGTGGTGGTAAGCTCTACGTAAGGCTTTCCTGCTGCAGGTTGGTGCATCACCTGTCTTCTTGATACTGACTGCAAGACCAATTTTTGGTCACAAGCTGAAGAGAAATGGTCCATACCCTGTTGCATATCAGACTCCGATTTTGCATTCAGGGAACAGTCATCAGCATATAGATCACAGTCACTTCCTGTAACTTTGTCTTCACCTGTAGTCTCCTCATATTGAAGAGCCTGCCATCAGTCCAGTATCTGTCATAGTCATGGAAGTAATCTTAAGCATGGCAGAGAAGATCATACTGAAGAGGTCTGGAGCAAAAATGCGGCCTTGCTTGATTTCACTGGTGACTGGTTCAGATGACTCACCTTAATTCACTACACGAGCAAGCATGCCATCATGAAATTGTCAAACCATTACAATGAATTTCACTGGGCAACCAAATTTGCCATGATCTTCCTGAGGCCCCCATGATTAAGACACATATTGGGGCAGTATTATATGGCTAGTTTTTCTTTTCTGATACTTTGCAAATAATTAAATAACCAAAGGATTTAAATGTTTAATTTTGTTCTCCTTATAATCATGTGTTCCAATGGACAGCTCCATTCCCTACTGACAACCTCGCTAATTTTATTTCTTTGGGAATACAGCCCTCATCTGGCTTTTACATGAATTTACATTTGGCATGTAATATAACTCTGCATAGCCATGTGGTTCCTGGCCTATAAATGTGACAATGGCTATTGTAATTAAAAGAAGAATGAACAGGCTATTTAGAAGTGTTAATTGATAATGTGCTCTTGTACACGATGAAGATCACAATCATCAGGTAACTTCGATTTTCGTCAATCATTAGTTTTGTCATGACTTGCACTACATCTACATGTAAGCTACAGTATACATGAATGTTACAGTGAAGTCGATTAATTAGTTATAACTGCAGTTAAAAAGAAAATATAACACAATAAACAGTCATTCAATCTTTATTTTGTACAAAATAGATTAGAATAGAATTAGAATATTTCACCTGGCATGTCAAATAATCTCAATTTTCATCATCATAAAAAGTAAACCCTGTAAAGTTGGTGCCTTTCAATTTGAAACCCCTTAAAATACATCTATTAAAAGCACCCCCAAAACTGAAAGGAGTTAAAGACGGCACCTAAATTAGAATAAAGATGGTAAGCCTTCCAAATTACATCTGCCTAGCTCAAGTGATTTTTGCTTAATCATTTTTACTAAGTTTTGTCCCCCAAAAAGTCCAAACAGTTTAAAAAGCTGTAAAAATATAAAGTTTGCTAAAATGGCCCAAAAATGTAATCAGGTCACCTACATATCATACACTAAAAAGGATACCAAATTTCATTCGTCTACTACAAGTGATTTTTGCCTTAATCGTGCTTATAAACTTTTAGTCAAGAATATCCAAGTCCCAAAAGTTCAAAAATCTGTAAAAAAAAAAAAAAAAAAAAAAAAAGGAAAAATTACTATAGTTGCCTGATCAGGTCATCTATATTAAAACAAATATGTGTACCAAATTTTTGAGGGTTTACCTCAAGTAATTTCTGCTAAAATGTGCTTATGTCTTTTTTATCAAAAAAGTCCAAGTCAAATGATGTTAAAAAATGTGTACAAGAAATTTGAAAAATAAGGTCACAGTCACTAGAACCTAATCAGGCCTTGGGCTGACATTACATGTTTTTCCTGTTCTGGTGGTCCAATGCTAGGAGAGAATAGTTTGGACATGTGTCTTAGAATAATAGAGCTTATTTTAACACACTAAAATGGCAATCAGATAAATTTAAATTTTTGATGTATTTTTTCTGCAGCTGAGCCATCTAAAAAAAGCTTTCTGAAAATTCTTGGCTTTTCCCTGACTTTAAACAATTTTTGCAAAAATACAGGGCTTTTCGAGACTTTTTCCTATTTTAGCTGGTATTGTGGGAACCCTGGAAAGGAACATGTGGCATGTGCTTAAACCGACCTCAATTCATATGCCAGTTTACTTATTCACTGGAACATTATCTATGGTAGAAGTTGTAACTGACAACAGTTGGCAAGTAAACTTATCTACCTCTAGGGTAAGACAGAGTTATCTAAACCAGAGTAAAATTCAAAATAGCTCTTTCAGCTGGGTGAGAAAGAGAAAGGCAGCATTCGATCCTTCCAATGTACAGTAAACATGAGATGACTAGCCCTTACTATATATATATATATATATATATATATATATATATATAGAGAGAGAGAGAGAGAGAGAGAGAGAGAGAGAGAGTTTATTTCAGGGGTGTCCAACCTTTATCTGCGAGGGGCCATATGGCAATTTTTTTTGTCACTCATGAGGCCGTTTATAATCTTGGCCTGTTTTCCACTACCAGTCGGCACAAGTTATGAAAGGTTGGCAGGCCGAATTGAAATCTTTGGCAGTCTGTATGTTGGATAACCCTGGTTTGTTTCAAAGATAAAATCATTTCTTGCATGTATAACATACAGTATCAAGCTACGTGGTGCTTTCTGTATTTAGTATAATTACAGTCAAGGACTCCTACAATACTGTTTGTTCCACCAGAAAACTTACCAACTGTGGGTTGTCCAGTATCTGACTTAGAGTTTTGCTGAGGGTGTTCTTCACATTTTGGCAGTCCTTGGACTTCAAGATGGCTACTAGTGAACTGACCCTCTCCTTCAAAAGGGAGACCAGAGTGGCAAACATCAATCCATGATCTGGGGTATTAACACCTGTAAAAGAAATAATGTTACTTTCATTCTTATGTTTTCCTCATGGCATAAACTAGCATTGTTAAGAACAGTGGCATCTTGAAACAAGAGACTGAAGTGGTTCTGAGATTGCTCACCGGCTGACACTGGCCTAATAGCCAAATGCAACAGGCCAGGTAATCTTGGTTAAAAGATCTCATTTCAGTTGATCCTCGCAGCATTCTGACCAATTCTGTCAAGCATTTTTTTAAGAAGAGGTCATCTTATTGAGGACCTTACAAAGCGTTTATAATGAAATTTATGAAATTAACTGAATATTTGTTTTACCAAAAGCTGCTTGCAGCAAGTGGCATATTTTATTGTTCAATGAGCATCATCAATTTCTTGTCTAATGAACACAAGTTTAAGATTCTATTTATCAAATATCATTAAGGATTTTATATTGCTTAATGATGTTTCTATGTGACATTGCTAAGTGTTAATCCACAGTGTGGCAAACAACTTTTTTTATACACTGTCATAAAGGTAATAAAGGTAAGCATCATGCCCAAAAAAGTTTTTCTGTTTTAAGAAATAGTGGCAAAATTTGATGATGGGTCGACTTCAATTATAAAACATTTTAAAGGTCTTGAAGCCAGAATACTCTATAAAATTTAGTTAAATTTTGCTTAGTGGTTTTTGACAAGTAACGGCATGGCCTAAATTAAACAAAAGGCCCAAGTGGGCCTGAAGTCACTCACCTACCTTACATAACTTGACTATTTCACAAAGCATACTTATATAGTATTGTAAGGACATAACCCTATGGAAGTATCTCCCAACCTTTATTTTATGTCAATTTGACCCATTTTACTATAATCTAATAAATATTCTTTCCAAAGATAAGGTGTAATTAACAAGTAGCTCTCTCTAAGGCCATAAAAAAAAAAATGTGTGTGTTTCCAGTCGGCCGACCAACCATCCCTGTTTCTCATTGCCGACCCTAGCACTCCCCCCCCCCTTTTTTTTTAAATAAAAAAAAATCACATTGCCAAAATTGATTTGTGCAACTAATTGAGCCGGTTTTGCCCAGTACTTTGAAGCACTTGAAATATTATTTGATTTATATACAATGTCTATAAAAAAAAAAAAAAAACCTGCCTACCCTAATTTTAAAACCAGTGCAATAGGAAACACACATGTTTTTTTGGCCTAATAAGCAAACTCATACGAGATTTTGACAATGTAATCCTATTTATTCACCAAGTTTTATCTAGAGAGGTAATAATCTCAACAATCAGATGCAAATTAATATACACAGATCTCGATTATTACAGAACCTAAGACTAGGATGCTGTAAGCCTATTTACCAATTTTTTTCAAAATCACATAAAAATGTAGTGTTGGGGGGTAATTATGTAATACTTACATGTTGTTATTACATTGCTTTCACTTTTCCCGGTACTAGTCCCAAGTCCAAGGTGAATTCCCTCCTTCAATTAGTAATTAGTGACCTTGAACAAAAATAAACTAAATCCCAGTCTAATACCTTAGGTACTTCCATCATTCGGAATATAATCCTACTCTGAATTGTATTGAGACTGAAAAGAAAATCAAGGGTGGGGAGAGATGAGGAAATTTGGTAATAATAACAGGTAAGTATTAGATAATTAAAAGTAATTTAACCCACAAAAAGTACATTTTAATAGCAGTAATACATTACCTATTATTATTACATTGCTGACTTTTCCAGACTGGAGGGAGGCTGATGGTCCCATTACTTGCTGTCAGAGTGAACATACCATCTGTTGTCAGACGAGTGCTCTACTGCAGACTAAATGATGGCCTGACAACTTGCTGGGGTGAGATAATTGGGCCTAATACATTGGTGCCTTGACTCAGGTGCAACGTCAAATGAAGGTGGAACGAAGAGATGGTAGAGTGATACTGCCAGAAAGTGGCCTTCATGATATCACCCAAAGAAGAATAATTATGAAAGGCCCAAGATGTAGCAATAGGCCTAAACTCACTGGCTTTGATTCTCATAAAGAAAGATCTCTCTGAGCAAATTTTCCTGTATATGCAGTATACTTTCACCATTTTATTTTGATATGACTAGTATGACATGTGTTTTTGCTGTTAGTGGTGGTCTAATGCTAGGATTTCACACTGGATCCCAATAGCTTCGCATGCTACTGAAGGTAGCTGATTCTTGCCCAGAAAGCCAGGCTGGCAAAAAAGGCAGACTGAATCATAGCTGCCATTGAACTGTAGGCAACCATTTTCAACAGATAAGGCATGAATTTCACTCCTCCTCAATGACACTAAGGGGAGAAGGAAGATCATCTTTAAAGTAAAGTTCTAGAAGGAAGCCTCATTCAAGGGTACATAAGGCTGTTTAGACAATGGCCAAAGAACACATGAAAGGTTCCACATTGACATTAAAGAGCAAGAGACTGGTCTTTGAAGCTCAAAATACTTTATCAGTTCTGAAAGACATAGGTCTGACCCCTACGGTGGAACCCATAGACAATTTAACAGTATTGGAGAGGGCTACTCTATAGCCCCTAATGGTGGAGAAAGAGGAGTCTTTTTCTTCAAAAAGAAAGAGAAGAAAAACTTCAGTCAAAGGGGGGAAGATCAATGTGTTGCCAACTTGACCGATTACAGAATACCCTCCACTTGGTTTTGTAAACCTAGGAGGCCGACTCCTTTATAGCCAGGGTGATGCAGACTGCAATCCAGCTCAAAAGATGATCCTGAATTGATCATTTGATATGAGCTGGGCATGAAGATGAAAAATCTGTGGATTGTTGTGCAGGAGGGACCCTGTGCACTGTGAGAGTAATCCCTCAACAGTGTAACTCCCTGGGGGCATCCACCAACAAGTCAAGGAGATTATTGAACCACAACTATTTGGGTCACATGGGGGCCATCAGAATAAGCTGTGACGTACAAGTTCTGACTCTATGAAGAATTTGAGGGATTATTCTGAAGATGGGAGCGCATAGACATACAGTTGATCACACTTCAAACACATCCACTGCCCTTGCACTCCAGTCTGGAACTGGAGAGACATAAAGTACTAGCTTATTTTTCAACCTCACTGCAAAAAAAGTCTACTATTGGCCTCCTCCAGAACTGAAAATATAGTAGGGTTTTTTAATTTATATTTTAATTATGCAATACATACCTGCTACTACTACATTGCTTTACTTTTCTGGGAAGATAAATCCCAGTCCAAGTTAATTATTCCATCCTCAAATTAGAAATTGGAGGCCCAAAATTGAAAAGAACCTGATCCTAGTGCGATTCCCTAGTCATAACCAACATACAGAATATCTTCCTCTTTTGACTTGGATCGAGACTACAGGGCATCAGAGCAGGGAGGGAGAAGGGAATCTTTGCAATAGAAGCAGATATTTATTATATAATTAGTTCCATGCCCCCAAAAACTACATTACCTGCTACTATTCCACTGCTGAATTTACCAGTTAGGAGGGATGCTGATGGCCCCAAAAACCAAAGTCTCTTGAAGGGATTGACGCTCTACTGTCCAAAAAGAATATTCAGGAATTCAAGATAAAAATCATTTCTTCTAAACCATCTTTGATATTCTTGAGTGATAAGATTTTCAAATCAGCTGCTGTTGCAACCATATTGGATGTAAGATCAGCACCATTTTCATTTAGAACAAACTAGACACCATTAGAAAACTTTTGGTGAAAACACCATACCAATATGACCATACATTCAGGAGAATTAGTGACAAGATTTTCAGTATGTTTACTGTGGCAGCCATATTGGATGTCTGTGGGGTACAATTTTCATATAGGATCAACCAGATATCATACAAAGTCCTATTGGATGTCTGTGGGGCACAATTTTTATTTAGGACAAACTAGATGTCATACAAAGTCTTAAGGTGACAAAGCCTATGTTGATACGACACATCAATTTTGGAGGAGTAGCCATAACAAGATTTTCAAGACGGCCACCATGGTGGCCATATTGGATGTCAAAATGGCATAATTTTTATTTAAGACCAACTAGAAACATGTACTGTAAGAAGTCTTCTGGTAAAAAACCCATGTCAATATGAATTTCCATTAAGAAGGATTAGCGACAAGATTTTAAAGATGGTTGCCGGAGTTGAGGTCAGATTGGCACCATTTTCATTCAGGACCAACTAGATATCACAATTAGTCTGCTGATGAAAACCCCATGACAGTATGACTTTCCATTCAGGAGAAGTGGCAATATCAAGATTTTCAGGATTACATCCAAGGTGGCCATACTTGATATCAAATAGGTGCCATTTTCATTTAGTACCAACCAGACATGATAAGAAATCTTCTAGTGAAAACCCAATATCAATATGACTTTCCATCTAGAAGTAGCTATAAGATTTTCAATGGATATAAGATCAGCACAATTTTTATTTAAGAGCAACTATACACCTGGTGAAAACATTATGCTGATACAACTTTCCATTCTGGAGGAGTTGCAACAACATTTTCAAGATGGCTGTTGTGGTGGCCATATTGGATATCCAAGTGACACTATTTTCATTTAGGACCAACTATACATGATAAGAAGTCTGCTGGTGAAAACCCCATGTCGATCTAAGTTTCCATTCAGGTGGAGTAACAATAACAAGATGGCTGCCATGGCAGCAATATTGGATATCAGGTCAGCACCATTTTCACCAAGGACCAACTGGAGATCATACATCTTTTAGTGAAAACTCCATGTTGATATGACATCAATTCATGAAGAGTATAAATAACAAGATTTTCGAAATGGTCACTGTGGCAGCCATATACCAGACCAAATAGATATTGTAAGATGTCTCCTGGTGTAAACCCCATGTCAATATGACTTTCCATTAATGGGGATGAGTAGCAATAACAAGATTTCAAGATGGCTGCTGTGGTGGCCATATTGGACATCAGATCAGCACCATTTTCAACTAGACATCAAAAGAAGTCTTTTAGTGGAAACCCATGTTGATATGACAACCAATTCAGGAGGAGTAGTGATAACAAAACTTTCAAGATGGCTGCTGTAGTGGCCATATTAGACCAACTAGACCTTGGGAACAATGTCTATGTAAAGTATTACGGCAATCCTCCAAGTAGTTTAGGATTAGTGATAAGAAACTTGCACTAATGGATGGACAGACATTGGACAATGGGTGGACAACAGGCCATCCCATAACCTTTTCTGGTCTATGACCAGTTGAGCTCACAAACCATGGTTCAAGAAAAATGCACTTAACCGTACTGTAGGAGTGTTTCCTAATGTAGGCTGGTTTGGCCACATGTTGTGTTGTGACAACTGGACACAACAAGTAAATGCCTTTGATCTGGTGCACCAAAGATCAAAGGTAAAAGAATAAAAAGGTAGTGTGAGATCATCAGAAGGTGGCTCGCATGACATCATTGAAAAGAGTGATTCAAAGGTGGCTCCGCATGACATCATCCAAAGAGGAGTGATTCAAGTAGGCCCAAGATGCAGTAATACCCTTAACCTCATGGGCTTAAAATCTCATGAAAAAAAGATCCCTCTCAGTGAGGGATTGAGAAGCTTTTTTTGACAGTGATGACAATGCACCTGGAAAATGGTGTCAGCCAAAATAGGAAGAGATGACTCCAAACTTTTCTTCTGGCAAAGAAGAGAAACTGAATCATAATAGTAACCATTGAGCTATAAACAATGAATGGACTTCACACCTCGTCACTGGTCTTAATGGTAAGGTTCTCAAAGGAAGCTTCACTCCAAGGTTCATAAGAGGGTTTTGATAACACCTAATGAACACAAGAGAGGTTCCATTAATGAGTGAGATACCAGTATCTGAAGCTCAAAATACCTGATGAGATTATAAAGATGAGGATCTGAACCAACGGCAGAATGTCTAGAGAACTTTAAAGTATTATAAAGGGTTGACCTACAGCCCTTAATGGTAGATACAGAACATTTTCTTTCCACAAAAAGGAAGAGAAGAAAGTCTGCAACTGCAATTAAAGATGGACAGCTAGGACCAACGCA
The DNA here is from genome assembly GCA_029931535.1 of Margaritifera margaritifera. Lineage (NCBI taxonomy): Eukaryota > Metazoa > Mollusca > Bivalvia > Unionida > Margaritiferidae > Margaritifera > Margaritifera margaritifera. The sequence continues at coordinate 2,070,723 of JAQPZY010001687.1, forward strand.
TTTCCTATTGTACCAATTACAAAAGATTCTTCACTTTGTATCATAAACTTTAGAAGTGGATTGCCTCCTAACCTGCATGATGCAGTTGACAACTTTGCTAGAAAACTGGTCTTTCCTGATCTACCGTTCGAGAGTACCCAAGCATGAAGTTGGAGAATCTGAGTATTGCTGTATAAGAGGGACCCCCCCTGTGCTACGATAATAGGTCCCTTCACAGTGCTAATTTTGTCTACCAATAGGGTTAAAGAACTATGACCATTGGGGCCACAGGGGAACCAGCATGACCCAAGACGTGGAGATCCTGACTTGATGGAAAACCTGGGAATTATTTTGATCTGGTACTGGAGATACATAAAGAGGGTCCTTGTTGTTCAATCTCATAGCAGACAAGTCCATTACTGGCTTCCCCCAGTTGAAAAAGTCACTTTGCTACCGACTGGTGCAGAGACCTTGCCATAAGAACTACACAGTCCCATCTGGACAGGCTGTCTGCCAGGATATTCCTTTCACCCGGAATATGGTGGAATCGGAGAGTGATCTTCCCAGAGACTGCCCATCGGAGGAGGTTCAGACTTCTACACAAAGAGAAGAAGCATGTTTTCCTACTTGTCAACTGAGATATGCAACAACAGATGTATTGTCCGAGACGATCATAACACAACAATGCCATATGAGGATGACTCACCCATGTAGGGCTTGAAACACTGCCTGCATTTCTAGGTTATTGATATAAAAGGTCACCTCTTCCCGAGATCATAGTCCCTGAAGAACTACCCCCTCTGGCTCCAGGTTAACACCCCATTCCAAATCTGATGTGTCTGTGTACAGAAAGGAGTGGGGTTTGGGGCTGTCAATTGGGACTCCGGTTAGGAACCAATCCTGATTTAGCCATCAACTCAGATGGTGACAAAAATCAGGTCACAAGGAAATCCGAGCCAATAGCAGGTCCTTGTGTGGTCTCCAGTTTGCTAGAAGCAGGAACTGGAGAGGGCGCAAGTAAAGTCTAGTTATGGGGAACTGAATCCAAAGCTGCATTCAGAGTTCTGAGGCAAATAAGGTAAAGGTGAGCCAACAATGAAGTCTTGGCCATAAAACCCACTGTGGGACAGAATCTGAGTGGTCCTGACTGGTGGAACACGAACCCTCCCTTGACTGGTGAGGATATTCATCCCCAAATACACAAAAGTCCTGAGAAGGGATGAGATCCGATGTCTCTAGGTTGCGGATTAAACCCAGAAAAGTCACCATCAACCAAAAGAGGAATAGGTTCTTCAGGAGAGTATCTCGGAAGACACTGTGCATCAACCAGTTGTCAAAATACTGGAGGATGGGGACCCCTTATGACCGTAAGTTGGCTGCTATTACCCCCATCACCCTAGTAAAGGCTACATGAGCAGATGCGAGGTCAAACTGAGGAGCCTGAGATTGAAATACCTACTGGCTGTGACAAAACCAGAGGTATTTCCTATCAGGCAGGAAGATGAGGTCGTGAAGATACACATCCTGAATATCTATGGAGACCGCCCAGTCGTAGGACCTTGTGGCATTCCTGACTGAGGTGGTGGTTGTCATTTTGAAGTGTTCTTCACAAATAAATTTGTCTAAGGCAGAAAGATCGAAGAGGAGTCAAAACTTCCGCCTTTTTTCAGCATAAAAAAGAACTGCGAATAGAAACCCGGACTTTGGTCATTTGCAACCCTCTTGACTGTGCCCTTCCATACAAGAGTGTGCACCTCTTTCCTTTTATGAGCAAGTTTGGGCTGGTGAAAAGAAATGGGGGGGGGGGGGCAGTGAAAGGGAAAGAGGTTCCCAGAAATGAAGCCAATAACCATCCTTTCAAGTGAAAAGAACACACATGTTGTCTGTGATGCCTGACCAAGTCTCTGAAAAAAGGGCTAGTCAGGCACCTGTTGGGACACTGGGAAGAGAAAGCGGATAGAGGAGAGGGATGACTCTCTAGGACCAACTCCCTCTCTCCTTAGGAAAGAGGGAGGAGTCTGAAGACTTTCTCCCCTGGCCACTACAACCACCTCATCTAGTGATTGATGGGTGGAAAAGAGTTTTGAACTAGGGCTGTTCATGCAGCTGTTGAAGTTGACCCTGTTCAAAATTCTTGGGAGGAGGTCCCATCAATCTGTCAGGGTGGCACAGTTCTTAGCCAGCTTCAATGGGTCTGGAGCCGTGGCCAGGTACTGGTGTTGCTGATCCCTTCAATCTTGCAATGCTACAGTAGGGATGAGACCTCCTAAGAGTGTCTCCACATCAAGTGGTGCTGCCCTCATCATGTTCTTGCTGTGGTCCTGCAAAACCTTGGACATCTCCAAGGTGTCATCTCTGCAAAGGTGGAGAAACTCTGCAGAGAGCACCACTGGATGTTTAAGCCACAGCTTTCAGCAAGCATTGAAGAACTGCTGGAGACAATGATCCTTCCTTAAAAAGCCTGAAGGAGGCATCTTAAAAAGAGATTGTCACAAAAGGATGAGAGGCTTTTGTAACCAGTGTTTGAGCCTTTAGTTCCAAGGCTTCCACCAAGAAATAAGCCCATATCCCAGCCAATATCCCCACTTGCAAAGCAACCGAGTCCAGAGGGGGGTGGGGGTGAGAAAAGCTTTATGGGCCAAACAAGAGAACAAGAGAACGAACCCAATAACTAGAGGTGGAAACCAGAGGCCGAAGTGAAGAATCGGGGACAGACCACTCCTTCTGATGTCTAGCGGCGTCTTGGCCTAGAGAAAACTTCTGCGCTAGCTCCTGACCCATCACTGAGTGCAGGTTCAGCAGAAGATCTGAACGAGAGTGGGCCCCAGAAAATCTTTCAGAACTGTAGAAAAAACTAGTGACCCAAGCCCCTGAAATTTTAGGGCAAAGGTCTGGGGAACAGAGGTGGTAAACCTCATTTCCCACCTCATCAAAAGTCCATACTTCCTTCTCCATCACCTGACCCAAGCGGTGGTAAGGAGATGGGGACCCCAATGGAAGGGAAGGGCCTGCCACAACTGGTTCTTCTGGGAACTCATTCAAGTCCACCAGAATGGAAAGGGCATCATTGTCCTGAACTCGCTCCCAAGAAGAGACAGGAATGCCCTGACTGTCCTTCCTGGTCTCTGTTTCTGGAGAGGAGATATTGAAATGGAAATTGGGTGGGGTGGGGAATAGTACATGGTACCAAACCTACTATATTTCTTCCTTGGCAAACAGGATCAATGTTTCCTTCTCGACGATCTTGGAAAAGTGTGGTCACCTACCACATCCGACATATCTTGAATACAAGGCAGAGATGCCATGGGGGAATAGGTCCCCAAATCCCTTATTAAAAGGGAACATAGGAAAGTAGAAGGAGAGGGGGCAAATCTTTATCCTAGATGGGAGAGCGAAAAACGACCCTGTATCCCCATGTGTTAAGCATCCGGACACGTGTACTAGCACGACAATTCAAGGAAAATGGGTAAGATATTCCATATGTTGTCTATGACTAAGGAATCTGACTGGAATCATGTTCTTTTCAATACTGGACTTTCAGTTACTAATTACTAATTGGAGGAGGGAATACTTTGCTTTTTCTGGGGACTTAGAATCCCAGAAAATGAAAGAAATACAATAGCAGCAGGTGTTGTAATATTGCTATTAAACAGTGATCTCCAGGCATTCACTTTGAGCATCATCAAAAGTATTAGATGAGTAGTGGGTGTCTGGGGAAATTGCCATAGCCGGTACTGGGTTGCAATGAAGCCAGGGTCAGTGATGGACTTTTCCAGTGCTGGTCTGCGATGCCTTTATAGATCCAGTAATGGATATGTGGGAGACCTTATCACTAAATCAAGTGCTGGTTGTGCTGTGCATTCGAGATAGGACTGGAGTTTGAAGTGGCATGAACAGGTGCAATATCACTGTCCCCAGTCCCAATGACACTGGGCATACGACCAGACAGTACCGGAGCTGGAGTGGACATGATAGAGGGCTTGATGACAGCTCGTACCAAGATCCAGTGCTGGTTATTGAACAATAGATCACTAAAGCCAGTACAGAGTATATATGCAGTGATGGGTTGTCCAGAACTGGTCCATGTGGGCAAGTACTGTGTCGATACTGGGACAGTAGTCTGTTCATTGCTGACATGGTTGGGAACAAATGGGAGACAATGGTGCTGTGGTGGGGAGGTGGAGGGGCGCTTTAGCAAGAATGCAGGGCCTTTTCATGATCTGCGACTTCTTGGACCTGAATAACTGTGATATTAAGAAGTTGGCAACTTAGGTGGCTTCAGTGGCAAGACAAATAGCATCCAAACCTTTTGAAGATTACTTTCTAGTTCTCTAGACAGCTGTTTGGCAGAAACTGTCTCCCATCTATCCTCAGCCACTGAGCACAGATATCACATGTATGGTCTGACTGACACCCCATACAGGTCATGTTGGTGGGGTGATAATCTTCAGCCATCTTAAATCTTTTACATGGCCCAAATTTAATCATGCCTATTGTTATCCATTATTATAGAGAAAAAATTAAAGAACATAAAGACAAAATCAATCAAGCATTGTGCACATCTTAAAGTGAAGTGGACACTAAGAAATGGAATAAATGGCTGAGAAAATTACAGAAATTACCTAACTACTGACAACAGAAAAATCATTTACTTGGAATAAAATGCAATGCAGATTGAGTACAAGGATGAACTGTAAGTACTACTGACCAATGGTGTAGATAATTAAAATGGTGCAGGCTAACTTTTGTATAATGAAGTCAACAAATGAAATGTAAAATATTTGTCTATGATTTTTTTTGTTTTAATGGCATTTTTAACACATTAGTGGCCATATCATGCTGAGGAAATGGAAGCTAAGTGCCTTTCCCAAGGTCACAACAAGGCAGCCAACCCAGGCTGTCTTGGGCATATATTGAAACCATGACCCGTGGATTATGAGGCAGATGCTTTACCAACTGAGCTACCATGGCTCACTCATCAGAGAGAGTGAAAGTCAGTACAAAAATAGATGCAGTATACTCTACTGTAATGAGTACACTCCTAAGGATCACTCAAACTTGTGCCAAGGCACAAAATGTAGTTGGAGAGGGGGGGGGGGGGGTTAAAAGGTTAAAACTCATTTTAAAATGGAATATTTACCTGTTACTTACTTCTCCAGGACAGATATGATCATCATCTGTATAAGAAAATTCCATCCTCCAATTAGATGCAAAGTTCTAGAAGTTCAGAACCTTAAATGCACACAAATCCAGTCTGTTCCCCACATCATAGGCCCATGTACAGAACCCGTCCTCTTTCTCTGGGACCCAGACGACTTGTGGGACATCAGAGCAGGTGGGAGGATGGAATCTGGCAATAGCTACAGGTAAGTATATCATCAAAATTAGTTTACCCCACCCACCAACTACACTTTAATATCAGTAATATATTACCTGTCACTATTGCATTGCTGATTTGCCACAGCGTAAGGAGGCTGATGGGCTCACAACTGGTATAAAAATTAAATGCTCACCATTATGGTAGGGGTACCCACTACTATTAGGTTGTTATCAGCTTGGGCCACTTTTTGTGCCACAATTATTGGCCCCAAAGAAAATATGCCTTTGCTCTAGTGTGCCAAAGACCAAAGGTAGTACAAGAAAGTAGTATGTGACTGCCAAAATGCAGCTCAAAACATCCTCCAATGACAAATGAGTTAGATATGCCCATAAGGTAACAAAAGCTCGAACTTCATGGGCTTTAACTTCAAAAATGAAAGGTCCCTCTCAATGAGGGACCAATAAATCTTCTTGATCATGAGGGCAATCCACCTGGAAATGATGCATAGCTCTTAAGAGGAAAGAAAGGACACTTCCTACCCATTCTTCTCCCTTTAGAAGTTACCAAATAGAACCGTTAAGTCCTAACTGGGCATAAGAGTCTATCTTGATCATCCCCAGCACAGATACGACTGAGAATCTTTATAGGGAGTGGAGCCACAGAAGGAAGCCAGAAAACAACCTTCTCTAAAAACAAGGCATGAAGCTTGCTCCTTCGTCTCATAGATGCTAATGAGAAAAGGAAAACAGTTTAAAGGGTAAGATTCTCGAAAGAAGCTTCACCTAATGGTTCATGGGGTGGGGTGGCGGGTTTGACAAAAACAACAACACACATAAGAGATCCCATCTAGGCATTAGGAGCGAGAAACCAGTCTCTGCAGCTCAAAATACCCGATAAGATTGGAAATATGAGGGTCCAAACCAATGGCTGGGCCCTGAGAACTTGAGAATGTTGGATAATGCCACTCCATAAAGCCCAAAATAGTAGAGACCGGACATTCTCTCTCTTTTAACAGGAAGAGAAGTGAGTCTGCCACTGCAATCATAGAGGGACAGCTAGGATTAACATATTTCCTACTGAACCAACAGCAAAAGATTCTCCACTTTGCAACATAGACCTTGGATGTGGATCATCTCTTGGCCTGAACGATGTAATTTGCAACCTTGCTCGAAAACTTGTCCTAGCAGATAGACATGAGCCAAGCATGAAGGTGGAGAATATGTGGGCTGTTGTGCAGAAGGGATCCCCTGTGCTGCGACAGCAGGTCCCTCCTCTGAGGCAATGTTATGGGCTTGTCTCCCAACAAGTTGAGAAGATTATTGAACCATGATTGTGTAGGCCACAGAGCTGAGCAGTGGAGATCCTGACTTTGTGGAGCACTCGCGGAATCATTCTGAACAGTGGGAAGGCAAAAGAAAACAGATGATCCCACTTCAACTGAGGGTGTCCACTGTTTAGGCCCTCTGGTCTAGAACTGGGGAAAGTAAAAATAGAGCTTGTTGTTCAGCCTTGTCACAAACAAGTCCACCAAAGGTCTCTCCTACACTCTGATATGGATTGGTGCAGAGACCATTCCATAAGGACTACCTTGTTTTCCTGGAGAGACTGCCAGAATATTCTTCTTACCTGGAATATGACAAACTCAGCGAGTAATCCCTTCCAAGGTTGCCCAGCGAAGGAGGTCCCAAACCAGCACGCAAAGAAGCATGCCTGCCTCCTTGTCACCTGAGGTACGCTATCACCAAAGTGTTGTCAGCAGGAGTACATCACACAACGACTCCTTACTTGGTTGACGCACCCCTGTAGGGCTAAAAATACCACCCTCATTTGCAAATTGTTAATGCATAGGGCAGTTTCTTCCAGGAATCACAAACCCTGAAGAACTAACCCTTCTGACTCCAATTAGTACCCCACCCAGAATCTGACACATCCTTGAACAGATAGCAGTAGAGTTCAGGGGTGTACATGGGGACTCCCTTAGAAACCAGTCCCAATCAGCCCACCAACTCAAGTGGGGGCAAAATTAAGATCCTAGTGAAATCCAAGCTGTCAGAGGATCCCTGTGTGGTTTCCTATTCTCCAGAAGGAGAAACTGGAGGGGGCACAGGTGCAGTCTTCCTAGGGGAACCAGGTGAGTTCAAGGTTCCCAGTAGGGAAGATAAAAGCGATCCGACAATGAAGTCTTGGCTTGCAGCACCTCTCAAAATGACCAATATTCTGTCTGTTCTGTCCCAAGGGACATGAACTAATTCCCTGTTGATGAGAAAATTCATCCCCACATATACAAAATCCTATGGACCAGAAGTGAGACAGATCTTGTCTGAGGGACTCTAAGAGGCCACTGTAGATCAACCAGTCATCGCAATACCAACTGAAGCTGTACTCTTCATCTTGAATGATTCCTCCTGAAGAAACTTTCTGCCTTTTGGATACCAAAAAAATCCGGGAGTAGGAGGGTGTGCACCTCTTCCCTTAACCACACCACACATAGAGGTCCTTGCCAGAGGAGGATGCTCCCAGAACTAAAGTAGGTATCCTTCCTTATTATATCGCCCACTATGCTCGAAAAGACCTCTATAAAGGAGGACTAGCTGAGCTGAGAAGGATCACATATCCTCCTGTGATCGAGAAGTGCTCCTCTAAATGAAGAGCTATTCTTCTTCTGGGTCCCTAAGGGCCAGGATAAGGATCCCATATCCTCTTATGATCTAGGAGTGCTCTACTCCAACAAAGAGCTAATCTTCTGGGCTCCTAATGATCCTATATTCTCCTGGGATCGAGGAGTTATCTTCTTCTGAGTCTCAAGGGACTTGGAGAAAGATCCCATGAGCAACTGAGAAGAGGAGGAAGATTGCCCTTTCTTCGTTCCCTTACATGTAGCTACTTGAGTGAGGTCCCATACCTCATCTGACCACAAACAAAAGAACAGTCTGTACATTCACAACTAGTGCAAGACAGGCAGGTGGGGTGTGTATTTCCATGGGTCTTTCTTATTCCCACATTTGCCCACACTCTGCGACATTATATTCCCACAAGTTTCTGAAACAAGAAACAATAAATCAAAACTATTAATAATGCTAGCAAGTGGTGTGAGACCTCCATGTAACACAATTTAACACCATCAATACATTAACTGACAATATAGTATTGATGATAATTAGTGGTGTGAGACCACCTAAGCACACTATTTTTGATAATGGATAATAATGAGTGGTGTGCAACCACCGAAACTCGCTATTAATGATAATGACCGGTATGAGACCTCCAAAAATAATGATGGTGTGAGACCCCCTAAGAGTGTCTAAGATTCATCGTATAAAATCAGTTCATGTACCATCAAACCAGGTATATTAAAAACAATATATAGGCAAAAAAGGGCAGTCCCAAAAAATTCCAGATATGAATGGGAAGACGATACCTACCCTAGAAGTCAAGAAACATTCAAAAATAATTGGATTAATGAATAAAAATAGGAATAGTTATGACTTACCCAATCACCAAAGGGAAAGGGTATACACAGAAAAGATGCTATGAAAAAATGGTACAAAACTCACAAGAGCTTAGCCAATGACTAAATATACAATTGACTGAGGGTGAAAATACTTTAACAATATGGAAAAACAGCCCTGAATGTCTGAACAGATCTTGGACATGAGAAAACGCAAACTTTTCCAAAAGAGCATGGCTTCTGCGCAAGAGCCTATGACATGATGGACAGACTGGGTCAATGTTGTTTTGAGTTCTGGACTTCTAGAACTTACCATCTAATGGGAGGATGGAATTTTCTTATACGGACGAAGGTCATTTCTGACTTGGAAAGGTAAGCAATGCAACAGCAACAGGTATTGTATTACTAATATTAAAATGGAAGGTATTTGCTGACCTGGCACACACCAATTCCAGTATCCATGGGGAGACCACTTTAGTTTGATTTTCATCTTGACAAGCAAATGTTCTTAGCATTTTTATTGCTATAACCTAAACGTAGTTAAAGTCTTTTTTTGGCTTGGAAAAACTGCATTTGCAAAGTAGTGGATGTTCTAACATATTATGATCAGGTAACAAGAGAGAACTTCATGCCATGAAACCTTTAACCTTATGAGTCTCTGGTGAAGTCTTAAACCACACACTGCATTCCAAATCGCTAAAAGTGTCCATACCGAAGTTTGAACCAATGCTGGAAGAAGCCCACAGTATCATGCAGTGTAAAATGACAATAACAGAAGGTACAGGATACAACTTATGTTGAAGACTCTAACCTCCATCATAAGCTGTACATTTTCCTCTTGCATCGTTGTCATTTTCACATTAAATGATACTGATGAGTTCCCTTTGGTGTTGGTAAACCCTCTAGCAATGACAATTTTAGCAATCTGGTATGCAAGGTGTGTACAACTTTACCTTTAAGATTAAAATTATCTGGGCATTAAAATGTTATTCTTAAGGTAAAATAGCCTTTGTTCCTGACTTTATTAACATTTCAAAATGTCCAGTTGTCCAAATAAACCATTTAAAGAAGACAACCCATGTAGACTAGACAGTACCTGTTACCAGCGCTGCTGTGGGAATCTCCTTATAGGTGGATTTGTTGCTGGTTTCCAAATTGTCCAAGGTAAACATGGAACAGCTCTCAGCAGCAAATGCCAACAAATCATCAAAGATTTTGGAATTTAGGTCTGCCTGTAGAATCTGAAAGCATTAGTTTGCATTAGAGATGTGCAGTATTACTGGTTTACCATGGTAATTTTCCACTATACCAGTACCAGTACCAGTAATTTCCATCAGTAAGGAATGTACTGACATTCCAGAGTAATGTTACGAATTTGATGATATTAAAAACATGTTTTCATTTTTCATGACAAAATAATTCCCCAAATTATCTTTTTTTTTACAAAATAGTTGTATTTGTCACAAACTAACTTGAATATTAAAAAAATAACTATGTTTATGAATCTTTAATCACATGTCATGTATGCAAACATGAGGCTGAATAGTATGTTGTGAAAGATATTCAGGCCAAATCCAAATGGAAAAATTTAGGATTAAAAAAAAAAGAAGAAAAAAATGTCATTTTTCAGTTATTTACAAACATATGCTAATGTCTTAAGTACATGTGTTCCTTTATAGGACTGAGAATCATCATAAGATTTCCAAGAGAACAACTGTTCTGTTTGAATTTTACGACCAGTCTATGACCAGTAGCGCTAAAAACAGAGAGAGAGTGGTCATGTTTAGTTCATAATGCTTATTCTCTTCAAGTTTTATACTCTGCAATCTTACCACAGTACATATATCAACACCTTAATTGTGCATTTATATGTACCACATTCATCTATTACATAACTGCCCCCCCTTTCTTTCATCTGTTGATTCTTTATTTCACATGATACAGGACCTACTGTCAAAGTCTGTCATTTATATTTTGTAGCCAATGTCAAGGTCAGTCTCACAATTTCTCGTGCAGACATGATAATGTTAATATTTACTATCTTAGACAAATAGGGAATACATATTGATATTTGAACATATCAGTTACATATTTGTACATACAAGGGATTTGACGACTTCCTAGTCCTAACCTAGCCACATGCATTTTGTGAGTTCTGATATGTGCTGAAACTCGGCTTGTCAGTTTTGACTCATGTCGACGATTTCACTGAGACTTGGTGATAATTGTTAATGATATCACTCGTGAGATTTCTTTGACAGGTGTGTTTGGAAAAAAAAGACACCTGTCTCTAATGATTAGCCACCCAAATTTCCTTACAAATGTGATCAATATACCAAAAATCTAGTATCCCAAGCAGTGTTATCAACTATTGTTTACATGATAATTACAGGCGACTAATACATACTTACTGTTTGGCAAATAATTAAATGGATATAAATAAAGATTCGTCTAAAATTATTCTCAAAAGTCAGCTTGTCCAAGATTGTTTTGATGAATGTTGCTGATTTCAAGCTGACTAGGTGACAATTATTAAGTAAATGTATAAAATAAGTGTTCTCAAATCATTCAGTTGCGAGTATAAATAAATAATTACAAAAAGTCTAGCTTTTATTATTGTTGATGTAGTTTAAGAGATCAGTCTGCTAGCATAACTAGGCAAAAAAAGGAACCTTAATGAGTTTCCACAAGCAATTGTAATGAAATTCAAAGAAAACTTGTTGTTTAAAATTTCAGTTCAAGGTCTTTTATCTAAACATCTCTCTCTCTCTCTCTCTCTTAAAAATATAGCCATTTCGAAAACCTTTATCTACTAATCCATTTATCTATGTACATGTATATGTCAGTCTTTGTTTTTCTATGTATATATGCATTCTAACCATTCCTTTTCTTCTCATCTATATTTCTACATACATGTACTATTTACATACACCTTTTTTGATAACTTTAATTATCAGCATATGGTTTTAAGGTGCAAACAAAGATTAAAAGAAAACAAAAGTTCTTTATTTGTAAAATAAATATAATGTGATTTCCTTAAAATATCTCATATTTTATTTTACCCAATGTTTTAACTTTAATTGTAATATTATGTTGTCACAGGGTTCTCCATAGGATTTTTAAAGTTGCAGTCCAGGACTCCTTCTTTGAACAAAAGTTATAGTCCCAGCCCTAAAAACAGGAGTCTGAATAATGATACTTCTTTTCCCTCGTAATAATTCAAAATATTATGCATGAATTGTTGGGTCACAAATATATATATGTCATCAGATTGTTAATGCTTGCGAAATATTTAGTATCATAGTAAAAGAATTAAAACCAAGGTAACTGAGAACAGTGATAATTTTGATTGTTTGTGACATAACAACCTGAAGGAATAAAGGAAGAGATTTCTTTTCAATAATAATTTATTTAATTAGCTCAATTCCCTATTAAATCAATAAATTTGCCAAGACACTGGAAGAAGAAACAAATGACCATATTTCCTTCATTTTTTTTATTTCATCTTTTAGCAACACAGCATAGAATATTTTATATTTACTTTTTTCCTAAACAAACTTTAACTTCTACATAGCAGGTTTAGGAGGAAAAACCTTAAGTTCTGAACCTTCCTCCATCACCCTCATCAATTTCATTACAGTTTCTTGTTTTAAACTTCCACAAACCTCTGTCTTGATACAATTATGTGATGAGAAACCTCTCACAAGCCTCTGATGTTACAGGTGAAACCAGCAACACTTCAGCTAAACTAGCAAAGTCTGGAAACAAGTCTGAGTGCATAAAGCTAATAATGGATATATCCTATTCCATGACTCATTTCACAAATCTGTCAGTAACCTTGACATTCTTTTTCTTTATCAAAACTATATGCATTAACTACTTTCTGTCTGCCAGTCTCACAAGAATCAGGCTCATCTGCAACCTTACACTTGGCACCAAAGAATTTATGCAAAGTTGCCATTGGAAGAGAACATTTGTGATAATCACTAGAAAATAAAAGTATATCTGTACATGACACAGAAAAACAGCTGATTTTGATGACGATAACAATGGGAGTTTCCTCCGACAAACAAAATAATTCCCAAAATCTTCAAAAAAAATTTCTAAATATTGTAAACAATAAAAATTCAAGTGTTCCATACATCACGGAATGAGTAATGATTATCAAAGCAAGGTGTCAAAGCACACATATAATTAAGTCTTTTGATCAAAAGGATCATTATGCACTGGCAGCTGATGAACAGGTGTTGTCTGCTAAGATCTAACCTAGTCAGCTTTACCATAATTGAACTTTGTTTGACAGCCCACACACTACATGACTCATACTTGCTTTGTAGAAATGGATCAAATAAAAGAGAAGTTCGTCAACAAAAAAACTTGTGTACCAAGGACTCTGCTGTTGGAATTTTCATGTGTCTGAAATTAAAAGTATGCGTACTTTGATGCGACTTTTGGCGTCTCAGAGAACCCCACATCATTTTTTGGAGCAAGCTCAAATCTCCCAAGGGCAAGTTCAATTTTCCAGTCAGTTTGTAAATTGTTAACCCCTGTACATTTGGACAATAATATCCTGAATGGGATCTCTAGTGGTGTAAGAGTTACATATCATACAGACTCATACCCACACAATCATGCTAGAATACTGAAACCTATGTATGAATGAGTATATTGATGCACAAATATGCGCTGTAATGGTACTAACACCCTGCTTTTCTCCCAAATCTACCTGAATCTGTGTGTCTATTTCAACCCAAATGTCCTGCCCCACCTGGTGCCTCTTTACAACCGACTTTCCCCATTCACCATCACTCAGGTAGTCCTCTACAAAGGGAACAGAAATGGGAAATATGAGAAATTGTAAACACATGAATGGATGGACATACATGGCATTTATTAACTGAGTTTGTGTATTTATATTAAGTCTAAAACATACTGTTCTTTATGTATTTACCTAAGGTCTAAAACATACCATTCTTTATGCATTTATGTGAGGTCTAAAACATACCGTTCTTTATGCATTTACTTCGGGTCTAAGGCATACAGTTCTATTAACAAATCTGGAGAAAAAAGGAGCTAACAAATGAGCAAACAAATAAAAAGTAAGGATATGATAACCGCAAAATAATTTTACGATTGTTACTTTTATGATATGTGGCCAACAGACAATTTTTTCCTAAATACCAAGAGCTGCATCCCCTATCCAACTCTTCTATTTCCTTTGGATACCAATCGTTTAACCTGCATAGTACAAGGACTGCTATTTACTTTGACAGATCATATTGTTAGCCAGTTTTGATAGCTGTGTTTAGGGAATCAATAAGTCAGTTTTAATTTTCTATTCTAATGCACATAAACTTATGATTAATACAGTAATAAACATTTTCACTTTTTTTCAATTATGTTTAGTGAAGTGTGTGGTATATTTGTCTAACCTGGCAGCTGGTTGTATACATATTACTTTACCATCTCAGTTAATGAGCAAACATCACATGAAAAGAAGAGGCTTACATACACAATTTTTTTTACTTAATACACATTAAAAAGGCATTCTATCTTATCTGCCATCAGATAGCCGCCAATCATCTCCACCCATACTTGAGTACAGAATAACCCATGATACTATATCAGGTATATCAGGGTGAGTGTTAAATAACAAATTACTCGCAATCTCATACAAGTAATATAAGAATTAATTCCAATGAAAATATGAATATTTATGATAATATCTATTAGAAGTGGTTTGATATCATCAACAAATCACAATATTTACTCCGTCAATAGTGTATGATGATACAGAATCCAAATAATGAAACAGGACAATAGCTGAATGAAATAAACTGTCCAAAAATAAACATTTTCTTGTCACCTTTCTAGCCCTTTGAATGAAGTAAACAACAAGGCTGCTTACAACATGTATATAAACTGTCTCCTTGTACCCACTTTATCTAATTACCTGCAACATGCACTCGTTTTAAATTCAAAGAATTTTAGTCTATCATGAGGTAGAAATTATTATTCACTGAAAGAATTTTTAAAATAATACCCTATCTTTTGATTCATTCTGGTAACTATTTTTTTCCACCTCAGTATTGCTTGCATTTATATGCTTACCCAATACTAAAGACTGATTATTAATCTACCTCCCCTAAAAGTGCATACCACATTCTGATTAAGTAAATACCCACACATCCATTTAATTATCAGCAAGTGCCTATCATTGACTTGGGTATATCCAATAAAGGAATTCAATCATGAAAGCACAATATACATCCTTCAACTGTCAAATTTTACACACAAGATAAACAAGAACAGACAAATTCAAATTAAAACATGACCTTGTAGGTACCATGCCAACTTGCCCCTTTTGAATTCTACTCCATACATATGTATATTTTGGTGGGAAAATGATATCATCACATACTGTGTTTAGTTCTCAGAGCCTGACTGATGTTTCTATTTTTATCTTGAGTGTACCACATCAACAAAGGAGAACTGTAAAGTACATGTACAGTACCTAAAAGTACACTTAGAGAGAACAAGATACTTGAGCTGTTAGGGTCTTAAATATTGGCAACTCTTCACTTATTGTCATATGCTGGGTGCATCTATTTGGCAGAATATGATAACGTGTTTTAAAATCTATTTAGTGTATCTGATCAATTTTTAGTGAACATTTAAAACAAAGATGGAAATAAAAACACTTCGTTTTCAGTCCTTCTGAGAATTTAGCATATCCCACTATGGATTTATGCAATGATACAAACAGGACCAAACTTGTATATTTGTCATCTGATTTATGCATGTGATAGTACTGTGATACATATCATATTGAGGACAATTACTATGATATGTGTTGTGATATAACATACCTGGTGATACCCAGATCTAATATCAACTGATGATAACTGGCCAAATCATAAGCTTTGACTTACTAGAACCTAAAGGAACCTTGCATGTATGCTTCTCCTATTGTAGTGCTCGCAGTACCAAGTATAACAATCATTTCCGCCCACAAAAAGGCTCAAAGGTTGCTGGGATATTGCCCAAAGGGAAGTAATTCAGAAATTGTCTATTATAAAAGCATGTACCGTCACTGACCTAAATATCCAGATATTTTAAAAAAGTACCTTTTCCACAGTCTGGATAATTCATGTACCAATAAAAATTATCATTATTTCAAATAATTTGTCCAGAAAAATATTATTTCTATTGTCAGGATTGTATTACAATGTGCTTCGCAAGTTCAATGCAGGTCGTAAGTGGTCTAGGTAAACTAGGCTGCATACCAATAAAGCACACTTTCATTATAAGGCTTAAGTGTTTTCTTTTACAAAACAAGAATTTTGTTTGCATTTCTGGTGTTTGTTTTTCTTCTTGTTTGTAAAACTAGGTCAGTCTGTTCATCTAATACATGTACTGCTGTTGATAGTAAGTGTGAAAAATTTCACCTGTGAATGGCCCTAAATGATACAATTACTTTAATTTCTGTAAACTCTGGGCAAGTTCACAAACAGCGGTAGATATTATGTTGCTTAATCTGTTCAAATAAACATAAAGCATTAGCAAAATCAACTGATTAAAACCCAACAAGTCTCAATCATCGCTACCATGATCCAGATTATAATAATGTATGAAAACTGCTGCAAGTTCTAACGGATGCTATCATTTCCTAATGTAAATACTGCCTTTGACAAATGATATACAACTATTCATAGTATCTTACCTCTGAAAATCTGAAAGATAATCCACATTTTCATTCAAAAATGCTTGAACTGATCTCAACACTACAACTCCAAATATGGTGCTGATTACTCAGGAATTTAATTACATAATACAATTATTTGCAATGAAACTCTAGTTATGAAGACCAAACCAACTATGTTCAAAATGAGGTTATCAAGTGGAAATTTGCCACTGAATAAAACTTTGACAACAAGAATTTGTAGTGTTGTAATCATGGTAGTATTGTAATCATGGTAGTTTCAGAAAATGTGGCTATAGTGCACTAAGTAAATGAGTAATTTAAATGTAAGAAAATGGAAGAATTATATTCAAAAGGGGGAAAGATCTATCATGATAATTATATTTCCTTGGATACTAGCATGCAAATATTTAACTCATTCAACATACCGGATATACTTATTTAACACAACTTTCACTGGTATAAAATAAAGACAAATTTATAGCCAATCAGAAATTAATTAATTTGCAACACTTGTTATTGGTTTCCATTTTTGATACTCAAAATTTTTCTGATTTAATTGCACAACTTCATCTCCCTTACAGGGTTTATACACCTTTGGTGTGACAAAATTCAAGGACTTTATCCAATTTTTTCAAGGACCCCGATGCCCAGTGCACTTTAGGTATATTTATCAATGGCCATTTAAAGGATTAGTGAGAATGTTGTAATTTCCTGACAAGGGGCTTCCTAATATTTGTGCAATAGGCTTGAGAGGAAGGAAGGGGTTTATAATATCCCATTGTTATAAAAATTGATGGGAAATTTTTCTGTTTCATGTAAAAATGGCCTGGCCTATTGTCAATCTAAGACACTGCTATGTGACTGATGAAACCCAATAAATCAGATGAGATGAATAAATGCACAACACTTACAAACAAAAATCAACATAATGGAAATTTTGATGGAGATTCAGAGTTGATAGCCCTGTTATTTAGTTAAGGCAAATTTGTAGAATGTTTCATTATGGGGGTATAATCCACCATTATTTCACTTTCAAGTATATGGGAAATTAATTACCAGGTCTTGTATTCTTATTTTTGACACCAATTGGGGTTGAACACACACTTCCCAGGCATTCTGCTCCAAGTGAAATTGGTAAACTCTCGCAGAAAAATACCCAGATAAATCTTCCGTATTCTCAATGCCACGTACACGTGTTTATCCTTTGGTGGGTGTGAATGCAGCCTCCTGAATATTCAGTAGCGATCGGAGTTTACAGAGATTGCCGAAGCCCACCTTCTCTCTCCAACACACTTCACGTAAACACATCGGCCGACCCGGTATATAGCGATTTGCATAATTTATGCGTACCTGAAGTTGTCTGCAGCAGACAAAATTGATTTCTGGAATAACTTCGATGCGTGATATGATGCATTCACACGGCATCTTAAAATCATCCGCCACAAAAGTATGCCGTTGTCGCCACGTCTACTTTTTGATATCTGCTGTCGCGTGATCGCTCATCGAAATTTTACAGGTACATTTACACGTAGATGTAAGTACATTGTGTAGAAAGCAGCCTTTCTGTTAACAGGCATATGGCCGTAATTTACGCCCAAAGTTTGGTCGCAACACAGAAAAAGTAAAAAATAGACTTCCAGCAGACTTCCGAATTTTTAATCGTACACCGAAAATTAGAAGCTTGGATGTACAATAAGAACAAATTCTGACCATTTTTGTGTATATTTTTCATTATCTTTTGTTTCGAGAGTTTGAACAGTTGACTCACCATGATTTAAAGTACAAAGATGTACTGCTGCCGCAGAAAATAAATCGACGAAGAAGAATGATCGTTGGAAATGTATACTGTGACAATTATATACATATTATTTAAAAACAATAGTTTATTCTATAACAAGGAATTTGTATGTTTATTTATAATGTTTGGACGCACTTTTTAATCAGCATTCACGGAATCAACACTCGTTTGCCTATTACAATTACTGAAATTGGTAAAAGATTGGTCACAATCAAATGAATTAAGAATGTATTAATTGCATTTGTTTTAAAATATAAGCATTATAACTATGGTTGTCATACAAATGATAATTTTATCTGCGAAAATTTGCAGGTGTTACTTGAATATTATTGTTGGTGATTGTTTAGAATACGATAATAATTTCTCAATAAATCACGTCAGCTTACTAATCAAAACATTATTATCGCAGTCTAACAAATTTCCATTTTAACTCGAGAAAGAAAACAAACATAGGGGAAATATCACGCAGACAAACACAAACTATGTATGTCAAATATTGTGCTCACATTTTCGTAAACATGTATTCAGTCATTTAGAACAATTTAGAGTTGATTTTTGGACCAAAAATAACTTTAAATTCCTAATGTCAAGTAGATTTGGTATCGTATATAACAAAATCAATATATATATGTATTAAGGTATTAATTTAGGTTAACAAACACAATAACGCATTTTACTATTGAATAAAGAAGAGATTCACGCATTTTTAATGCTCTCTATCAGGTTCTCGCGCAATTATAAATATCTGATTGGTCACGTGTTGTAAACCACCCAATAGCAAACAGTTTTATTTCGATTACATGATGTAATGGTATGAAAAGAAACTTTCGTACATTCGTTTGTCGATTAATTTTATATTTTTCAAGGACAGAGGCTAATTTTCAAGGACTTTTCAAGTTAACGATTTTCAAGTATTTTTCAAGGATGAATCAAAATTCAAGTACTTTTCAAGGTAGCGTGCGAACCATGCCTTAGTACGCTATCCAGTGGTGAAAAATAAACAATCACATGTCGGTTCAATGAAGTGCCGATGACTGACTTTACAGTTATTGAAGTGCTTCATTAATTAATTCCAACCATGCAATATTAAAAGACTCCCCTCCCCCACAAGCCTGCATAGAGATAATTATGCTTGTGTTTGGGCTACAGAAGCTTTGAATTCTTCAAACTTGTTGAAGGTTCACATGTGAATTTACAGTGAGATTCTAAATAAATGCAGATATCACTAGCTGGTAAATAAGCACAAAAGTTTCTTGCAAACCTTGTAACTACGGAGTAAACACTTTTTGATTGCTCATTTATCTGAGAAGTTGCTCTACTATCTGAGAAGTGACAGATGACTTTATATGCAGAATATTATAACATGACAGATGACTTTATATGCAGAATATTATGACAGATGACTTTATATGCAGAATATTATAACATGACAGATGACTTTATATGCAGAATATTATGACAGATGACTTTATATGCAGAATATTATAACATGACAGATGACTTTATATGCAGAATATTATGACAGATGACTTTATATGCAGAATATTATAACATGACAGATGACTTTATATGCAGAATATTATAACATTCAAAAGGGAAGGAGATGTAGCACCCAACTCAAGGCTAAGGAATGTCAACTTGAATACTGTTTTGAAGGCAAATGATAAAGGAATGTCAACTTGAATACTGTTTTGAAGGCAAATGATAAAGGAATGTCAACTTGAATACTGTTTTGGAGGCAAACGATAAAGGAATGTCAACTTGAATACTGTTTTGAAGGCAAATGATAAAGGAATGTCAACTTGAATACTGTTTTGAAGGCAAATGATAAAGGAATGTCAACTTGAATACTGTTTTGGAGGCAAATGATAAAGGAATGTCAACTTGAATACTGTTTTGGAGGCAAATGATAAAGGAATGTCAACTTGAATACTGTTTTGGAGGCAAATGATAAAGGAATGTCAACTTGAATACTGTTATGGAGGCAAATAATAAAGGAATGTCAACTTGAATACTGTTTTGGAGGCAAATGATAAAGGAATGTCAACTTGAATACTGTTTTGGAGGCAAATGATAAAGGAATGTCAACTTGAATACTGTTATGGAGGCAAATGATAAAGGAATGTCAACTTGAATACTGTTTTGGAGGCAAATGATAAAGGAATGTCAACTTGAATACTGTTTTTGAGGCAAATGATAAGACCTAGGGTGGCTATTTCACCTTAATCCCCTGCATTGACCCTGAAATTTATAATTGAGTAACTGGTTAGGGATTCTGATTGATTTAGCTTCAACACAGTGAATGATACTCAAATGTTTTGATGAGTGGCAACTTTGAAATTGGAAGGTGTAGCAGGTGTTAGCTGATCACTTGTCACACCTTTGATTTTAGTAAACATAGTTGGTTATGGATAATGGCATATTGCATATTTAACATTAGCTTCATTGACTCTGCGGTGCTATATGAAGAAATTTCCTGTTGAGAGTTTATTACTTACAGTAAAGACTGTTTATGTTTCACAGGGGACTTGGATTTTTATAACATTATAACCAAGAAATGTTATATCCAAATTCATTGTTTATTTTTCAAAATGTTTATGTACTTGTCCATGTCAATGATGTTGGGCATGTAGTAAACAATTTATACTGGTATAATTAGTCAGAACTCATATATAACTAAAATCTTCAAACATACATTTGTATAAATACATCTTATCATGAAAAGAAAATGATAAACCAGCAAGTTTTACCATCCAATGGAAGTTTCAACATACACGTGCCAGCAGGTGAATAATAAAAATTACTTTTATGTGAAAACACCTTTGTTTAATAACTTAACGACTAGTAAAGTAGTCCTTTATTTATTTGGATGGAAAGAAATTGTCAATAGTCATTTGTTTTTTATTAATCTAAGTTTTTTGTTGATACGATTTTCAATGGCATGCTCCTAAAGAATATTGTTTTGTCACACTGAGCTTGTAGGTACAGACTAATGTCCGCTATGCTAACTAGAACCTTGTTTGGTCCAGGTACAATGGCTGGTACTAAATTATCATCCTACTCGTCACATCCAGTCGCAGAAACACTGGTTGCTTCCTGGTGATCACTAATTTCACAAACAATATCCTCAATTGTTGGTTATCACGAATATGCATCACTATTAGAATTCACATAATCCAAGAATTCAACATCCTCGTTTGTAGACCCATCTATCTAGAAACAGTTATACATGATTTTTTCATGATTACACCAAATAGTTCCAATCACTGAAAGTGGCAACTCAAACAAATCAGACATATCCTTTCATGAATGCCCTACTTCTGTTCCTCATATTATTTGTAGCTTTGTGTCTAAAGAGACATTTTTTTCTTTTTCTGACTGCCAAATTTTCAGCCATTTTCACAAGTCAGAATTTAAAATCAACACGAGAGAACACTTCATGCTGTACTAAATTAGTCAACATACAGGTATAGAACAATAGATAAAGGATATTCCTAAATTATTTAGTCAAGAAAGTACAA
The DNA here is from genome assembly GCA_029931535.1 of Margaritifera margaritifera. Classification (NCBI taxonomy): domain Eukaryota; kingdom Metazoa; phylum Mollusca; class Bivalvia; order Unionida; family Margaritiferidae; genus Margaritifera; species Margaritifera margaritifera. Next base: position 2,092,494 of record JAQPZY010001687.1, read on the forward strand.
AACAAAAACATTTCTTTTCATGCTTTAATTACATTCAACCAGCAAACCGTGATTCTGAAGTACAGATTATGAATGAGGTGTGATTATCATGCCTTTGTTACCTGGAACCTTTCATATCCATCAATTATGAATGACATGTGATTATCACATTTTGTTACCCTGTGCCTGTGTTGTTATCCCTTTGTTATTAAACGACCATGACTGTTTATCTGGCTTTGGCTCATCAGGTAATAATAACGTAAAACTTTTTTTTATAATTGAGCTCATTTTTCTCAGGCAGACAACACAAATCAAACACTATAACCAATTAAACATTGTAACAAAGGAACGTTATAACAAAGCCCTTTGGAATACATAGTAATTAAGAATTTGGCCGGGGAAATTAAACTCCAACGTTTTAAGAAAAAATGTTGTATCCAAGATCATAATAAACAATCTTTAATGTACAGGGTCACCAACTTGAAAATAGCTGCATCAGCGGGACTCTCCACTAGAAAAATCATGTGTCATATTCACACCTGCCATATTCCCAGACAGTGTTGGGGGATTTGGGAGACTCAAAAAGTGTGTTTTGAGGTCCCAAGAGGGATCAGTGTGCATGACCCCAAAAAGCATAAGTTGTCTATTAATCGGTGCCCTAGATAAGCAGCGCATCCGTGTATTTCACTCAATTAAAATAGTAAAATACCCCATTTTTTCTCCAGTATGCATACCAAATATGCAAACAATTTTTCTTTCACTCAGAAGATCAATGTTTCGGTGCATATCTTTGTGTAAACAAACAGCTGCTTTAAACTTCCGTTCTAATTTTATTGAATAGTGTCACTTACATTATTGATGAAATAAACTAAAAAAACACATTTTAAGTGTGTAAACAAGTACAATAAACCAGTCTAACCTTTTATTGCTGCAATTGACAGGGTGCTTGCTTACTCATTTATGCATAAAATCAAGCGTATTAGACACTGAAAATGTCAGGAATACAAGGGAGAAAATCTGCGAGTGAAATTGTATAGAAATTGAATAGAAAAATTCAACAACTTTTAGCTTTTTTCCAGCCAAATAACAGTCTATCCTCAACATCAATAGTGAGAAGTACTGTCTCAGATATAACTGATAAATCTGTTTAATCAGCCTCTATTAAATCTACCAAAAAACACGATGGAAACAAGGTTTTAGTAAAAAACATTTGCAGAGGCAATCACTTCTGTGGTTGGAGGGTAATTAAAATTGAGACCCATCAAAAACAAGGCAATAGTGTTTACTTTAAAAATCATTTAAAACTGAAACATACCCAATTATTTTTTTACAAATCTAATTTCACTCAATTAATTTTGATTTTATGAGTGAAATACCTAATAGGTCCAAAATTTATCTGGGGCACTGTTATTCATATATTAAGAATATAGAAAATTACTAGAAATTCAAATTTAACCAAGAAAGAAAATAACATGTTTTCTTTGAAGTATTTAATACACTTACAAACAAAAGTAGTTGGTAGATTTAGAAATGTTCAATACTATCACCACACACATAAACACACATGTGCCAACACTCACATAACCATAACCAGACAGACATTAACAAACAAACAAAAAATACCAAGTTTCTGTCTTTAAAATCCATTGGACAGTGGAATATTTCTTAATTAGATCCAGTCTTTGCTGCTCTCAATAGTTCTGTTGGGGGGTTGAAGGTAATGCAAATGTTATTTGTGTTTATCTCTACACTCATTAGAGACTGGATGGTACTGTCCTTCAAACTTTCCTGAAGATATCGTTCAATTTTCTCAGCATAGAAAACGATCTTTCTGCATCTGGATTACTGTGAGGGAGTGTCAAATATGTTGGATGGAGTTGCTATGTCAACAGATCTCGTGTACTATAGAATGAATAATGTTGATATGATGTTTGCAGTGTGTGCACACACAAAAAATGCTCCCCCTTGCTGCTGTGCTTTACAAAGTGAAACTCCATCCAGGAGTTCTGAAATTTAGTTTTGCTGGGCTTTGCTTGCTTTGCAGATGGCTCATCCTTTCCTGAATCAGAGCTGCATTTCAACATTTTGCTTTCAAAAATGAATCGCACTTGTACACTATTATGAAAAGTGAATTATAATCGTGCTTTGTGTTTTATATATATAGTGAAATCCAAGTTCAAAGAAACGTTGCCACTTTATCGCCTTGCCAAAAATCTTTAATAAAGATGGCTTAAAGATTTTCATTCAAGGCAATGATGTATAGTAACTTTTATTCTTCAACATGCATCTCTGATTATCTATAACTTCAAACAAACTGGGTTGTTCCACTTTACCTATGCAAATTAGCCTAATGGGCTCTCCCACAACAGTCTTCAAAGGATTTAACACGGCTTCACCCTAGTTTTTCTCAGACAATTAAGTAATTTGTGAAATGGTGGTTGCTTATATGTGACCACCTTACCTTTTGCTTGCCTCTATGATAATCGGCTGTATAAACTGCCCCAAGGATAGTTTTACATGGGCTCTAAGCAGGACTGTTTACTTCATGCTAGACACATATATAGTGGTAGTCAAAAAAATCTCATTCTCTGTTTATTTTTGTTTCTAAGATTACTGAAAATCATGTTCTTTGAATCATGACTGTGTTGGGTTTTTTTAGAGTAAAACATTGTTTTTTCCATTTGACATGTGGTGTTAAGGCAGGTATGCAAATTCAAATTCAGTTTTCTTCCTTCAAAAATCCAATTCCAGTTTTCATCATTTTAACCTTAAAGGCATATTATACTTCTGGCCATCAGCAATTGCTAATGCCATCATGAAAGTTTATATGTACAAGATTTTAATTACTTGTATTCCTGTTACAGATGTGCACCAAAGAAAAAATTGGTGGCACAGAACTTGAAACGAACAGACAAATCATCTGGGGAATTCCCATCTTTTTTCAAAACTGCCATTGTAAAGCCTCCGTTGAAGAAACCAATGCTTGACCCTAAGGATTTAAAAAATGATCGCCCTTTTTCTACCCTCCCATTCACGTAACAAATCTTAGAAAAAGTTGTTCCGTCCCAACTGGTATCTCATCCTAATTTAAATAGTCTTTTTAGCAACTTACAGTGTGCATATTGCCTTCACCACAGTACCGAAACTGCCCTTCTAATAGTAATTAATGACCCTCTCTCTGCTTTGGATAGTGGAAATATTACAGTCCTCACTCTCCTTGACTTGTCTGCTGCATTTAACACAATAGACCATGGTATATTACTTCACCATCTCCAGCATGTATTTGGCATTCGCGATACAGCCTTACTATGGTTCAAGTCATACTTGGTCGACAGGACACAAATTGTGTCCATAAATGGAAAACATTTCAGTCCAGGTGATCTATGTTTTGGTGTTCCACAGGGGTCTGTTCTTGGAACTGTTCTCTTCCTTCTATACACTCAGTCCCTCTCAAGTGTCATTGATCGTCGTCCGGTGTCTCACCAATTGTACGCCGATGACAAATCTAGCAACCCAACTGAAGTTGATGCTATCACCCAAGGCGCAGAGGTGCATTTCCTACGTGAAGTCATGGATGACATGTAACAAACTGCAGATAAATGATGATAAAACTGAAGCCATTCTGATCACCACACGAAGACTTTCCCATTCCCATCCTTTAACTCCAACAGGAAGTATCAGCAACACCAACATTAAATTCACACAATCAGTATGAAACCTAGGTATCACTCTAGACAGTACTCTCTCATTACACCAACATGCCAGAATCAAACACAAAATATGTTCTCTATGCTACATTTCGTTGACTGCCTCCATCCCAAAATACCTATCGGAACTCACCCATATGTACACCTGTGCTAGATACTTACGCTCCTCTTCTGACACTCATATTCTCACTATTCCCACAATCAAAATGAAGTCCTACAATGTTCTTTTGTGTACCAGGGCCCAGCTACCTGGAACGAATTGCCTGATGAACTTAAACACAATGATACTGTGATCTCATTCAAGAGTGCTCTTAAAACTCACCTATTTCGATTGCAAGAACAGACTTAAGACTTAGCAATGTTTCCTTAGGTTAATTTTTTTCAGCATGTTTTTTTGTTTGTAATTTCATGGTGTTTGTTTTCTTGTAATCGTGTCCATATATATATCCTTATGTATTAACTAATACTGTAAAGTGCTCAGAGCTTCAAAAGATTAAGCGCTGTACCAAGTCCTCATTATTATTATTATTTGTGTTAATCGAGTACCTGTCAAGACTGTACTTGAAGAGGTGCTACAAATGTCCTTGGCAGAAATGACCATGTTCTTCCACATATCAAGTATATAAAGGTGCTGATTGACAAAACAGTCAACACACAAGCGAAACTAGCCAGGTACTCTGGCCCAAAGTACTAGTTTCTTAATTGACAATATAAAATGAATTAGGGTTGTTGGCAGACTCAACGAATAATGGAGATTGAATAACAGGTTTTATATTTAGATCATTACTTATAAATATTCACTCCAATGTGAGGTGACAACTGGAAAAAAGTGGAAGCTCTTGCAAGGTGAATACCAACCACTGAAATGTGCTTGATCGTAAATATAAAAAAGACTAGATAATGAGAAAGTACCATATATCCTGGAGAAAATGAATACAAATGGCCAAAATATGACAAAAAAAGGAGGTGATGTTGTGTACTTTCTGCACTGAGTATTCAACGAAATACGAAAGTACGCTGAGTACTTCACTGTAAACATTGTCTTCGGTTATCCTTTGATTCTACCAGAATCAAATTTAGGCAGCATCAGTAAAAATGTTATTATGGTGATCCTGTGGATCAGTGAAATAAAACCCGTAATTTCAAGCCATAAAGTATATGAACACATGGGGAAAAAATGCATAGGGTGAAAAGGGGTCAAGATTTAAAACAACAGTAAATCCATGATCCTGTGCTTAAAGTGAAGCAATGATTATGAGATGTGTATTCTCAAATTTACACATTTTTTAGTATACTATTGTAACTGAAAACAGTGAATCTATTTTCTGTCAAAAGTTCCCCAGAATACAATGTCCCAAAACTGCTCTATATAAATCAATTTTATCAAAAGCCCTTAAAAGCTGCTGATGAAGATGCCATCACTGCTGGAAAAGCTGTATCCAAACTCCCCGATTGCTAACACATGCAAGAAAATAAATCATTTTACCAGACCATATACAGGTCTTTAATCTCAAAGTGGGCTACATCTTTTCCTTTCCTTGTAGTAATTATTCTAAGAGACAGGCCATTTAATTTTATAGGGAGTTCTGGGATCTTTTTGAAAAGATGTCTCGCCCCAAAATAGCTTGAAAAAAAAAGTCTCACTACAACGTATTGCATTTAGGTAGGTCGGTGGGAGTGGGGCATTTATTTCTTGTTCTTAGAACCTTATTTCAAATTAAAAATCTACTTTATCCAAGTTCACCTAATCTCTTCCTTAAATAATGAAGGTCATCCATGTTCTTACCCAGTTTTGCAACCTTTTTCTTTCCTTTGAAGGCAAAACACCCCTGTGAATACAAAGAGAAATGAAATATATTGCTGTTGTAAATATCCAGTGCGTTTTTATATATACTTTAAATATATTCTTAACTCAAAGAGGAAACAGAGTATGTTAAACCCGTTTAAAACTTCTTGAGAAAAAAAAAATATAATATTCTAGCTCCTACATCGAAAATACGTTACATTTTATATAAACACACCACACCACCCCACCTCACCCCCGTTATGTTATAAATTTGATGCAACAGCTTGTATGCCACATAAATTAAATACACTCAGACCTTGGAAACAGAACCAGCTGTATTCACTTCAACATCCATTTTCTTTACAATTCAATTCAGTTTTCGCATTCATGTACATGAGAAAGTTCCCGCTTCGATGAGATTTCTACTTCCAAATCGAAGAGTTTCGGTGTTTGAATGGTTTTGTACCTTTTACTGATAGAGTGATCAATCAAACTTAGATCTTGCAATATATTAATGATACGGAATAAAACATGACCTGACAATGAATCATGGAGCAAACAACATCTTTTTGCAGGAGTGGTGTATATATGCAAACACATATTTTTCGTTTTTCTTTCATTTACTTGAAAGTAGTTGTCCTTCATCCAACACAGAATTGGACAAAAAAAAACTAGCATACTCATGTCTGTCTGTACAAATACGGAAAAAAAAAATAGAGACAAGGAAGAAAGTAGCAAGTAAAGTTTTTACACATTTAACAACAGTAACCAGACGAGCACGAATCTTCGATACTTCACTCCTATCTAATCATGAAATATTCACAAAATGATTACACATAAGTTAGCCTCATTTTGCCGCGTAAAACGGGTGAAAATATTGATTTCCCAGAGTTTCAGCTGGTGCCATGGTGTGATAACTGTTGAAAAAGGAAGAAAACACAATACGTATTATAGCTCTCCAACTATCTATTGACATACGTGAAGGACTGCTCCAATCGTAACGGGTAAAACAGATAAGTTTGTTACGACCAAAAATGTATGTGCATAAATCTCATGCTACAAATGCCTGTGTCCATTACACTTGGTGAAGTTGTATGAAAAATGTCCAAAATAAATGCCAATTATCATTTCGATTTACATGAGATATCTGCCATTCCCTTATTATGAGATTGGCAGATCCTAAAACGTAAACATGTTTATAAAAAAATTTAATTCAGTATTTTTACAGGATTCATGAAGTCACGGAGCTCACAAATTAATTACACATTACATGAATTGGCGTATAGGGACGAAGATTGTTCATAAATAATGTGTAATCGATTCCCAAGCTTCATTACATCATAATTCCTGTAAAATATGAAATTCAATTCTTATAATTATACTTTTTTTTTTTTTTTAAAAATTTTTTTAAATAACGAATCTCAAGAAATAATGAGCAGAACTATATTTTAACTCTTGTTTACAAATATTGTCAAAGAACACACGAAGGGCGAATGAATACATAAATAGTTCCCTTCTGGTGTTGTGATCTAATGACTTCAAGTTTTCTGCCTCGCACGATGCGATTTTAACAATTCTAAGCGCTTGTTACAAAAACGTGAAAAAAATCCATCCAATTATTAAATATTGTAAGTAGCCTAGTAGCATATATAACACAATTCATGGAACAACCATACTACCATCATTTTTAAAATGTTTAAGTACCCCACCCACGGCCACCAAAATTTAAAAATTATGCGATGACAGAAAAGTAAAGAAAAGAAAACAACTTCAAAATGCAACTAATTACACAACTCACCTAATCACACCCTCGACACCAAAAATCAGGAAATTACAGCCACTGCCAGCGCTGACATTGGCAGAATATTTCCAAAAGATTAACATTAACATATTACGGTATAGAAATAAAAAATAAATAATAGATCCAAGATTTCTACTAACAAACCAAGAACATTATCCACGCTCAGCTATAAGGTTTGGTGTTCCAATAAATATCAACCAATCAGACAAGGGATATGGAACACCAGTGAGCATGCCAGAAATAGATAAGATTTTTAAAGAATTAATAATATATTACACAGTTGATAATTATTCTATTAAATCCTTATATCATTTCTAGTAATATGGACTGATATTTCAGAGTGAAGCATCTTTGTTTAGGTATCCCACGTCATTGGAACTTTTGGTATAATTATTTTAATTCGCTTATATGGCTAGCAACAATCAGATGTGGGCTTTCATTTTGGTACTAAAATGAAAATCATAAATCTACTGCTGATTTTCCAGGACAAATTATAAGTCTGAATATAACTGATAAAAAAACAGCATTTAGTTCAAACATAAATAATATTGACCTAAAAATTCTGAAGATGCAGACATTTTCTTGTTTTTATATAATTTTGACTTCATATATTTTTCATGAAGAAAAAAAAGTAATAAAATGATGTCAATTCATTGCTTTTTGTTCCTACATAATAACTGATGTTCATATAATCTAAATGATGAATCATGAGGCTTTCAATCTTTTTAAATATTTTTGTTAATTTGTAATTATAATCATTTTGATAAATATTTAATACCTATATATTGCTATCATACTCCTTCTATATGTATCAAAAACAAATCAACCTGATTCTGGTTGGAATAATATTTTCAAACCAATGTCGATATGTATCAAGGTTATACTTAGAAGGTCTTTGGGGATTTTTTCTAGTGTATTTATCAGAGATTCAACTAAATATAAACCATTTATATCTTTGTTATGAGCATTAAGATAAGCTTTTTCACTTGTAATCCACTGTGTGAAATCTATGTAAGAACTCCCCATAGGTGGTATATGGTATATACTCACCAGTGTGAAATGTAAAAAATAATTGTTAACAACTAGCCAACTATCCTGATAAGTTTTCTATCCAATCTTTGTTACCAGTTTTTCAAACATTTTATCCAAAACAACATTTATTCTATCAACATCTATTATTTGGCGTGCTTTGGTCCCGTGATCGTGGGTATAAAATTATGCTGTTTCTACTCGCTTGTGTTTTTAACCTAATAGCCAAATCCATTTGAACTTTTACAGATCTTGCTTTTAGCAGTCTCATTTCTCTTGCTGTTGACTTAGCAATATTTAACCTTATTTCACCAAAGAATTTCTACGTATCACCCATTGTTCCGTCACCTTTAAATGTAAACTGATACACAGCCCTATCAAATGCATCTGACATTCTTTGTGCTATCGTTCTTCCCTTCATTTGTTTTTTCCTCTTAATTTTTTTTTTTTTTTTTTTTTTTTTTTTTTTGTAAATCTTTAGTTACATTTCTTATATTTCATTTAATCTTCTTAATTCATTTTAGGGACTGGTTTGGTTTGCTGTTTCAAGGCAAAGCAACACAAGCAGGTTATTTACTGCTGAGGCAATTGGAATAAAGTGCCTTGCCAAACAACGCATCACGGTAGCGGACCCAAAATGATCCTATGGTAGGATTAGAACCAGCACCCTTTTGGACACGAGTCCGGCGCTCAAATCATCAAACCACAGTGGCTCCTGTGTCCATTAGTTGTCTCTTACGACATGCAGGAGAGTGTATTGGGCATATTTTTGTGATTAGATGAGCCAACATTTCTGTTAGTGACCTACCTGCTAAATTTGTTAACCTTTCAACTTTGTTTCAACTGACATTTAATTTCAATCTTTTTTATTAAATATTTTTTCACAGGATAATCTAACATTATTTTCATTTCTAATATCATGGTGCCATAGACATTTTCCGTGTTTCTTAACAATTTTCATAATTTCATAAATTTGTATCTGATTTTTTTCTTCCAAAAGAGTTGAAAGGTGAAATTCAAACTTTATTTTCCTCATGAACGAAAACAGTATTTTTATGCTACTGATAGAAATTTGTGCTCAGATATCAGAACGAAAATTTCATATGTTGCCATAGCTTGTTTGAATAAAATTATTGTCTAAAGTTTTATTTTCACAGTTCGAACATTTGTTGTTGGGAAACCTAAGTGGTCATTTTTGTCAAACAATGTTTCAACATACTAATCAGATTATATTGCTCCATCTTTAATTTAGACGTTTATATTTTCTGCCAATTCCCATGAATCCATTCCACTTAACCAGAACATATATTTGAACTGTTTTTTTTAATAAAAATATTTAATGTGGTGTATATTCATCATCTTGTTTCTCAGAAAGTGTCAGTTCATCATCATAATGCAAAGGACACTCCTTCCTTCCATATTTTCTGATTTATAAATAACATGTTTACCACAAAACCAGCTTGTCTGATTTCGAAAGCTGCTTCTAAAACATTATGTGCATAACCTTTTTCATGTCTCTCTTTTATTTACCAGCTTTATATTTTGGTTTATACAGTCGATCAGCTGTCAAATATCTACATAAATTAAACCAGACTTGTGATTGATTTTCTTCTAAGCTTATTGCTGCAGGTCTCATATAAATTGATCTGTGATATGTGCTCTTTCATGAATATGCTAAGTTGCCGTAAATATTTATTGATCTTTTAGTACTTATTTTTCGGTACAATATTTCGAAAACCTCGTTCTAAGTATTCTGTTAAATCTGTCAACTACTGATGTTTTTTTTTCGCAAAATATATTGAAACGTATTCGATTCCATTATCATGCAAAAGCTTTATTACATACTTGCTTCAAAATTCCTATCCTTCATAAAACAAATTGTTCAGGCATTCTTGTTCTGCATATATTTTGTTTTTGTTCCCGCTTTTGTAACTTCTCCACCACCTCTTGGTTTCATTGCCCTGCCCAAGCATATTTTGAAAACAAAACATAAATCACTGTTAAAATATATCCATAGCCATTATTTTTATTTTCATATGTTTTCATGTTAACAATGTCAATCTGCCACTGATCATCAGAGTGCTTAGCATAAACCGCTGTATTTCTCTTTATTTAAAAATGTTTGTGCTTTGTTGAAGATGCTCGTTCTACCAACCATTAGTTTAATTTTTTTTGTATTTAACCTTTCTTATTGTTCTTATGTATTGCCACATCAAATTGGCACTAGTATAGCAAAGAAGCCGTAAGGATCATAGTCAGAATATCTAAGATTCTGAGTTAAAATTATTATCAGGCATTTTATCCATTTATGGTTAATAATAATAATAATAATAATAATAATAATAATAATAATAATAATAATAATAATAAACACTTTTACACCCGTTTCTTCATTGTAAGGTTTTATACTCTCTTATGTATAGGTTTTTAGTACATGTAATATAGATATGCGGGCCCTACAATTTTTAAATACAAAACAATATTTGAAAAGGGACACCCTCTTAACTTTAAACGAGGAAATATTTCAAATCAGGCAAGTTAAAGTTAGTTGAACCAGTCGTTTAGAAACTGGAAGACTTGAATGGAGAGGACATAAAGGGCACGTTTTACTACAGACGAGATGACATATACAAAGTTTAAAAGATTTTGAAGACCAACGGAATGGACGGTAAAAGGTATGTACTAATAAATTATAAAGGATATGGTAAATCCTGCTACAGTTGAGAAACCAGTTAAAACATTATGGCATTAAAATAAATGATGGAGGAAGTACAATACATGGATGTAAGTATTAAAGAGCATGACAAATTTGATTTATGAAAGATGCTGTGTTTCTAGAATGTGGTAGACACAGAGAAAAAAGTGCACATTATAGACTGAAAGACTTAAAACATGCACGGATTGCAAATTTGTATTAATCACGATACCAGGTGGAAAAAAGAAAATAAATATAAAAGCATTACCACCAAATAACAAAATGGTACACATATAAAACGTGATAAGGAGACTACAATGTGCACAAAGGATAGTCAATGAAATTACAGAAGAAATGAAAAGAGATAGCATTCTTAAATGTAAAGTTGATTCCAACTACATCTCGAATAATCTGAAAAACAAATACAATATAAAAGACCATAAGCTTGTCTATGAGATTTTGAACATGACAAAGGTAAGTAAATAAATAAATGTTGATTCAATGATGAGGACATGTAAACTTCTCTGGATAATTAAAATTATTAAACAACGGTGTCTTTTATTTCATTTGCTTACCACCAACACGTAGCTCCCCGCCCCTTCCCTCCCCCCCCCAAAAAAAAATTTAAAAAAAAAAAAAACAAAATAAAAAAAACAGTGAATCGTTCAAAAGTTTAATCCTTCCGATGGGATAGGACAGTTACTAAGATTGTTTTGGACACGTGCTCATACGCATATTTTTTTATTTTATTTTTTTTAAAATTTTTTACAAGGAAAGAAATTCTGTCGGAATCATCGTAAGTATACACAAATTGTTGTTTGGTATATATTTAACTCATTTTTTTTTTTTTGAAACATTGGTGTAAGTTAGTAAGCTGTCAAATGTTAGATGTAATAGAAATATAGAAAAGTGTGTAGATACTGATAGAATGCGACCCATCGATAAAAGCTCTTTTAAAATAATATTATTTTACATTTCAGAATTACGAAATTCAAATTTTATACAAACAAAAATTAGGTTTTGTGTCGGGATTCATGCCCGCCGACAAAAATTCCGGGCCCCTGGGCAGTTCAGTCACGGGCTCCCAAAATAGTTAAATTTTTTGTATATAAAAACCTGTGTACACTTTTGCATATAAAACCCGTAGTATTCTACCATAACTTAGACTCTTGCAAGTAACACATTTTAATATTGACTGCAAAGATTAATTTATTTTTTATAACTGAGCTGACGGCGGGCCCCTAGAAATCGCCGGGCCCCTGGGCAATCCCCCCCCCCCCCCCCCTCCTCTTGGCGGGTCTGTCTGGATTATTTCTGAACTAAGTACCTCCTTCCGTATAAAATCTCTTAAAGTTTGAGACCTAGTATCACAATTAAATGGCTAGATTCTTGACTTGAAGTTCATTGCAACTCAAGTTCTACCTTTGAAATCTAGGTCTGACTCAAGGGTCAGTACTTATATGAAGGATTCCGCATCTATAACGGTATCATAACATCTATTATTGAATCTGTCTATCATTTGGCACACCTCCATAGTTTTCGTATAAATTATTATTTGGATGACAGAAAAATGTTTCTTATGATATTAATTCTTTTCTTAGTTATCATATTCTCATACCTCCCAGGGCAAGCATCAGCTTTGGCAAAAAGTGTATGTTTGTTTATGTGCCTGTTTGTGTATCAGAATGTGAAAATTGTTCAAGTAGTAGCGTACATTACAGGGATTGGAAACTCCCTACCTAGCATATATACAATACAGTACAGTACAGTTGTCTCGAATGGGTCTACAAGGTATTTTAAAATATGGTTATTACTATTCCCTCTGAGGTAATAATAGTAACCATGTATTAAAAGACCTCGGAGTCTCAGTCGAGACTATATCTAGTACACCAAATATAACCGGTTTCATATTGTCATGCAAATGAGTTTCCCAGTGCACTGTAAGAACATATGGTGTAGAGGGTCTGCACCAACCAGCTACCGCACGATTGTTGTTATAAATTATGCGGTATTTTTGCTAGTTGCAGACGCAAAATGTGCATTGCATTACTTCTTAATGTTTCCCTATGCTAGCTGAAAATACACTTCACGTAGTCGGGAGTAAGTGACGATCATACTGGTTCCATGCGGTATCTTGTGCAGACCCTGTACTTGTTCAAGGGGACAGAGAAGTTCATTCATAGTACATGTTTTGTAAACCATACTGTTCTTATATTTCATCATTAACATAAGAATTAAAGGTATCCTTTTATTGGCAAGAGATGTGATAGTGCATAGGTTCAATTTATTTGGACATTTACAGTGTGGATCAGATCCATTCTGAATTGTACCCCACCTTCAATCTCATAAAGTAATTACCTGACACAATGAAATAATATTTAGCTCAAAATGATTTAGTTGAACTAATTTCTTCAGTCTCACAGTCAGGTGCACATACCATTTGACTAAATTGCACGAACCAGCTAGGCTGGTTAGTAAGTGGCCTCATATACACAAACTGCTACAATCCTACCCACTTACATTGATATTTGTTCTTGAATGTGACCCAGATTCACCTCTCAGAGTGGTTAAAACCCATTCTTAACTGGGCCACCAGCTAATGAGAATCTGATCACCCCAAAGATGTAACAGGAGGGGTGACAAAGTTTAACTTTCACAAATCACACCCAGTTCATTTGTCTCACAGTCAGGTGCACATACCACTAGCCAAAATTCTGGACCAATATGTGGCCTCATATACATAGACTGCTACATTATTTTGTACTTTTTTTTCACCTTGCATGCCAGTTTGCGTCAAACCACTGCATCTCATCATGTACATTAGGCTGTTCTATCTCTCAAAAAGGCATGATATTAACACTGCACACACCATTTACACTGATAAAATGAATTTTGAATTTAAATATAAAATCTGCAGCATGTCTTTTTTGTAAACCACTGTGCAAAATTTGCATGTAATATACAGTAATTAAATTTACATCTCTATAATCCCAATACATTGAAAAACGCTTAATTTATTTCATTTAACCATTTTAATACTTCAGACTTGAAAATCAAGATTCACTTGAGTAGCAAAAAGAGATCTTTTCACTGAACATTATCTTTGCCACTATCTATCATAAATTTACATAAAATATATCAGAATGGAGAGGAAGAAGTTGATGTTTCTTTTGGTACTAATATTAACAAAATATTAAATTCTAATTTAAAATAGGAAGAGTAGAAAATATAAATTGTTCTGTTTTCCAACAGAATACTGTTGCAGCTACAACCTGTCCCTTAGGTAAGCACAGCCACATTTCTGTCCTGAAGGCAAATTCAACCCTGCTATGCCCAGTGTTGTATATAGGATCCCAAAATGGTGTGTCCCCCTCCTCCAAATCTGGGGGACACATGCCATTTTAGAGGGACAAATGAAAATAATATTACATAATGCATTAATAGTGCTATAAAAAATGAGATAATCTTGGTTACTTCAGCAGTTTTGCCACCTTAACTTCGTGCTCTGCTCTGTACTATCATATTTTCCTTGAACACTTAATGCTCAAGTAACTCATGAAAACATTATCTGGTTAACCTGAAATGAGCTGCACCATGGAATTTTTCGTTCCAGATCTTGTTCTTTCATTTAACTTTAGTGTACACTCATTATCTAACAGCATTTATTATAATAAATACCTATGTTTTCTGAATTACTTTTCTTTGCAAACTAAGAAATTGTGTATTTGCATAAATTTAGTCACTTTTGTCCACCTCAAAATAAATTAAATCTTCCTTGCCATAAGGGTGACTTTAACCTTGAAAATATGTTACACTAATGGCCGTCAAACACTTTACATTACAACTTGGCTGACTGTCACAAACTTTGAATATTTTCATTGCCAGATACATTGTTTTAAAATTGATATTCATTGTCAACGATTTTATCACCTTTTGTGACATTGGTCATTGCTAGCGCTAACAGAAACATGGGTGGACATCCACTAATGAAAGTTGTAGGCTTATTTTTCAGTTTTTTTCTGATGAAAAGAGCGCCCATGCTAATACGACTTTCCGTAGTAGCAATAACAAGATTTTCAAGATGGCAGCTATTGTGTCCATATTGGATGTCAAACTGACATCATTTTCATTTAGGACCAACTAGACATCATAAGAAGTCTTGTAGTGAAAACCTCATGGCAACTGTATGCCTTTGATCTTACTGCTCAACTGACCACTGGGAACCTCATTTGCATATCAAAAAGGAACAGTCATCAGTTACTACTTCCTCTCATGCTGGGAAGCATGCTTTATCTCTAGGCATCACAAACACAGAATTCAGTTGTGCTTTTTTTGCATTTGTGATTCTTTGGAGTTTTTGCACACCAGGGAAGTATACTCCATATATGTTATTTTCCAGTGTATTTTCATCATAGATAAATAATTTGCATTTCATTTACCTAACTTCCTTATACAATAAGGTCTATAGTTCTTTAGTTTTAACCCAGTACTCAACTTTGTGAATTTTGTCAAGTAATTGTTTTGTTTTTACATGTTTTAAGGTCATGCATATAATTTCCATAGACATTTTCTTTATTCATAGTGTCCTCTTCACTGTAAATTTAATATGATACTTGACTGATTTCACCTCTGTATGCTATTGTCCTGCTTCTGCTATATACAGGTGTTAACACTATGGGCAGGATTAAGTGCATGGGGTACAACTGGCTGAAGACAATCACTCTACCTGTATAAATTATATGTTGTGCAATTCAGGCCATACTTGCAACATGTGCAGATGCTGGTCTGTGGATGTATTGGCAGCTGTCTCTGCCAAACAACTAACTCGAGCAAATGAAGGAACTCAGAAGCATATGCTCAAGGATGCAAATGCCATCAGTATTTCTTGCATCAACAACTTCCATTTAGCAGAGTCTCGTACAATATCAACCCTACCTTGGTCCTCTTTGGCCCAGACAAAACAGATTTTCACAGCACTACCAGTGTGGCTTCATCGTGACCTGGTACTGATTATGACAACTCCACATTCCTGGACACTCAGTACCAGTCACAGGTTGTCAATGATACACAGGGTGAATACCTGGCTATAACCATCTCCCAATATGCCTGGGCCCTCAGCTTGTTCACCATCCAATTCAACTTGCTTTGCCAGCTCCATTATCACATGCATTGCAGTACGCAACTCTGTCACCGCACTCTTCCATGTTTGATGATTCTACTCATAACCGCCATCTTCCTTTCTCAGTCCAGTGATGTCTAGATAACAGTCAGCCTTCTGTATATTGATCAAAGAAGTTTTCTCACTTTTGCTATCAGAGTTTTGTATGCCTCCACCTACTCCATCATTGGTCACTTTCAAAGTTCCCAAATCTATCGATCTATTAGTCAAGAAAGACAAGACATCATTCAGACAACTACCCCAGTCTGGTCATGTTTCTGATATACTGCATTGCTTTGAAGGGCATCCTTTAGGACCCAAGCATCAAAAGGACTTTCTTTTCACATTGATGACTCCCATAAAATTTCAGCCCAGCTTTTTTTAAGATACAAATGCAGGTTTTTCACACAGAAGTCCCAGCTGTTGACAGATGTTGCAGGCCAGGGAATGTCAAAATCTTCCTTTGTTTGTGCGGACTGGAATGATTCATTCTTGCCTTGGTTTTGATTATTTTTCAGCAGTCTGAACACAACTTAGACCCTTCCAATGAGAAACCTGCTGAAGGCCAGGCTTGGAAACGAGTCTCTCATATGTATGTGTGCTTAACAGCAGCTCAACACACACTTTCTGATGCCATAGTGGCATCTGTTAATCAACAACTTGCAGGAAGAGATATCTTTCTCTCCACATCTGCCTTTTTGAAAGATCATCCACTTTCTTCCAGTCTTCTCTTCCGTGGCCAGATTGAATAGGCTAGGAAACAGTCAGACTTATTGCAGGTCCAGTGACCCAGAGCACAGATCTCATTTCTAAGGAGATATCAGAGAAACAGGAAGGACCCCATAGGAACACACCAAATGGGGAAAAAGTCTCCAAGCCATTTCCCTCGACATGAACTCTAGTTCCAGGGACAACAGATAACAAGACACAGGGAGACAATGATTGCTTTTAACCCCTTTTTCTCTCCTTGACAGTATCCATCCCACAGGAAATGACATCATGCTCATGCCGACCTTTTCAGACATCCCTGATGGGGGAAGAAGACTCCAACACTTTACCCCTGAATGGGAGAAACTCTGCCCAGATAACCCATGGGTCTTGCAAATCATCAGGGAGAATCAACAGATCAGCACCCCTCCCCCATTGTCAAGCACTCCCTTTCCCACACATGTCCAAAGAGATCCAGTCATAATCAATGTACTGCAGCAAGAAATAAACAGTTCTTACAAAAATGGTAGTAGAGATTGTTTACAATGCAAATTCACTGGGATTTTACTCCAGACTGATCTTACTTCCCAAAGAAAATGACAAGCTTCAATTTGTTCAGGCACCATGGTTCAGAATGGAGATACTGAGACTGGTTCTTAACAGCATTCAAAAGAGATTTCACAGTCAGCCTAGATCTGCAAGAAGCTTACCTCCACATTCCCATTCGCAAGTCTTCCTGGAAATTCCTGAGGTTCACATTCAGGAATACAGTATACTAGTTCAGGGCACTCCCTTTTGATCTCAATATCAGTCCCAAGGTCTTCATGAAAATCAGATCTCACTTCTGAACTATCTCCACATCCATGACTTTCAACTACCTGAACAACATTCTACAAAGGCACCAGGTGAGTTTTCTTTTACATCAAATCATTTGTTTCACTTTTGCTTCACTTTGGGATTCCTTGTCAACAATGACAAATCCAATCTCATCCCATCCCAACATTCACCCATTTGAGTATGGAGTTCAAAAGTCACTTGAACTGAGTCTATCTTTCTCAGGAACATACTTTGAAAATCATATCGGTAGTGTCTACTATTCGCTTGGAGAATTGAATTTCAGCCTAGGAATTACTTTGTCTCATGTGACTTCTCAGTGTAGCAGCGGATCTTCCCATCCTAGGCTGCCTGTTCTGGGACCACAGCAGATTGTTTTCCTGTCCCAGTGGTGACCGAAACTGTGTCTACTGTACGAAGTGATTCCAGTTTTGGTCCCATCTCAGCAAATGGAAGGACCACACATGGCTTAATGCTGGCATCCTGTTGCAGGATCAACTGCCATAAATTATTATATGCACAGATGCCAGTGCAGTAGTCAGGGGTGCTCACCTCCTGTCCTCCATTCAAGAAGCCAGTGGGGTTTGGCCCCTTCAGGAGTACTCATTACACATCGGTCACCTGCAGATGAAGGGCATAATGAATGCTTCTCAATTGTGGCAGGAGATGCTGCCTGGAAAGGGCATCTTCATTCTGTCAGACAACTCTACTCAATCACAGCAGAAAGCTGGGGGAGGCAGGACCAAGTCCCCAGACCTCTGCATTTTGGTTTGGGATTTTCTCAGGTGGTATCATCAACAACAAATCCATCTCCAACATGGTTCATACAATCTTGCAAAATCTTTGAATCTCAGGGGTTGCCTTGAAAACTCCTTGAATTTTAAAAATGTTGGTTGTTATCCTTGAAATGTCCTTGAATTTTGTCTAAAACTCCTTGAATTTATCAGAGGCATACAAAGCATTAAAACTGAACAAAATATATTACTTTTTAAATTAATAATTTTTGTTATTTATGTATTGTCCAAAAGTAATAAATAAAATTGTGAATCATATGGCACAAGACTGGTGGTTAACAAAGTAACTTTTGGAGAGGGTTCAATTTCTTTTTGAAATCTTTTAGATGTCAATATAAACTCCTTGAAAAGTAATTGGAAAACAACTCTCCAGGGCTGTATGAACCATGTCCAAAGCTGTTACATCCCAGGCAGGCTCAGTGTCCTTGTAGACGTACTGTCCTGACGGAATCAGAATCAACCAGTTTCTGGTAGGTGAAAATATATATGAGAAGTCAGTCCATTGTCTTGAAACTGCTGTCTCCGTCTTTGTCTTGAAACCGCTCTCTTCCTCGGACCATTTGTCCCAAGAGCATCTACAGGACCACGAAAGGGTTCTGAAGTGGTATACCTAAAGTGAACTGAGCAGATCAGAAGAGGGAGATCTAGCTTGTTCGTACCACTCTAAGAATGATAAGATGATATTTCTGCTCAGGCTTTTTCATCCTGTATATGGTAGGTTATCCACTCAGCCTACAATGAACTAGTCCAAGATCAGATGAAATAATTGTGCATATCAACTCATGAGGTTTGGACAATTGCCACTAGCATAGCATTTGAGTGCAACTCCTGAATGGATTGTCATATTGACATGGAGTTTCACGAAAAGACTTCTAGTTGGTCCTAAATGAATATTGTGCCGATCTGACATCCTGTATGGCCACCATCCTGAGTGGATGGTTGTATCGACATGGGTTTTCACTAAAAGACTTCTTATGATGTCTGCTATTCCCTAAATGAAATGGTGGATATTTTGAAAACTTGTCATTGCTATTCCTCCTGAATTGATGGCCATATTGACATAGGGGCTTTCACTAAAAGACTTCTTATGATATCTAGTTGGTCCTAAATCAAAAAGACATCCAATATAGACACCACATGCCATCCTGAAAATCTTGTTATTGCTACTACGGAAAGTCATATCAGCATGGGTTTTTTCACCAGGAGACTTTGTATGGAGTCTAGATTGCCCTAAATGAAAATGACCCCAATCTCACAGACAATATGACCAAGATGGTGCACATCTTAAAAATGTTATTGCTATTCCTCCTGATTGGATGATCATATTGATGTGGGGTTTTCACCAAAAAATTTCTAGTTGGCCCTAAATGAAAATGGTGCTAATCTTACATCTAATAACGTTGGCCATCTTGAAAATCTTGTTATTGCTACTTCTAAATGGGATCTGTGGTGACTTAGTGGTAACTGTGCTGGACTCTTGACTGAAAGGGTCTGGGTACAAATCCTACCATCAGATTAGGGACTAATCTGATGGTAGGATTTGTATACCCAGACCCTTTCAGTCAAGTGCCTTGCCGAAGGACACACAATGGCACCCCAAACAGGACCATTGTGTGTCCTTCGGCAAGGCACTTGACTCCAATTGTCTGAGCACTAAATTACCTACTTGTGTTGCTGTGATGTAAAATGCCAAACTAAACCTCCTAACCAAGAAGTCATCTCTAAATTGGGTTTTCACTAGAAGACATCTTTAATAAAAATGATGCCAGTCTGATGTACCTCTTGAAAATCTTTTTATTGCTACCCCTTCTGAATAGATGGTCATATTGATATGGAGTTTTCACCCGAAGGCTTCTTATGTGGTGTCTAGTTGGTCCTAAATGGAAATGGTGTTGATCCACCATGGTGGCCAGCTAGAAAATATTGTTATCGCCTGAATGGATGGTCATATTGACATCAGGTTTTTGCCAAATGACTAAATTATCTAGTTGATCCTAAATGAAAATGGTGCTGATCTTATATCCAATATGGCCACCAAATGGTTTTAACACCTGCAGTTCAAAAGAAGAGAGGGTCTTATCTTGATTCCTGGAGATTCTTTGTGACTGGTATGGCATCAGTCCCTTCAAGGGTCTCTTGTTTATTTTACTAGTATACCAGTATTGTTGCATTAAGTACATCTAGTATTTTTCTTAGCCCCTTTGAAATTGTGTTGGTCCTTGTTTGGGGCCTCAACTGTAGGTACTAATCCAGCCAATTAATAAACTGTGCTTCTAATAGTGGTTATACTAGTTGTCACTCCAACATTCCTCAAAGCATGTGACTTTTACCCAGTAAAATCTGGTTTCTAGGGTGAGCAATGATAATAGCTTCTGAAGCAGTGATTTTTTTTAAAAATAATTTTTTACCAACTTATTATATTACCTTTTTGTTATCGTGGAAACAAAAAAAACCTTTTTTTTTATTGTTTCATGTCTTTCTGCCTTGTCACAGGGGCCAGCATTTCGTTGTCAAGATTAATTTGGTATGAATTTATTTTCTGCATGATATTGTTTTACAATGGCTGCTGGAGACTACTACAAGCTTTGTAGAGGCGAGCTATGTATTCATTGATTACATTCTGGATTTTAATCGCTTCTACAAGAGCTTTCTATACAAGTCAGTTGTTGTTGTTGTTGATTTGGTGTTTTACAGTACAGCAACACATTAGTAGGTTATTTAGTACTGAGTCAATTGGAGTAAATTACCATAGCCAAGGACACACCACATTAGTCGACAGAGGTTGATCCGATGGTAGGATTTGAACCCACACCCTTTCCGTCACAAGTCCGGTATGCTAACCACTGAGCTACTGTGCCCTCTCTATACAAGTCAGAAAATGGAAATCCATTTCTTTTGTTTTGATATTCAACCAAAACTGGAGTCCAATATGTAGAATGTAGATCATTGAGTCTAGTGGAGTCCAATATGTAGAATGTAGATCATTGAGTCTATTGGAGTCCAATATGTAGAATGTAGATCATTGAGTCTAGTGGAGTCCAATATGTAGAATGTAGATCATTGAGTCTAGTGGAGTCCAATATGTAGAATGTAGATCATTGAGTCTATTGGAGTCCAATATGTAGAATGTAGATCATTGAGTCTAGTGGAGTCCAATATGTAGAATGTAGATCATTGAGTCTAGTGGAGTCCAATATGTAGAATGTAGATCATTGAGTCTAGTGGAGTCCAATATGTAGAATGTAGATCATTGAGTCTAGTGGAGTCCAATATGTAGAATGTAGATCATTGAGTCTAGTGGAGTCCAATATGTAGAATGTAGATCATTGAGTCTAGTGGAGTCCAATATGTAGAATGTAGATCATTGAGTCTAGTGGAGTCCAATATGTAGAATGTAGATCATTGAGTCTAGTGGAGTCCAATATGTAGAATGTAGATCATTGAGTCTAGTGGAGTCCAATATGTAGAATGTAGATCATTGAGTCTAGTGGAGTCCAATATGTAGAATGTAGATCATTGAGTCTAGTGGAGTCCAATATGTAGAATGTAGATCATTGAGTCTAGTGGAGTCCAATATGTAGAATGTAGATCATTGAGTCTAGTGGTCCTAGTAACAGGAACTGTATGTATATCCCAATTGGTCCTGGCCTTATATTTTAAAAATTCACTGAACATGAAAAACTAAACTCAGACTCAAAAGCAAAAACTTTTTATATTCTTTTTCTGAAGTTAGGATCATAGTACTAAAACGATTTTCCTAAATTTGGTTCCTCTGCATGATTGTTTACTTTTTGCACCATAGTTATATTCCAGATATCTTTCTAATCCTGGAGTTTTGAGCTTGAGTTTTGTGCTAAACTAGTTTGGGGAATAAAGAGTCTAAAGTTAAGGATTACCATATTTATCTGTTGATAATCCCATGCTTATTGATAAGTCAAAAATCACCATTTATTTAGGATATCTTGGTTTGATAAGCCCACCCTGTACTTTTTACATGCCCTCTGTAAGGTTGAGCATATCATGTTATGATGGTGTTTGTCTATTTGTTAGTCTTTCTGTCTGTTCCTTTTTTTTGTTTACACACAATAACTTGAGTTCTACATCATCTACTGTTACCAAACCTTGTAAGTAGCTTGCACTTGGGTCCAGGCAGAAACCTATTAATTTATTACTCAAGAGTTTAAAGGTCTAGGTCACAGGGACCGAAAGAAGAAAAAGTGTTTTA
Source organism: Margaritifera margaritifera (assembly GCA_029931535.1). Classification (NCBI taxonomy): domain Eukaryota; kingdom Metazoa; phylum Mollusca; class Bivalvia; order Unionida; family Margaritiferidae; genus Margaritifera; species Margaritifera margaritifera. The sequence continues at coordinate 2,115,210 of JAQPZY010001687.1, forward strand.
ACACAATAACTTAATTTGTATACCAGATACCTTGATCAAAAATTGTAAATGGCATGCATTTGAGATAAGAAAGACAACTACTGATTTTGGGGTCAAAAGGTCAGAGGTCAAGATCAAAATGATTGCACAATATCTAGACTTCTTTATCACCCATTTTGACCAAACTTTGAGCTTGGTTTTTGCATTTGAAACTAGGAAGACACATATTCATTTTGGGTCAAAAGGTAAAAAGTCACAGAGACTGAAAGAAGGAAAAAAATTCTCACAAAACTAAAGTTCTATACCACATGACTAAACATTGTAGATGGCTTGCATTTGAGACAAGGAAGATGCCTATTAATTTTGGGGCTAAAAGGTCAAAAGTCAAGGTCAGAGGAACTCCAAGAAGGAAAATGGCTTCCACAAAATAACTAAAGTCCTATGTCACAAACCATGACCAAACTTTGTGGTTGGCTTGCATATTCATAACAAGAAAGACACATTGATTTTGAGATCAGTTGTCAAGGTCATTGAGAGTGAAAGATGAAAAATGTTTAGTACCTGAGTGTCAGACCAATGAAAGAGTGTTTTACATAAAAGAAATATGATAATACTGTTTACCACATGGTGGGTATATAATCTAACATTTATGGTACTCGTGTTGACAGATTTATTAGGATGGCTTCCTGGTCTTATCATGGAAAAATACTTGTATATTTGGACTTGGAAAATTTGGAATGAAATATTTGCTAAAATTGCTTATATGTACTAAATTGTATTGTCAATTCAACTTCTAAGGTACAAAGTAAGGCCTACAGAGTATCAATATACTACTTGTAATTTCAATTTCAGATTGGAAACCTTTTCTTCGGCATCACCGATGAGGAATTGAATCTGCGGTCACAGCTGCGAGACCTCAAGATGGAGCAGGGGTCCATCAGCATGACTGATGAATTTGCTCGATACATGAAACTTCAAAGAAAAATTAACAGTTTTACTGATGCAATTAAAAAATTTGGTATGAATATTGATTTATACTACTAAGTTTCCATTTATGCTACAAAATTTACATTTATACTTCCAAATGTACATATTGTAATTTATGCTAAACAATTTCTTTTCATAGAACAAAATTTACATTTATACTACAAACTCTCTATCTCACTTGCATTGGCAAGAACTTGGTATCACATTTCCCTGAATCACAGAATTGTTATTGTCACAATGTTGAGACTTTGTGTGGAAGTTTGGTGCAAAAGGTTTTATAACTCACAAGGTACCCTTGCATCCATCATGTGTTGTCTGTCATCTTTCTGTCAACATTTGCTACTTTCTACTTTTAAAAAAATCACTGGACCTATTTCAACCAAATTTGGCAGGTAGCACTCTAGCAAGGAGGCCTTTCAAGTTTGTACAAATGAGACTAATCTTCCATCAAATATGGCCATCATTACTAAAGTTTTATTCTCAAAAACCATTCAACAAAATAATGCCAATCTGCCATTAAATATGGCTGATGTTACTAAATAAGGAAAACCTTTAAATGTGTTCATTAAAATCACTTAACAAATATTGGACCAAATTTTACAGAAAGCATCTTGACATAATGGCCTTTTTAATTTGTACAAATAATGCCCATCCACCATCAAATATGGCAGTCATTACTAAAAGTATAAAAACCTTTAAATGATTTCTTCTCAAAAACCACTAAACAGAATTTGATCACAATTGAAAGAAAACATCTTGACATAAAGGCCTTCCAGATTTATGCAAATGGTGTCGATCCACAATCAAAATGGCAGATGTCACTAAAAATTGAAAACCTTTAAATGATTTCTCAAAAATGTCTGAACAAAATTTAACCATATTTTACAGAAAGCATTCTGATATGAAGGCCCTTTATGATGCTGGTATGCTGTCAAATATGGCCACTATTACTAAAAATAGAAGAAAAAACATTTCACTGACTTTTAAAAACCACAGTTTGAGTTAATTTGACAGAAAGCATCTTGACTTGAAGGCCTTTCAGCTTTGCACAAATAATGCCCATCCACCATCAGTAAAAATATAAAAACCTTTAAACAACTTATTAAAAGCACTCAACAAAATTTGATGAGATTTTATGGAAAGCACCTTGGAATGAAGGCCTTTCAAGTTTGGGCAAATGATGCCAATCCACCTTCAGATATGGTTGCTGTTACTACAAATGGAAAAATCTTTACATGACTTCTAAAAAACACTCAACAGAATTTGACAGAAAGTATCTTTGCATTTAGGCTATTCAGTTTTTATTCACAAATGATGCTGATCCATTATCAGATATATGGCTTTATTACTAAATATAGAAAACCTTTAAATGACTCCTTCTCAAAAACTGTAATAAAATTTGACCCACTTTGACAGAAGCATCCTGGTATGAAGGTCCTTTAAATTTGTACAAATGTTGCAGATCTGCATGTGGCATTTAGGTGAGCGATCTCAGATTCCAGATTACAGTGTGTAACACTATGGACCCCATGACCACATTTTTAAAAATATAAAACAAAATGTTTGTATTGAATTTTGAACATACATCAGCAGAAAACTTTACATCAAAACTATTGTACATGATTTGGACATTGCCCAAATGTGTTTTTACAATCAGCCATGGACTCCAATTAGCCACTGTTATATTCAGTGTCAGATATGGTATTCCTAACATGCTATAACACACCTGAAATTACCTACGTCTCTAATCAGCAACTATTGTATTCAGGAAATGTGGGATACATTATTCCTCACATGTTATAGCACACCTGAAATTACCTATGTCTCTAACGAGCCACTATTGTAATCTGTCTGTGTCAACTATTGTATTTGGTAACATTGCACAGAACTGCTGAAATTGCCTTTAGCACTAAAGCCACTACAGATTAGCATCTTAGTCTCTTCAAACACATGTAAATACCTGACATCCTGCCATTTCTCCTTTCTCTGATCTGTTGCTGTCCAACTGTCAGTAAACAATAGTCTAGAAAAAGCTTATCATTTGTATTCAAAACTAGCAACTGAAGTGCTCCAGTGCAGCCCAGAGTGCACTATCCAATCACCCAAGAGAAAGCCAGCTGTGGAGTTGCCATTATAATTTTCCTTTTGTTTTCTTAAATTACAGCTTTGATCACTTACATGTATATGTACCCTTTGGTCACTATACTGCTAAGATAACAGCATCATAAGTAACTTGTCGTGTAGCTAGCTAGTGACTAACTTCAGAACAAAACCATTTATGTTGTAGGGGTGGAAGGTTTTGCATTTTGCAAACAAAGTTTATACCCCCAGTTTTGCGTTTAGTACAAAGCCATAGTTAGTTTCATAGATTTAAAGATAAATTTGGATTTGTTCACCTTTTTTTTCTAGTCTTTTGAAAGTGGCTACCATTTATTAAGGATCCCTCTTTACACATGAAATCGAACATTCTACACCCAATCTTGGTTGAGGTATGGAACTGTATAATCTCCATTTTAAAGTTATGGTATTAAGGCACTTTTACATTGTTGCAGTGGTATTTATTATTATAGCAAAGCCAACAATATGAAGTGAAGATTCTGTTTGATGCTTGACAGTACACCGCTCCCTCGACAACTCGTAGCCCAAATGACTCGCGAAAAAAAGAGGACCCTATTTGTTGAAGGTGAAAAAAATCGCGATAAAAATTAGTAAATGAAACCTTGATATATCGCTCATTTTATCGTCAAAACCAGTGGTTAGTACCCGGAAATTTGAATGAACGATCATGAAATTTTCAACTTTTAATAAGAAATCATATATTTTGTTCAATTTTCTTTCCAAACAACATTCTCAGTACACTATAAATAAAAATATTTGACGAAATTTCAATCAATGAAAACATCACTAAAACCTACTGGTGGCAACACTTTAAAAATAAATACCAATTAAATAAGTTTTATCAAGTGAAATATGTGTTTTAGTTCCATCTTTTAATTCGGTTTCAGTGTAATCATCATAAATGCAATATGCCCTCTTGTATTCAAACGTGAAAAATATAATTCAACTGACCCAGCTATCGCCACAAGCATTTCCATGAGAATCTAATTAAGTGCCGACCATTTTTTTTATATATCTCCAACTTGCTGAAGTATTTGTTGTGTTATACTCAATTAATAGCAGACCTACTTTGTATTATCACATTAATGACATCTTTTGTATCGAATCAAACAAAGGGGGTGGAATAACAGAAAAGTTAAAAGACGTGCAAATCCTACCTGCGTAAGAGCTAGTGGTCACGGCCGTGTGTCAGGTCAACTCATTTCAATTGATCAATCAAACACTGTTATAAACATTATTATGTATGTAATATAATTAAACTACCTTAAATTAGCCAACTCATTCACAAATGTTGTTAACTATCTTTCAGAAGTTCATTATCTTGAAAATAAAGGTAATTTATACAGAAAAGCAAACAACTACATTAGAAAATGCTCTTTATTGATAATTATTCCCAATGTAATTATAAAATGAGTATTCAGCCATTAAACAACCCCGTTACCCACCTAAACTGCGGTTTTCTCGATGTCCAGCAGGGATGACACCCCCTTCTTAATACCTTTTGAGGTCCCTAAGTAACTTGCGCCCTCGCTTATAGTGCAGTCTATGTTTTTGGACCCCGTTGTGCGCGAGTTATCGAGGGAGAGGTGTATTTTACTTTTGAAATTAACCAATTACCAAAACTCTGATGGGTAATTTAGCAGGTATGGAAGCCAGGAATGCACATCATGCTGAGTGAACAGTGCTTATTCTATTCTTGATTAGTACTTTTTGTGAACAAACGCTTATTTTTTGACATCATTGGCTTTCAGATGGATTACATATATGATTGTAAGTTTGTTTTTTCTGTTATTTTGGTGCTTTAGAATTGCTAAAAGTTTGCTGAACATGGTGTGACATCATTTAGTCACTAATCAGTGTATTAAACTGGTGCTTTGAGCTGAAGAAGAGATATTTAATTGAAAAAAATGACTTGACATTACTCATTGCATATTTTTACAAATGAATAATTACATGTTCATTTATTTAATTTCAAAATGTGATTAGTGTAGTAAAATGTGAATTTGAGCTCATAATTAAAAAAAGAATCATGTTCTTAATATCAGGATGCATTGGGCTCAAATGCAAGTAGAAATTAAATATACAATTTTTTTCCCACTCAAGTGACAACAGATTTTTAATTAATTTAAATCACTTTAAATTTGATGACAATGCAGCTATACATTAGAAATAAGGATTGACGAGTAGATTTATTAAAGGCAGGTGTTACATCATTGTATTAATGTTTTACTCGTATGGTCTGATCTGTAAAATGTATGACAACAACGTAAAGATTAGTATTACAGTCAAATCGGTCCAAACAGTCACCGTTATATAGCGTTCACTCGGTCTCAACAACCATTCTGTTTTCTCCCCATGAAGTTTCCTCTATAAAAGTGATGATTTAGTGTTCACCTGCTTTCTACAGTCAACAGCCATGTGATTTCTAACCAAACAGTATTTTCTTACTGCTTAAAGCAGTCACTGAAGCATATTGACTATATAAATGGAGCATTTGTTTCCCAAGAAAGCCATTGTTTAGGTAAAGACATGTTGTGTGAATTGATGTGTAAACATGCCTATATTCACTGCATTCAATTCAGTTTGTCAGTGTAACTTTAAATTGATTTATCTCTCCATCTTTATTTTAAGAATTTGAATAAAGTCACAACATTGCTTAAAAATTTGTTGTTGGGGTCAATACTTCAGATAAATCATTATTCTTATGTTCCACCCCCACCCACCCTTTTTTTTGGTGATCACTCCACTAAATGCATGCATCATAAGAAAAGATTATTAGAGACCTAATTGTACCCTGAATTCGCTTTAGTTTATCAAATTTGATCAATACAATTTTATTTCCATTTTTATGGACAATTATCAATCAGTTATCAAACTTCCACTATTAATTGCTGGGCTACAATTGGGGGGATGTTAAATATAATGCTCCAAGTCAGATGGCTTCGTGTAATATAAATGACACCTTTCTGAAATTATCAATTGTCCAGTTATCAAACTTTTGCTGTTAGTTAATTGAGAGGCTATAATTGGGGATGTTAAATACTGCACTCCATGTCAGATGCTTCGTGTAATATAAATGACACCTAAACACACTTGTATTGAACATACAAGACTCATTTGAAATTATTTTGTATTGTCCAAATATATATATTACTACTGTACAAAATGTTTGCACATATTTTATGTGGAGACAATGATTAAGAAATACATAAATTGTCCTTTTTCAGACAATTCTGGAATGATTATGAGATGCAAGTCAGTGCTAAACATAAACATAAGCAAATCTTTTTAATGAAAACTTAAACAGGTGTCAGAGGTAGTCAGTCATACTTAATATAAATATGCACATCTTAACAATGTTGCAAAACAAAAAGCAAATTGTATTGGTACTATCTTTGACCATTATGTATATTCTGTACAATTCCTTACAAAAAGTCACTCAGCTGTTTCCCTAGAGGTCGCATTTTGGTAGTAATTAAATAGCCATATCTCCTGATCTAGTGAATGAATGTGTGTCAAGTCTTGCAGTGCATGTGAAATGTGTAACAGATTAAGATTCCTGTTTGTAGTATATAGCATTCAGGTCAACCTTTAAGCTCTACCAGCAAGTTTTTTATAATGTGAAAAATCAAATTCAGCTTTCAAATACTGATCAGTTCTGTCAGATAAGTGGGTTGTAATTATTGTAAGTTCAAAAACAAAGCAAAAAACATCTATAGTTTTTATAATAGTATGGAAAAGTTAGAATAAATCCTTATGCGCAAGATGCATTGTGGTCCAAGAAAAAGGAACATAATGTACATGCCAGATCTTCATTAAATATCCATCCATGTTTGAGATGAATGTGTTAAGAACCATTTTATCATTAGGTTACTCTTTTCAATCCAAGAATAGATAATGGACCAACACTGCAGTCTCTATTTCATATAAAATATTCTGTTGGTTCAAAATTTTCAAGGAATGCTGTGCCAAATTTCAGCAAAAGCACATAACTTAGGATAAAAACTCATGAAAATTTGATAGTGAATACATGACGGAAACGGTGTTTCAACTTACAAGGCATCACAGATCTTTCAACCAAGGTGACCTATTCATCATTGGGTTGACATTTTCCATATTTGGCCCATATGTCTGTTACTTCTAAAACAGCCAAATCCAGGTGCAATATGCAAGCAGCTGAGCTAGATACCTCCTTGCCATATATATAAGAAAAAACTACATAAAAAGTAGGCAGAGGGAAATCTATGAATGAAATCTTTTTCCACCAGAATTTGTGAATGATAAATTTATACAGTGAGTTCTTAGAAAAAGAAATTATGCAAGTTGCCTGAAATAATAATAATAATAATAATAATAATAATACACCCAGGGCTGAGCAAATTTTTTTTCCATCCACTTGTCCAGGACAAGTGGTTTCAGAAAATTCACTTGTCCCACCTTACTTTTCACTTGTCCCAAAATGGTAATCACTTGCCGAGATTTGATGAGATGTATGTACTTAATCCATAGAAAGAAGAAACAAAATAATATACAACATAATTATTTCTTAAAAGAATTAAATTTTTCAAAAACATTGGTTGATATACATTTGGCAACTTCAGGTACATGTATAGATGTTTTTAGCTGCTGGATTTGAAAAAATGTCCATGTACATGTCTGCCACTGCACCAGCACTAACCCAGCAGTTGATAGCTGTGTCTGGGTTAAAGTCCTCAAGCTCTGGTCCATTTGGTGAAATGTTCATTAGAGTTTTTAAACTCTATTGGTTTAAGGAATTCTCACACTCAGTAGTAGTATTATGTTTTATCCCTCCACTTTTACAAGAATATTCCTTCTTGAATCATCCTTATTACCTTCCTTGCGAAAATAATTTAGCAAACTCATTTAATCCACATAGTAAATATCAGCTTGCTTGACAACTACTTCTAAAGTGATCATAACAAACATTTTCACTTTTAAATATGAACTGAGACAGCTCATTAATTAGTGTAATTGTTTCGCTTAAAATGCAATATCATACATGAAAGTTAATCCTCTGTATAATCAATTAAAAATTAAAGAATCATTACTGTCATTTAATCAGTTCATAAGGAACCAACACTGATGTTGGTAAAGTATACCTTTCATTAATTTAATTACGCTGACTTGCTGGAATAAAATCAGTGAGCCACTCGTGAAGATCTGGTTTGAGTAAACACAGTGCAACAAAGCTGCTTAAAACACTGCTAATAAATCATACCGGCTTTGTTTTGTTTGACGTGTTTTGATTTGATGATAATTTGGTCGCTTAGCCCAATATGCAGTCAAGCGGTAACAGAATGTGCACATATGCGTTAGTTATCTCTGAGCACTTGTAGGTGTTATACAGGATGTAAATGTATACATGGAAAGGGGTAGAATCAAGTATTCAGTATGCCCAGAGGGCATGGATGGACAAATAAAGGTAGATAAAGCATGAAAATAAGGACTTGCCCGACTTTTTTAAAATAGGAAAAAAAGTACTTGTCCCAGACTAGCGACTTGGAAAATTATACTTGCCCGACTTTGAATATGAATAGTCCGGGACGTCGGACTATGGGATTTGCTCTGCCCTGACACCTCTCCCTCGATAACTTGTGCACAACAGGGTCCAGAAACATAGACCGCACTATAAGCGAGGGTGCGAGTTACCAAGGGACCTAAAAAAAAATAAGAAAGGGATGCAGTCCCCTTCGAACATCGAGAAAACCGCGGGGGTGGGGTGGGGTGGGTTATGGGGCTGTTTAATAGTTGAATACTCGTTTTATAATTGCATTGGGATTAATTGTCAATAAAGAGCTTTTTTCTAATGCAGTTGTTCGCTTTTTTAAAATAAATTACCTTTATTTTCAATACACCCAACCTGTGAAAGATTGTTAACAACATTAATCCAAGCGGTTTAAACAACACGTGTACGCGAAAACATTGTGTATTACATCACTACTTTTTGTTGTTGCTGATTCACAATAAAACAATATTCCTTTTTTTTCAAAAACTAGGGACATTTATTTCGTGAAACAACCGTTATTGTTCTGTTAGTGAAATATGGATGCCATGATTTCATTGCAAGTAATAGTGAAACTTATTCTCATCCTTGAGGAAATCTCTGAGTGCCAATTTAGAAATGTTTAGTTTACTATAAACTCTGGAACTCACTTCTTTGTAATGAACTGTATCTGTGAAACAAAGCTTTGTATTCACCAAGTACTCATTTTGCTTGGTTGCCTTGCTATCTTTGATCACATTTGTGAATGAGTAGGCTAATTTAAGGTAGTTTAATTATATTACTTACATAATAATATATATAACAGTGTTGAATTGAAATGAGTTGACCGGACACATGGCAGTGACCGCTAGCTCTTACACAGGTAGGATTTGCATGCCTTTTAACTTTTCTTTTAATCCACCCCCATTATTTGATTTGATACAAAAGACGTAATTAACATGATAATACAAAGCAGGTCTGCTTTTAACTGAGTATAACAACACAACAAATACTTTCGCAAGTTGGAGATCAAAACATGGTCGGCACTTAATTAGGTTCTCGAAGAAACGATCGCGGACATAGCTGTGATGTTTGAATTACATTTTTCAAGTTTGAATACAAGAGAGCATATTGCATTTATGATGATTACACTGAAGCTGAATTAAAAGATAGAATTAAAACACAAATTTCACTTGACAAAACTTGGTATTTATTTATAAAGTGTTGCCACCAGTAGGCATTAGTGACATTTTCATTGATCAAAATTTTGTCGAATATTGTTATTTATAGTGTACTGAGAATGTTGTTTGGAAAGAAAATTGAACAAAATATATGATTTATTATTAAAAGTTGAGAATTTCATGATGTTGATTCACATTTCCGGTTACTAACCGCTGTATTAGATGATAAAACGAGCAAGATACATCAAGGTTTCATTTATCAATTTTGATCACGATTTTTTTCACATTCAACAAATAGGGGCCAATTTTTTTGGTATTTTGTTGTAAAAAAAATGGGATCCACACCTGACCCCGCATTATAAGCGAGTTCGCAAGTTATCTGGGTGCGAGTAATCGAGGGAGTGGTGTAATAATAATAATAATAATAATGGTATTAAGTGCATGGTATTTGTTCAAGAACCAAGTTTGAAAGATGAACCTGCATTCAGAGGATACCTTTGTACAAAGGCCAGTTTGGCCTTTTCCCATGGGTGACTGTTATTGACAGTTTTGACTATATTTTTTTTCTTCCTTTTTTAAAACATTATTTAACAAAAATGAAATGCACAAATACCATGAAGTGGAGAAAAAAAATGTACATAAACTGATATTATTACTATACATTTGACTGGTGTTTTATTTACACACACATACACGCATTCTTAGAATTTTCTGTTCTCACTATATAGCAGTTTGGTACATAACACAGTCAGAATTTATGAACCCCAAGTACTGTGTTATAACTGGGAAGAGATGTAATGTGGTTCATGGAACCATATTAGATGGATATTTAGCCTGTCATTGATGATGATGATCATAAAGGAAGTTCCAAGTGTTACCAATTTAAGTTAAATGCACTTAATCAAAAGTTGGTGTTTTCCTTTGGGTTCTCCATTTTTCTTCACCCCAAACTTTACACTGTTCCAACATTTAGGTTACTAAGTGTGTTGGGTAAGTTGCAAACATTTATTATGCAATCAATTACAGTTTAAACAGTCATGAAGATGCATGAAAAGTTGGTGTAAAAGTCAATTTTAAAATGAATTGTGTGTAGCTTTTTCTTATTTGAAGATCAAGATTGCACATGTTTTAACTTTCTGTCAGTTATGATAAAATTTAGGGAAGAAAAGTACATTTGAATATGATTTTTTTTAGCTTTGCCATTAAAGCATTTCTTATTTAGGGCTACAGATCGTGATGTCTATTGTTACATCCCTGCTCGACAAAGTTGGCAGAGCCCAACAATAATTATGTCCATCCATTAATTTGTCAACAATTTGGATTCTGCAAGATAACTTTACTGGGAGTTATTAGAATTTTACCAGATTTAATATGCAGCTTTGTATTGATAAGACCTCAGAAGAGTTTGATTTCCATCCTTCTATGTCATCATTTTAAGTATTTATTGTCCCCAATTCCTAACTTTCATTTCTGCAGCTTAACTTTACCAGGGATTGTTGGATTTCAACCAGATTTGGTATGTGTAGCTCCATATTAATGAAACCTTGAATGAGATTGATTTCCAGTAATCCACGACATCATTTACAGTCATTATGCCCCTATTAATTTCCAGTAATCCACGATATCATTTACAGTCATTATGCCCCTATTAATTTCCAGTATTCCACGACATCATTTACAGTCATTATGCCCCTATTAATTTCCAGTAATCCACGACATCATTTACAGTCATTATGCCCCTATTAATTTCTAGTAATCCATGACATCATTTACAGTCATTATGCCCCTATTAATTTCCAGTAATCCACGATATCATTTACAGTCATTATGCCCCTATTAATTTCCAGTAATTCACGACATCATTTACAGTCATTATGCCCCTATTTATTTCCAGTAATCCATAACATCATTTACAGTCATTATGCCCCTATTAATTTCCAGTAATCCACGATATCATTTACAGTCATTATGCCCCTATTAATTTCCAGTATTCCGCGACATCATTTACAGTCATTATGCCCCTATTAATTTCCAGTAATCCATAACATCATTTACAGTCATTATGCCCCTATTAATTTCCAGTAATCCATAACATCATTTACAGTCATTATGCCCCTATTAATTTCCAGTAATCCACGACATCATTTACAGTCATTATGCCCCTATTAATTTCTAGTAATCCATGACATCATTTATAGTCATTATGCCCCTATTAATTTCCAGTAATCCACGATATCATTTACAGTCATTATGCCCCTATTAATTTCCAGTAATTCACGACATCATTTACAGTCATTATGCCCCTATTAATTTCCAGTAATCCATAACATCATTTACAGTCATTATGCCCCTATTAATTTCCAGTAATCCACGATATCATTTACAGTCATTATGCCCCTATTCATTTCCAGTATTCCACGACATCATTTAGTCATTATGCCCCTATTAATTTCCAGTAATCCACGACATCATTTACAGTCATCATGCCCCTATTAATTTCCAGTAATCCATGACATCATTTACAGTCATTATGCCCCTATTAATTTCCAGTAATCCACGACATCATTTACAGTCATTATGCCCCTATTAATTTCCAGTAATTCACGACATCATTTACAGTCATTATGCCCCTATTAATTTCCAGTAATCCATAACATCATTTACAGTCATTATGCCCCTATTAATTTCCAGTAATCCACGACATCATTTACAGTCATTATGCCCCTATTAATTTCCAGTAATCCACGACATCATTTACAGTCATTATGCCCCTATTAATTTCCAGTAATCCACAACATCATTTACAGTCATTATGCCCCTATTAATTTCCAGTAATCCACGACATCATTTACAGTCATTATGCCCCTATTAATTTCCAGTATTCCACGACATCATTTACAGTCATTATGCCCCTATTAATTTCCAGTAATCCACAACATCCCCTATTTATTTCCGGTAATCCATGACATCATTTACAGTCATTATGCCCCTATTAATTTCCAGTAATCCATGACATCATTTACAGTCATTATGCCCCGGGATTGCCCATCCTCCTGATTTCGGTTTCGCAGCATAACTTACCACGGTTTGATGGATTTCAACCCAATTTGGCATGCAGCTTTATACTGATGAGCCCTTAAAGGAGTTTCATTTCTAGTTTTTTTCGACATCATTTACAGAAGTTATGCCCCATGATTGCTTTTATCCTGACTTGGTTTCCATAGCATAACTCTACCAAGAATTGTTGGATTTCAACCAAATTTTGCATGTAGCTTTATATGGATGAGAGGTTAAATAGCTTTTTATTTCCAGCACTCTACAACATCATTTAGATGAGTTATAGCCCTTTATTTTCCATCCTCCTAACTTTGGTTTCTTCAGCATGACTTTACTAAGGAGTTTTCAAAATGAACCAGATATAACATGCACCTTTATATTAATAAGACCTTGAATTAATTTGATTTATTTCATTCTATGACATCATATACAGGAGTTATGGCTCCTGATTGTCTGTCACTGAGTTTGGTTTCCACAGCATTACTTTACTAAGTATTGTTGGATTTCAACCAAACATAGCATGTGACTTTCTATTGATAAGACTTTGAAATGAGTTAAATTTCTGGTGTTCAACATTATCATTTAGAACATTTATGGCCCCTGATTGCCTGTCCTTCTGACTTTGGTTTCTGCAGTATTTCATTACCAAAGATTGTTCAGTTTCAACCAACTTGGAAATACAGTTTTACATTGATAATACCCTGAATGAGCTGGATTTCCAGCATTCTTTATCATCATTTGGAGCAGCTACAGACCCAGAATATCCATTTTTCTAACTTTCTTTCCCAATACAAGTTCCTCTGTTTAAGGCCCTGCCAAGTAAATTGCAATTAGTGGAGCTTTTTACGGTATGCCCATTGCCAATAATTCTAGTTGCCAAGGAACATTCAGCAGTACAATACTGTATGTTTTTTCACATTTAAGGATCATTTATGTTGATAATTGTTAACTATACTGGTCATAGACTAGGAGAGTTTTTACAATGGCCTTTCATCTGTCATCTGGTGTCCATTTGCACAAGTTTGTTATCACCACTCCTAAGCTACTGGGAGGATTGCCCTGAAACTTTACACACACATTTATCCAAAGGTCTTTTTGGTCCTAAATGAAAATGGTGCCTCTCGGAAACACAGTATGATGCCACAGTGGATAGCTTGAAAATCTTGTTATTGCTACTCCTCTTGATGGGCATATCAACATGAGGTTTTCAATAAAAGTCATCTTAATGATGTCTAGTTTGTCCTAAATGAAAATGATTCCAATCTGACATTCAAAGTGGCCTTTATAGAGGTCATCTTTAAAATCTTGTTATTGCTACTCCACCTGAATATCGATGGTCATATTGACATCAGGCTTGCACTAAATGACTTTTTGTTATGTCTAGTTGATGCTGAATGAAAATAATGCTGATCTGACATCCAGTGCATCTTGAAAATCTTACTGCTACTTTTCTTGAGTGGATGGTCATATCAACACTAAAAAACTTCTTATGATGTGTAATTTGTACTAAATGAAAATGGTACTGGTGTGATGTCCAAAATGGCCACCATGGTGGCAGTCTTGAAAATCTTGTTATTGCAACTCTTCCCAAATGGGTGGTTGTATTGACACAGGGTTTTCACCAAAAGACTTCTTATGACATCTAGTTGTCTTGAATGAACTTAGTACCCCTTGGAATCCAATATGGTTGCCACTGTGGCCATCTTAAAAATCTTATTGATACTCCAACTGAGCAAATGGTCTTATTGACATGGGGTTTTGGTATTTTGGAGTTGAGATGGTTTCAATACTCATTTAAAAGAATAAAAGGACAGAAGAAATGGACTTATCTTGGATGCCTGGACATTTTTCTGTCAGTAGAGCTTCAGTCCCTTAAAGGGACTGCTGTTTCATAATCTTACATATGTACATATACTGCAGGTCATGATACTTTTACGCTTATGAATCTGTTGAATGAAATATAGACAAACCCTCTTATTCAATTTTTTTATGAAACCATAAGCTGGAATCTTGGGAACATCACTAAAGTCAGTTACCTAGTACTTATATCAAACTCAGCAGTGCAGAAACATATTATTAACTGTGTAGATTGTGAGGATAAGTGTCATTCAGTGTTACATAATACAGGCAAAGCCAATTACATAATATATCTGATTCTATTTAATTCTTTGTACTTGAGGATACACCAAAATCTAATATATTGATGTTTGTAAGATGTATGCTGGTTTCACTTTTACTCCTCTTTTTCCCCAGATTCCACAAGAACAAAACAGATGATGATGTTGACAATGGGAGTTAAAACAGGGATATATGTACTCCATGTAAGTCCTATTGTTTCTACAGAAAGATCATAGTTCTTTGTGTCTTTAAATTCATGGTTTGTAGAAACAACAAAATCCACAAAAATTGGGAAACTACAGAAAATAGTGAATTCACAATATCTGAAATTTGGTGAACAAGATCAGAAACTAGTTTTGGTACCAATCTTGCATAGTCTAGTTCAGTTCAGCTGAAGCAAACTGTTCCAATTTAAATTTTCAGATAAACAGATACTGTTTTTAAATGATCTGCATTACATTATTCACATCATTGCATCAGGTACATCATATAGGTCTGATAATCAGATAAATAGAAGTCAAATTAATGAGACTAGAGTGTATATCAGAGATCCTGAAATTTGAATGGCTCTTGCAGACAATTTTTCATGCAAATTAATGTGGCAGCCATATATTTATGAAATTTAATATAAAAACATTCCAAAAAAATATGGCAAGTTGTAAAAAAAAATTTAAAAAAAAATTGAAATACCAAATTATTAAATGTACCGGAAAATGTGTCATTTTTGGTTTCCAGATATGCTGCTGCTTTAGTGTTAGTATTATCCTTCCATGATTAAATGGTTTCCTCTCAAACTAATTATTTATAAAAATAATTTTATCTTTTAGAAATCTATACTATAGAATTTCACCCAACAGCATTTTATTACACTCTACTGTTTTTTAAAAATTAATTATTGATTGACAACAAGTTCTGGTAAAGTCAGATGGTGAAGTTATTTTTGATCAGGTCTTCAAATAAGTCTTGGAGGATGATAATAATAGTTAGTTGTTGTTGCTAGTATATTTTTTTCTTATTTTGGGCCTAGGCTTCACATACTTTGTTCTAAAGGTATCTTGCGCTGACACATCGCACAACAAACCATGTGGTGTGAAGGACTGATGTAATGTCTATAGTATAGATCCTGGTTCAATTATTGGGTTTTTGATAAGTCCAGGAGATAAGCTTTCACACCTCATTTTTCATGTGTTTTGAAGTTATAGAGTGTTAAAACAATTGGGAAAATATAATGACCAAACAAGGTTAGTCAGCAACACCTCTAATGTGTAATCTAAACCTAGTCACCTTTGAATTAGGCTTAGTTGGCAACATCTTTATTGATTGTCTGACAGAGAAACAATATGTAAACTATACCTAGTCACCTTTGAATTTTACTTTGGTAAGGTGTTTATTTGGCAGTATAATTGATGAACAAATCAAAGACAAGTTGATATAATGGTATTTGAGAAATCCTATGACCAGTGTCCAGTTGCATAGAGTATGTGCTGGTCAAAATCTTTGATCCACCAGATTTCAGGAACTGTGATATATCAGGAATTTACAAATCCACTTGCCTGACTCCCAGGACAAGCTCAAATTCAGTTCGGGCAAGCTAAAGTTTGCAAGTCCCAAAAATGAGTGTGAGATCTAAGAAATTTTATTTAACGTCTGTGGTCTGGGTCAAATACATAAAACACTTGCTCTGTGCAAGCTATTTTACCAACAAGGTGTTGTGTTCAGTTCATAATGCTTTATGTTCTGCAAGTTTTATACCCTGCGATCTCACCACAGTACGTATATCAGCACCTTTATTTGATGCAAGTCACCAATTTCATGATGACTAGATGCTAATTGTTAATGTGGAAGCAGAAGCAGACGTGAGTGGACACAACACCCCCCAGAAAAAAGCAGAGATTGAAATCATTCATATTTATGGAATATTTTAGTGATGGACTCATTTTTACATTGTTTTTTTACTGGATGGATACTTAAATCTGCATTATCATTTGAACTTAAGTGGCAAAGTAGATAAAACAAATGTTATATATTAAAACATTATTAAAATTAAATTAATGCATTTCTGTTATTGGTTGTTTAATTTTTCAGTTCAGTGTCTTTTATCTTTTCTCTCTCTCTTAAAAATCGAGCTCTTTCCAAACCCTTTTCTACTAATTCATTTATCTGTCCAGATACATGTACATGTCTGTTTTTGCTCTTCTCACTATATCTGCATTCTAACTCTTTCTCATCTATATATTTATCTTCATGTATTATTTACATGTATATATTTTTTATAACTTTAATTATCAGCATATGGTTTTAAGGTGCCAACAAAGATGGAAAAAATACCAAAAGTTAAAATAAATATTACATGATTTCCTTAAAATATCACATATTTTATTTTACCTTTGTTTTTTTAACTCATGTTGGGATATTATGTTTGGGGCAAGCTCATATTTCCCCTGGGCAAGCTGACTTTTATAAAAATTTGTAAATCCCTGTATGTATGTATGTGTGTATTTGTTGTCTAGTTGGCTTCAGCTCGACTGATGATGTTGTAAACTAGTTGGTATTGACTTACAAATGGAGCCATAGCGCTGTCTGTTTTTTAATGTAAATTGGTGTAACCACAGATTATATCCCAGATATTTCATTGTTTCCATAAGGTGAGTAATGACCATAGCAATAATAATACCAAGAAGAACTACAAAAAAAGTAGTAATTATAGGTGAGTGAGTGACTAATGAGCCAACTTAATGAATTATTCAATTGAAAATGTGGTGGCTGTAAACAGATGATTTTATTTGTGTGTGGTTGTCTTTTTTCTAGTCTTCTTGGTTTAAGACGGCTGGTTTCAGTGTTCTAAGGCAGCGTATCCAATAAGATTTTTTTTTTTTCCTGGTTTCAGAACTCTGAGATATAATCTGCGGTTACACCAATTTACATTAAAAAACAGACAGTGCTATGGCTCCTCCATTTTGTAAGTGAAGCCAACTAGACAACACATCAAACATTTTCAAGCTGTAATTCCCTTAGAACTTGTTATGTAAAATTGTATAATTTCAACGCTTTTTTGTGTTTATTGTTTGTCTTGTCTCTGTTCTGTGTTTACCATTGAAAAAGACTCCTGTCAGGGCATTATAAACATGATGTGGACCTTCTGAGGTCACTCTCTTTATGACAGAAATCATTTTTATGCACTCCACTGGTGCATTTAAGGTAGTGGTAATATTTGCACTGCAAGTGAAAAATGGGTAAATAATGTCAGGTTGATGCCCAGACTGCACGTATAGAATGTTACCATATGCAATGCATTAAACCTCTAGAGATTTAAGACATGGCACACCCCAAGGAGAGCAGGGCAAGGTGCAGCACCTTCCTACACCAGGTTAGGGACAACATTGTTTCCACTGTAATTATTCTTTCAATTTTGTTTTCTTTGGTTAAACCTAGTTATGAATGCAATGTTAATTATAGTAGAATGCACATGACAGTTTTACATACATGTGATATGCATAATATATTGTTTCCATTCCAGGGGTTGATTATGGTGTCACTAACACTTGCATACAAAAACGAGCCTTTACTACAGTTGCCATCAGAATGGTTCACCCCAATCAATAAGCTTGTAGCTTTTCCCACTGGTGTACCAGGTATGTTTCTGTAGACAAGAGTTCCATGGAACATGTTGTCTCACCTTATTTGAAGTTATTGCCTTGCACAAAAACTTAAACATTGAGTTGACACTGCCACCACCACCACTGCCAATGGATGACATTGTGATCACTGTCTTGCATTATTGTTTGACAAGGCAAGACAAAAATTGTTTCAAGCATGATGTAATCCATAATTTTATAATTGTAGTCATACTAGGTATGAATCAGGCATTATTCATTCATTTTAAAGGGTGATTTACTTTGCATTTGTTGTGACAATTTCTTTACATTTGAAAAAAAAATAAAAATATATATATATATATATATATATATATATATATATATATATACATATATATATATATATACATACATACATATATATATATATATATATATATATATATATATATATATATATATATATATATATATATATATATATAATATATATATATCCATCAGCTATGCTGATAGATGGGATACATTATGATGGTGTTGACTATGACTGTAAGAATTCAACTCCAGACACAAGGAATTCCTGACTTCTTTGGAACAGTGCAACAACTATAAAGGTGAATAGAGAAAGTTGGGGCTCTTTGACTGACAGCTGTCATGAATAATGATCAAAATGAGAAGAATATCAATAATGTTTGTCAGTGCAGGTTTGCTATGAACACATTACTGTCCTATAAAATTTAACATGTTGGCGTATTGCTTTGTATTGTTGTTTTTTGTAATATAAATTTACAAAGTAGCTGATGCATAGCAAGTCCTGCTTCAGTCAAGTGCAAAATGGTGGACTTGCCAGCCCTGTCTTTCTTATACCACAGAATTATATGTTTCTGTCAATACTATAAACAAATTGTTAGGTGCTGCCATATATTATGTTGAAATAAAGATTTTGAAGCATTGGCATATCCAGTCGATTTAAGGGTTATCCAAATCTGCAAACTATTTGAATTTTGCTTGAAGTGACCCTAAGAAAGTCTGTCTTGACCACAGTTGGGTGGGTAGAATACAGTCAGCCAATCTGTAGCTTGTATTATCCTTTTTAAGCCTGTATAATAGTTGCCACAAGATTTTACCCATGCGGGTTATTGTTAAATTGTGAGAAAACTTTAAATAAAGCTTTTGTTCATAGTATTTTGGTATTTTTATGTAGTGAATCTGAAAAAGACAAAACTCAACTTTTTCTGCTTAGACATAACTTTTTGATTTCAAAATTTAATATATAAAAACTTACAGCATTTTTAAAAAAAGCATGTCTATGACACTTTTCATTTGAACCATATAATAATATTCACCTTACTTTGTAAAGCAGAGGCTATGAACAACAAGTTTATCTTCTTTAGTGAATCATCATTAATTGAATGAAGCCAAGAACAAAGCTATTAGAAAACTGCAGATGGAGAATACAGTAAGATTTGGTTGCCTGCTTTATCCTAGATTTTGACAGATTATTTTTGTCTGTAGTGTGGTGCAGACATACAGAATTCTAAAGTTATACAATTTGTAGTTTGCTTCAATGCATACATTTAAGATACATCCTCAGAAATAGGTGATTCTTGGAAACATCTTGCTTAAAAGTACACAAGGCTGATAAGCCAGTTTTACAGAGAGGCTCAGGAAGGAATATAATGTTATAATTGCCACTGTTGGCAAGAAATGGTCAAAACATACTGAAACTAAAATGTACTTAAGCCAAAATGTTTGGGTTTTGTTGGTTTTAATGGCACTTTGAACACATCATTGCTATATCATGCAGAGGAAATGGGACCTAAGTGCCGTTCCCAAGGACACGGCAAGGCAGCCATCTCAAGCTGGCCTGGGCAGGTATTGAACTCATAACCCTTTGATTACAAGCCAAAATGTACTTGAATTAAAATGTAATCAGACAAAAACATAATCATACCAATTCAAAACATAATCATATTGGCGACAAAATTTTTTTCTTCAATTTTATTCACCTTACCCTTTTTAACTTTATTATTTTTGGCATGGATGGTTTGTCTATAGGGTTTGAAACATTGTCATGGTCATAGCTGACAAGATGTGCTCACAGGTACTTTGGGATGGGATAGTAAATTGAGTATTGTATTGAATTGTAGGACTTGTTTTTCCTTACCATTCTTTGTACATTGTATTTAAGGTAAATCTAATTCATCTAATACATGACAAGATACATAATCCCCCTGTACCGGCCCTTAGAAAGCATTTGCACCTAAAAACACCTTCAAATGCCAGTTTTGAATTTCAACCTAAATACTGATATGTATTATTATGAAGTCAAGGTGAGTAATAAATGCAGTCAGTTTCTGAAACTGCACGATGACAACAAACAAATCAACTATGTAAATTAACCTTATTCTCTTTCAAACCAGTGATGTGCATGCACAGTGAATGCACCATTTTGTGCCACATATGAGTACCCCCATTGAAAGTGAAGGTCAAAAGGTCATGCTATCAATAGCAGTGATTTGATTGGTCTTCAACTGAGTACAATGTACAAAGAATGGTAACGGAAAACAACTACAGTTCAATTCAGTATTGAGTTTACTATCCCATTCACAAGTGCCTGTGGATGCACTTGGCTTTAGTTAAATGTACAGCAAGCCTTGAAACAAAGAAGCTTGTGTGTGTTTTAATTTTCTGATAAAAACAAAAAAAACAAAAACATCAAACATGTTAACTTTGACACAAACAATATTTTTAAAAAATCACTGCCAATGATTATAAGTCTCAGGCAATTCTGTCATTATTTTGACTACAGTCTAACCCTTTCTTTCTGCTTATTATGGCATGTTTTCAACTTGGTTACATTTAGACTTGGTTATGTTTTGATTTGGATACATTTTTGCTAGAATATGTTTTGGTTTCATGATGGTTTGACATGTTACCAAGGTTTGTGAACTAGACAGTTTAAAATCTTCTGCACTGATATTATCTTTGAAAGTTGGACTTCTTTCAACCAAATTTGGTATGCAACAATATATTGTTCAAACCTCGGACAACATTCATTTTCATCATTCTTTGGCATCATTTAGAGGATTTATGGCCGCTGATTTCTTCTCTCTCTCTCTCTCGCTCTGCAGCAAATAGTTGGATCTTTACCAAATTTTGCATGCAGCTTTATATTGATAAGACCTTGTATGACTTCAATTTGTAGCAGTCTGTGCCATCATTTACAAGTGTTATTGTCCCTGAATGCCTGTCCTCCTAACTTGGGTATTAGCAGCATAACTTTATGAAGGATTATTGGATTTAGTGTTGGGATATTGGATACAAATTGTGATGATCATAATTTTCTTCTAATGGATCCATGCTCAATTTATAATCTATTAATTTGTCCCCGTGATGTCTTGCCAGAACATGAGTTATTTTCAAAACAGTTTAAGTCTGAAATGGTTGAATGGTGCAGGACTGAATTTCACCAAAATCAATCACAGAAATTGTAATCCTAGCAAAATTGCTCACTTTACTTACAGATGGACAGTCAAGTCATAGTAACAGCATGGATTTTAACTAAATTTGGCATGCTGTTATTTTAGAGATCTTGAAAGAGTTTTCATGGATTTTATGGTTGCTCCAAACAATGAATTTAAAGATAAAACCCAACCTGGAAAAATGGAGCCGCCTGTGCTCAAAGAAATTCTTTTTCAGACACAGGCCCTGGAAAAGTGACTATAATAGAATCATATGTCCTGGTGTAAATTCCATTTGCCTTAAAGGGAAATTTTTTTGTTTCTGTAATGAGTTTCAATTTGTGTGGTTTTGTATTTACAAAAATACATTTTCATGGGTACTTAAAATCATGGTTTTGCCTCTCAAAATTTGCATATTTGTTGGTATTTAATTTTGTGGATTAACCTCTACAAAAACCCCAAATAAAAAATTGAAAAGAACAAAACTATGCCGACAACAAAAGGTGGTTGCTTCAATTGTTAAAACAATACTACCACCTGTATCAGCACAAATCAGACACCTGTCAAGATCAGTCACTAACACTCAACATCAAATTGAGCCGATGCATCCAACAACACTAAGCTAATCGGTTATTAAAGTACATGTGTATGATCTCTTCCTTAAAACACTGTCCATAAAGTTGCACCATCAATTACTTTCTGACAACCATGGCGTTAACACAGTGGCTTAAGAGTGGTAAAATTCAACTTAGATCCATGTTATTTCGGATAATGTGATCATTCCACATGTGAACCAAACACCTGACCTGTTACTTGTTCAGTGCAGTTAGCAAGCAGTGTCAACATTTGATGTGTTCAGAGCCCATCAAAGTGCAAAGATGCTAACTAAATTGAAAAACAATGGAATCACTTTGTTTTGAGCCTGTCTCATGTACGAACCAACTTCACCCACTAGACTTCAAATAAAACATCATCAATCAAGACAATTCAAGCTGAATGGATAATTGTGGCTCACGTGAAAATATGTGAAAGATCGGACCTAATTATCCATGGATCTGAGAATGCTGGACTTGTTTATTTTAACAGTTTCACGATTATTTACCTGACAAACATTTGAGTGTACCAGCAGATTTGATTAACATGATGTTGATTCAGTGGTTTTGCCCAAAAATTAGTGAAGTGTGAGCTTCAATACTCTGCAGTAATTAGCATATATACCTAATGTTTCATTAGTAATTGTGCTTCAAGCAATAGTTGTAGTATTTTACAGTCATGTTCTTCATTGGGAAAAAGCATGCAGGGATAAAATGAGAGAGACATGCTTTCACGAAGATTAACATTTTTCGAAAACAGTTTCACTTGAATGAAAGAATCAATTTAAATAAGTATTAAATCTAATTTTCATATACTAGTATCATTTATTATTGTTTCTTTCATTTTCAGTAATGCTAGTATTTGAATACCTTATGCTTTTTCTCATTTGTTTCTCTCCTTCATTATGTCACAACATATTATTGATTTAAGGCAGCGAGTGTAAATTACAGCTACCTGATAACATATAGATACATGTGCATTGAAACAATAAAAAATGCATTATTATTCTTGTTTGTAAAGGGTTAAAATACAACAAAACACATGTAATAACTAATATTTTATTACCAGATTACAGCAATGACATTGATTTATCGAATAGCTTAGTGGATCTTTAGGAATGAAAACACAGTAAGAAAATGGGAGGGGGGTCTTTATCATATGTGTTAAATTTTTTGAAATATCTTTAAATTCGTGGTTTGGGGCAACAAGGAAATCCATGATAATTGGTACCTCATGAAAATTAGTGATACTACTGTATCATGTTTATACAGTCTTGGAACTATGCTTTAAATAAAAAAAGCAATATAAAAATGCTCTAAATTTTTTCTTTTTCCGTGTTTATTTGCCTTTCAAAATAGTGTACTTCAGAAACAATGTGATCTCATTTTCTACAATTTTGATTTGTTTTGATTTCATTAAAAGTATTATTTTCTGCATGTATTGACATAAAACAGTACTCAGTACCAAAATAGCCTATTGCTCTGTCGGTTACTGGATGTTGATGTTCATAAGCACTGAATCCTGTCATTTATTACTCTATCACCATCCTCCTTACTGACTGGATCAGCAGAGTTGATGTTTGTAAGCATTTGAAGTCGTTCCAGCTTTCAGTAGCTTGTCTCGACTTTATACTTTTAACATCATTCATGAGACTGAACCCACTTCACATTCTGCTGCAGAGGGGCTCACAACTAACATGATTTCTGACAATTGTACAATTTCTGCATATTTACATGTGGAATTCTTAATAATTGTGATGCCTTTGCTCTTGGATCTCTGTTTGTATGTTTTAAGCTTCAGGTTAATTTATTTGTGTATTTCATCATAATCTGTACATGACCTGTTTTTCATATCAGTCATGGAAGTGTGCTTTCAGTTCTTTTTTGTAGTGTTTGTTTACTGCCAAGTGTATTGGTTGGAATTTGTCCATACACAAGGCAGGCACAAACAAATGAGTGATTTCCATTGTCTTTCAGTTTATCTAGCATCTTTGCACTTTGATGGTTTTGTACCCATCAAAGGTTTTCACAAACTCCTGCTTGCACTGAGCAAGGGGCAGTTGGTCATATGTTTGGTTCACATATGGAATGATGACATTATTCATACAACTTATTTTACTACTTTAATCCATTGTGTTAATTCCATGATCATCAGAATGTACTGATGGTGCAACTTTATGAACATTGCTTTAATTAAAACATCACATAGATGCACTTAAGCAACCGCTTTGCTTGGTGGTGTTGGCTGCGTTGGTTCTGTGTCATGTTGAGTACACTAACAAGAACAAGTTGTATGTGATTGATCTTCACAGATGTTTAATTTGTGCTCATACTGATAGTCATATTGTTTTAACCATTCAGATGAGCACTCTGTACTGTCAGCATAGTTTGGTTCTTTTGCAGTCTTTATTTTGGGTATTTATAGAGGTTAATCCATAAAATTAAATACATAAAAAAAATATGTAAACTTTGACATAGGCAAATCCAGAAATTTAACTTTAAGTACCTATTAAAATATATTTTTTTTCTTCTTCTTTTTTTCACAAAACCATGGAAATTAAACCACAATAAATTTGGTATGCACTGTATATTAATGAGATCTCAGATGATTTCCATTTCCAGTTTTACAAGTTCTGATTTGGAGTAGTTGTGGCCCCTGATTTTCCATCACCCTAGACTGGTTTCTGCAGTCTAACTTTACTTATGAATGTTGGATGTTAATTTAATTTGATGTGCAGCTTTGGATTGATGAGAACCTTATTTTCAGTCATGTACTTCACACTTGAGATTAGTTGTCAGGATATAATATCATTAATTGGTGGAGTGGTAGCAATTTTTTTAAAACCTTGGTTTATCACTCTTGTAATACGATCACTCATCAGATTTAAAGCAAGTTCTTTTGTGCAGCTTTATATTATTGAACTATTGCATGAATTTGATTGTTTACATTTTACAAAATTTCTGTATAAAATTATGGATTCACAAAGTTCTTCTGTTTAATGCCTTCCATAGCAAATTATAGCAAGTGGGGTCTTTTGTAATGCACTCATTGCTAATAGTTCTAATTTTTTGTGACAGTCAGAGCTTGTATAACATCGCTCATTCTCTGTTAAATTAAAGTGAAATATTCTTCTAAGGTTCATTTATATATTTATTATTTATAATACTGTAATTTCTGGCCTTAACTTTTCAGTTATAATAAGCTATGTATTTCTCCTTTAGTGCAGATTTAATTGATTTTACATTTGGCTTTGGAGCATTATGTAGTACAAAATTCTTATCAATGTTCAGAATTATCCTTCTTTCATCTCTCCACTTTCTGCGAGCCATGGTAGCTCAGTAAGTAGAGAGTCTGACTCATAATCCAAGGGTCATAGGTTCAGAACCTGCCCAGACCAACATGGATCAGCTGTCTCAGTGTGTTCTTGTGAAAGGCACTTAGCTCCCATTTCCTCAGCATGGTGCAGCCAGTACTGTGTTAAAAGTACCGTTAGAAAAAAAATCAACCATATATTTCTGTCAAATACAATATCCGATCACATTATCATTAGGAAATTACTCTCTGCTCCCTCCGAATCCTTCCCTCCCTGAAAGACAAAAAACATCTTTCTGTCTATAGATTATATAGATGATGGGAATTAACTCTTACAGATTAACTCCCCCTTTTCCCAGTATGTGGCCACCCATATCCCAGATATTTACTAGTTTAAGCTTTCACTTGCAACTGTATCCATTGCATTTTTTTCTGATCCCATTGAAGCTACACCAAGCAATTCCACTCAAGCTATATTGGAATTGCATATGCTACGCATACTGCAACAAGCTCTGTCCTCGAGATTGGTGGCAAGCAGCTTGGATGAAATTAGAACCATTTTTAACCCAATTTTGCAGCCACTCGGCATAAATCCCCATCCCTGCCCATGCATGGACTTGGTAATGTTGCCATCCCGGCTGCCGAGCAACCGGTTCATCCATCCAACCAATCAGTGTACAAATTTGGTGGGCATGAATATATCATCTCAGACTGGCGAACTGCACATCACTCAACAGTTCCTACAGTGATGGTGTCCTTACACCCAAAGACTGCCCTGGTTGGCTGGCCGACCAGCCAGACTGACATATCCATGATGCCCAGCTATCTTGCCCATCCCAACTGATTGTGCCAGACTGATATTCCCTAGTTGGACCACGCTCTGTGCTGGGCCTGACTCGGCCAGCCTTACTAGCATATCCAATGAGGGGAGCGACACGGACTTACCTGAACATTCTGATCCAATCATGGTAAGGATGGAGTTCAATTTTAAGGTGGCACCAGCAGCCAATACTACATACAAGGTCATGGCCTAATTGGATGTTGATGAAGTTGATGAACATTTGTCCTTCAGGATTTTACCACAATCATCAAAGATTGCGGAAATTACCAGCCATCTCTTGGTTAACATTTTTGCCCACGGTAATAAAAGGGTCATCATTTTGGTGAGTCAGTTGCTTGAAACATTCTCACCACACTGGTACAAATCACATAACTGATGTCTATCATTCAGATGTTCCTAGCCTAGACAAAGATACTACTGCCATCAACATGTCTGCTCCACTCTGTTATAAAGTGGACAGACAAGTGTTTAACAACCTCATCTGAGTTGGTCAGGAACATCCTGTTGACTTCCTCCCTACTCGAACTGACATCTATTGCAATCTTTCACCTAACTGAGAAGGCCAGAAGCAACCATGCCTGGAAATTGGTATGCCACATTGCCAAGGTAGTCAATAGGGTGGCTCACCACTTGATGGCAAACACCCTAATGACCTCTTGTAACCTGGACTTGTGAAGAAGAGATGCCCTCCTGCAATCTTCTCTTAAATCTCACCATGCAGCAACCCTGCACTCCCTCCGTTTTGGTTCTCCCCTTCTGTTCAGGAGCCAAATTGAGGAGGTGAGAAAGCAGGCAGCACTGGAGTTTCCCCTTCAGCTCTTTGTGCAAGCCCCTATCTCTGTGACACCTCATCAGGAGGCATAGCAGAGAAAGGATGATCATCAACAGAGAGAGAGAGCAGGGGTAATTCTCAGCAGCAACAACCTTTTCATGGCCATATGCCCCTAACTTTCACAGGCAGACCAGGAAGGGGGAGAGAAAATGAGAGTTCCTCCTGCAAGCCAACTGCCAACCGTCAATTACTTGCCAGCCCTCCTACCTGCTGGCTACCCCCATGTGGGTGCCAGACTCCTTCTGTTCCACCAGACATGGATCAACCTGTTTCTGACAAATGATTGGGTGATTCAAGTCATTTTAGAGGGGCTCCAGATATCGTTCATCCGGCCACCACCACTTTCGCCATTCCCCTCCATGATGGAGATATGAAGTGATCCCACAAAGGTGGACGAGTTACAGAAGGAAATCAAGTAGTTGCTTGTAAAGCAGACAGTGGGGGTAGTCTGAAAACTGTTTGTTTTGTTTTCCAGATTTATTCTGGTTACAAAAGCCAATTGGAAATTGTGACCTGTCATAGACTTGAGCAGACTCAATCAGTGTATTTCTTTCCCAAAGTTCAAGATGGAGACAGCAAGGTCTGTCTGTCTGTGTGACATGATGTATACACAATCAGTCTTGACCTGTCTGATGGGTATTTCCATATATCTATTCACACAGCGTCATGCAAGTACCTTCACTTTGGCTACCACTGGGTAGTGTATCAATTCTGCGCCCTTCTGTTCAGCCTCAACCTCAACCTTTGGGTTTTCACCTAGACTTTGGACTGCACCATATCCCACTTCAAGAGGTCCTCCTCCACAGCAACAGTGGGATACCTGGACAATATACAGCAAAAACATTCAGTAAGTTTGGTTTTAGTTCATGATATGAACAACCTTCGATACCTCATTCACATATCAACCTGATTTGTCTTCATGCCAAACATATCAGCCACCTTTACATCCACTGTCTGCACATGGCCGTTCTGACACAGTGGCACTCAGGTTGTTTAGATCACCAGATTATGGTCTTGACTGAAATCAAATGCTTCCTGCTTAAGTGCAAAACAGGGAGTGGCTAGTGGTGTGATTACCTTTAGAAGCCCCATAACCAGAAGTCACAATCTGTACAGACACCAGTTTGTCAGGTTGAGGGTACACTTGCTACAGGACTTTGTGACAGTCAGCAGCAAGTGGATACTGCAAGAGAAGGCTCTTCAGATCTGTCTCCAGAAAAAGAAGGCCATTATCCATGCCTCTATGCTTGAGTGGAGCACATCCAAAAGAAGACTGTTCTTATAATGTCAGACAGTTCATTCATAGTGAACTATCCCTTCAAACAAGGTGGGACGATATCACTGGACCTCTGCGTTCTGCAAGGAGAGTACCTTCGTTGGTGTGCCCAATATCATATAAGTGTACTAGTCCAACACATCCCAGGCAGACTCAATATCCTGGTTTATTGATTATAAAGGAAAGGCCAACTGCTTCATATGGAGTGGTCTTACCATCCATCCATCTTCCATTGAGTTTGCTGTCTATGGGGCCAACTGATGTTAGACCTGTTCAGGATGAAGTGGAACAAAAAACTACCCACCTTCATCTTGCCATTTGCAGAAATAGAGGCATGGGCCATTGATGCCCTTTCAGTCAGCTGGGAGGGAAATATGGGCATATGCCTTCCCTCAGGGAGTTATAATATTGAAGCTAATCCAGAAAGTGTGGAGCATTGCTTGCAAAATATTTCTGATTGCCCCACTCTGATGGGACAGGTCCTGCATTAATGATCAGTTTGATCTGGTGACAGATGTATCCAGGAAAATCATAGCAACACCCATGCTGCTCAAGCAACAAAGGTTACCAGCATTTCATCTGTGTCCAGAGAAACTCCTCCTTCATGCCTGACTCTTTTCAGGGATGCCGTGTGCGAAAAGGAGTTTTGAGCTTCAATTGAGAAAAGGATCATGACAGCTAGACGTCCCTCCACTTTAAATGCATATAAAGGAAACTGGCACATTTTCACCGACTGGTGTAATGCTAATGGTGTTACACCACTCTCAGCCTCCATTCCACAAGCCTATCCTTTTCAAGCATAATGCCTCAATTTGAGACATAGTGGAGTCAGTTGCCTGGCATGCTCAGTGCTCAGTCTGCTTTTCCAGCTTCTATTTACCTGACATGGCCTTGCAATTTAGATTCGCCTGGGAAACATTTACAGGTAAGGCAATAGGTGCAGAATCCCACAGGTGTAAACACATAATCTTAGGTTGTGCTGCCTTCATGTTAGGAGAAGTTGGATGCTCAAGCATTTCCTCATCGTACCTATTCTTCGAATGTTAATGTAATCGGGTAATGTATTTGACAAGGAAAGTAGATTTTTTAGTAAATTGTGTTTCTCTGAAAATACTTACCTGATCACATTACTCTCAATCCCTCCCACCCTTCCTTACAAATGCAAGCATCCTGTTATATGTTTCGCTCAAGTTTAAATGAGTAAACATCCAGGATATGGGTGGCCACGTAGCTGGAACAAGGGGAGTTAATCTGTAACAGTTACTTCCCTTTATCTGTATGATATATAGACGGAAGTTTTTTCGTCTTTCAGGGTGGGAGGGATTCAGAATTGGCAGAGAGTAATTTCCTAATGTTAATGTGACTGGATAAGTATATTTAGAGAAACATTATTTGCTAAAAAAACTTCTTTTCTTTCCACTACTTTCTTTTGACAATTACACCAATATCATAAATACTTTGATCTTTGAACAGCCCTAGCTTAGTTTTTGGATAAATATGTTTTATATGATAGCATTACAACATTCCATCCCAGATTTTCTAAGGTTTACTTAAAAGAAACAATTTTAATTACTAAGGTTAAGAATTCTGACTCAGAACTATGGATAAGGTCTGAGGAAACCTACTGGAAACAGAATACCAGCCTGTATTATAAAGTTATGGATACTCAGATTTGGTCCTATGGTTGCAACAACGTAACAATGTTTGCATATAAGATCAGACTTAACAATTTTTTAAGATATGAGTCTCCCAACATGAGTCTCTCAACATGAGTCTCCCAACATCACCCAAATTTAGTGACAGAAAACTATGGCTTTAATAATCCTGACATTTTTATAGAGAGGATTTTGTGGAAAGATATGGAAATCCTAGGCAATAGTAAGCCAAATTAATGGTCTTCTTTTTGTGTTTTCACTACAGAAGCAAGAAGTGTTAAAATAAATTGGTCACAAAAGTTTTTCAGGTTGGTAAAAGGTAGATATGAAAATGGTTTGATGGATGAATTTTGGTGCATCCTTGTTAATGGTAGAAAATTACAAAGAAACATGACTTCCACATATCTTGTCTATTTTCAGGAGGGGTGGGTGTGACATGTTGGATTGTAGTATGCAGCTCTGTTGTTTACAGGATGAAAAACTTCCTCCAAGTCACATGAAGAGTCACATGACAGACCATGTAACCTATCACATGACTAGTGTGAAAAAGCCATAGATGGACAAAAGTATTTTTGAGGCATATGTATACAGCTGATGCGTGGTTTTTGCCTGCAGAGTCACAGAGCAGTTTCTAGAGCCACAGAGTACATACATAAACCTAAATATATTTATTCATGTTATCTACAGCATTTATTCATCTAAACTTTTATACTGTTGCTTTTCTATTACTGTTAATAGGTTGTTAGCTGCAAACCTCTTTGTTTACAATTAATTTAGTGAAAATTTACTGTAATATACATTTATTTATTGATTTCTCATTTTGAGTTTTATTCACTTTTGTTTTACTAAAAATAATTAGAGCTTTTGTTTTTCTACCTCTCACAGTAATAAATGGGAACCCTACTATGATACAGTACAACCTACTCATTGCAAACCTCAAGGGAGCTGTGAAATTTTTTCATTAAAACACATATCATTGGTAATGTGGAAAATATATAGATAGTCATCACAGAGTCCATTTTATGTGAATTACAACAATGTGTGGAATTCAGAGATAAAGGTTGAGTGAGTTCACCTGATGTGTGTAGTATTTTGCAGGATAATAAAATCTTGTTTGTGTATTTGCATTTTCCGTCTACTGTCATAACCTAAATATTTAAACACAATTTATATTTTTAATGATACTGTATTGATGCAATTTTAGATCAAAAGAAGAGACCATAATACGAAAAGTATGAGAATAGAGTGAAACATTCAATTACGTCCATATCAGACAAGGTGGATTACAAAGCTGGTAACTAAATCTGTTATATATTTGGACCACATTTTCTCATCTTTTATGCTTTTACAGCACAAATATTCATAGTTCTAAATTTTACCAGTACTTATAATCAACAAATAGCCTTATTGCATATTTACTCAATGAAATTTGCTCTAAATGTGTGTAATTTGTTTGTTTTGTTTTTTTTAAATAAATTTTTTAATGCTGATATAGAAATTTGCTGTTGTTTTTATAGATGGTGTGATCAGTGTAGATGTTAAAGACAGGGCTGGACTATCAAAGGAGAATTAATTCAGCAGTGTCAATTTCTGTCTGACTGGGGGTGAACAGATCTGATTGGTCAGTTATGTGCCTAATTGTTTTGATAGCCAGGCCTAGCCTTCTACCTGTACAGGCACAGTCACCTGGTTTGAGGATTGAAGGATTTAGACTTATCATTGTTGACATCCTAAATTAACATCACAGACATTAGTCAGTCTCTAATGTCACATTGCCAATGACATGTGATTTCAGTACAACAGGTGATGTCAGAGTCAATCGCCGATTGAAAAGTTCATTTTTTCCACCCACACATGGGTTGGCGTTTGCCAGTCTATATTTTATAAGCGCATTTGCCAGCCTATATTTTATAAGCAAGGATCTATGAAAATGTGTAGCTTGCAGATGTTGTTAGCTTAATTATTTTTATTTCTGGTAATTGTTATGTGACACCTCTGTCATGTAGTCTTTTTAGACAGTTTTTTGCCCATACTTTTGTTGTTTCTGACATAAGAACTGTAAGTTAAATGGGAGATGATGGTGATATGGGGAAAAACATATGGCTGAACAGAGACTAAATGAGTGAGGTTATGCATATAAAAGAGTTGACATGAGGATAACTAATCAAGCTATTGACCCCGTCTGCAAATCTTTATTTTCCATGGATTCTTGGTTGCAGTATATAGACTGTCATATGCAGCCCCATGTTTGGTGTGGGAAAATTGGGACTTTTAAATGGGCAATGTCAGAGAATCAGAGTACATGGATATTGAAGTGGCACTAAACAGTTTCCTATGTATGGATCTTTGCAAAAAAACAATTATCAGTATGCACACAACACTTTTTCACCTTAACAATGTGAGTAATGGTAATAGATAGAATTTTACTACGTATCCCTCAGTTGTCTAATTGTTACCATTGGAAACGAATCTCAAGATCACAAGGGTCAACAGTCATAAAGTACAAAGTGTGATATTTCACTACTTTGGATCAAAATTTGAGGTCAACCAGCTTAGAAAATTGTTATTCCTGTACACTTTATGAACTGTTTTTCTGTTTTTAGCTCTATTGGTCATAGATGAGGAGAGCTTATGAAATGGTCTGTTGTCCATTGTATGTCTGTCCATTAGCACAAGTTTGTTATCACTACTCCTCATAAACTACTTGGAGGATTGCCATTAAACTTTACTAGTTGGTTGAAAACTGAACAGTGACACTCAGACATCCAATATGGTTGCCACAGTGGCAATCTTGAAAATCTTGTTATTGCTACTTCTCCTGAATGGATGGTCGTATCAACATGTGGTTTTCAATTAAAGACTTCGTATGATGTCTGGTTGGTCCTAAATGAAAATGGTACCTATCTGATGTCCAGTATGGCCACCACAGCAGCCATCTTGAAAATCTTGTTATTGCTACTTCTCCTGAATGGATGGTCATATGAACATGGGGTTTTCACTAAAAAGACTTCTTATGATGTCTAGTTGTTCCTAAATGAAAATGGTACCAATCTGATATCCAGTTTGGCTGCCACAGCTGCCATTGTAAAAATCTTCTTATTGCTACTCCTCCTGAACAGAAAGTCATATTGACATGGGGGTTTTCACCATAAGACTTTTTATGATGTCTAGTTGGTCCTAAATGAAAACGGTGGTGCTTGCACATCCAATATGGCCACCACAGTAGCCATCTTGAAAATCTTGTATCCTCCTGATGGAAGCATCAATATGGGTTTTTTTACTAAAGGACTTCTTATGATGTCTAGTTGGTCCTAAAAAAATGATGGTGCTGCTCAGACATACAATATGGCTGCCACAGTGGCCAGCTTGAAAATCTTATCACTACTTCTCCTGAATGAATGATCACATCATCGTGGGGTGTTCACTGAAAGACTTCTAATGATATCTAGTTGGTCTTAAATAAAAACAGTGCTGATCTGACTTTCAATACGGCTGCAACAATGACTATCTTGAAAATCTTGTTTTCACTATTGTGCTTTCATGAAAACACTTCTTATGATGTCTAGGTGGTCCTAAATGAAAATGGTGCCATCCAGTATGTTCACCACAGCAGTTACTTTGAATATCATGTTCTTGCTGAAGAATATCATAGACAGTTTCAACACTCATCAGTTAAACGGAAGAAATGGTTTTATCTTAAATTCTTGGAAATTCTTTTCAGCCAGTAGAGCATCAATCCCTTCCAGGGACTCTTGTTAGCTCTACCGGTCATATACCAGAAGAGCTTACAGGCTGGCCTGTTTTCCATCATCTGATGTGTGATTTCCATGGTCTGTCTGTCCATAACACAAGTTTTTTTTGTATTGCAACTCCTCCTAAAATACATAAAAGGATTGTCATGAAATTTTACACACACATTCATCCCAAGGTCTAGTTGATCATAAATGGAAATGGTGCTGCTCAGACATCCAGTTTGGCTGCCACAGCGGCCATCAGGAAAATCTTATCAGTTCTTGTCCTGAATGGATGGTCATATCGACATGGAGTTTTCACTAAAAGATTTCATATTGTGTCTAGTTGGTCTTAATAAAAATGGTGCTAATCTGACATTCAGTATGTCCACTACAGCAGCCGTCTTGAAAATCTTGTTATTGCTAGTCCTCCTGAATGAAAAGTCATATCGGCATGGGGTTTTTACTAGAATTCTTATGATTTCTAGTTGGTCCTAAATAAAAATGGTTCTGCTTGGACATCCAATATGGCTGCCACAGAGGCCATCTTGAAAATCTTGTTATCACTACTTCTCCTGAATGGATGGTCATATCAACATGGGGTTTCATTTAAAGGCTTCTTATAATATCTGGTTGATCCTAAATAAATATGATGCCAATCTGGTATCCAATCTTGAAAATCTTTGCTACTCCTCCTAAATGGAAAATAATATTGACATGAGGTTTTTCATCAGAAGACTTCTTATGATGTCTAGTTGGTCCTAAATGAAAACAGTGCCACATGGACATCCAACATGTCTAAATCAATGGCGGTCTTGAAATTTTGTTATCACTACTCCACCTGAATGAATGGTCATACCAGCATGGAGTTTTTACTAAAAGATTTTGTATGATGTCTAGTTGGTCCTAAATGAAAATGGTGCCGATCTGACATCTAATATGTCCACCACAGCAACCATCTTAAATAATGTTATTGCTACTTCTCAGAAATGGAAGTCATATCGACATGGGGTTTTCACCAGAATACTAATTATGATATCTAGTTGGTCCTGAATGAAAATGGTGCCAATCTGACCTCAAATATGGCTGCCACAATGAACATATTGAAAATGTTGCCACTAATTCTCCTGAATGAATGGTCATATCAACATGGGGTTTTCACCAAAAGCCTTCAAATGGTGCCCAGTTTGTCTTAAATGAAAATGGTGCCAATTTTACATCCAATATGACTGCCACAGTGGCTAATTTGAAAATCTTGTTGGTCAAGAATTTCAGGGATGGTTTCAATGCTCAGCAGTTGAAAGAAGAATTGGTCTTATCTTGAATTCCTGGAAATTATTTTTGGACAGTAGAGCATCAGTTCCTTCAAGGGACTCTTATTTATGTTAAGAATGATTGTATCCAGTTGACTACTTTGATGGTTTTTATTGTAGTGTTTTGCAAATTTTTGTCACAGATTTTCTTGGTGATATGCAGTTGAGGCTTCAATGCATGGGTAATACAGATGTAGCAAAATGCATTCCTAAATGGTACTTTCGATGGGACCATAGGTAACTTATTTTTGCATGCAGCAAGGAGAAAGTAACTACTGTATTATTTATAATCAAGCATGTTATCAGATAGTAGGGAGATGGATGAGTTGACAGACTTTCACATTTTCCTTAAGGTACTGGTTGCACTAAGCAGTTTTGAATGATTTGCCTGTGGGGTAAAGTTTTGACTGAAGAGCCGCCCATACTTGATCTCCATGTTTCATCCTTGTTATTTACAGTGGTGTCAAGAATGCATGATTTCATGTTGAGAACACAAGGGAACAATTCTGGTGCAAAAACATATTTGTGCTAGCTGGGTTCAAGATTAACTTTTGGCCTACAGTGCGCATGAGTGGCTGCCCTTTTTCTCCTAGCTCTGTTTTTATGTGTTTATGATCATTTCATGCTGAGTATTTTTGTGGGATATCAGTTCATGGTCCACTTTCTTTCATTAAAGTAATATCTGAAACACAGTTGTCATACTGTATATGTGAAATATCACTGATTTTGTTCAGTATTGGTTCATAATAGTGTTGAAAATTGTACAGATTTTCACACATTGCAGAGGGGTGGGGAGTTGGAGTGGTGTGACTCTATAGGAGGCAATCATAGAATGATCAGCTTTGCCATATCAATCTTGTTACTGATTCAGTTTCTTAATTCTCTGATGAGTTTGAAAATATATACATGTTGATGGTTATGGAGTTTTATTTGGATAGTGGATGACTTCAGAAGTGAGACACGTCCTTGACCCAGGCCATAGCCAAAAACTGTTTAGTGCTACCTTAGACAGATTTGTATAGGATACATTTTTTCATAAAGACTCCAGAAAATTAACTTTAGTTAGCAGACTTATAAGTATAAAATCAATGCTTTTAATGATTACTAGGAATTTCCTAAATTTGTTTGAGTTCGAAATTTTCGGCAATATCACACTGCCTTCATCAGCGACTACTGTTGATCACATGACTTGTAATGGTCACGTGATACGAGGAGACTGGAGTAGATAGGTGGTAGTTCAAGCCCCTCGTCCCTGTTTAGTGTTTGCCTCCTCATATCACGTGACCATTACAAGTCATGACTAAACATGTTATGACTAAACACTCAGATAAAGGTCATTGTCAATAAAAGGGATTAAGTTTATAAATGACAAGAAATTATTCCCATTTATGTCATCATATAAAAATGATTGTCTGATAAACTCAAGTTTTGTAAACAAGACAATATTTCTTTCACTCAGTACTAGGTCCATAGTTCATTTTTTGCATTTGTTTTTATCAAGTTTCTTGCTGAATAGAAATAAAGGTTATTTATATTGTTAGAATTTAATTCTTTTATCACTGATTGGTTATTGATGAGCTTTTTATCAACTCTGTTTTGTAGCAGTTTGTGAAACAGAGGTATCACTTGTCTGCCATCAGCAGTGTTGGCTATGATATTGTCTAGTGTTAAGCTTTTTGTGTTTCAGTTCTTGAAAGTCATAAAACTTCTACATCTTTTGATGTATTAAATTGAAACTTTGGTACACAACCCAATAATGGGTTATTTTTACCACTGCAATTTTCTAAAATTATTGTTGTCAAATTAGATTATTAAATTTTTACATGTTTACATATTACATAAATAAAAATGAATAATAACAAATGTAAACATTTACATGTGTATTCTTTTATAAAAAATCTAGACACAAAAAGTTAGTAAAAAAGTCAGCAGTATATAAAAAATATTCCGTTATATGGTAATACTCCATAACCAAAATTCATACCTGATATGCTAGAGTTATGTTGAGACCTTGTCATGCCCACCTCACTTGAATATTCATGGCATTAAATAGTCTATCTCTCATTTGATCTCTTTTGTTATTATACTACCACAGTGTTGGTTGGGGTATATAGGAATCCTCATATCCATCCATCCTTCCATCTGGCACACAATCTTTTCAGCACAAGTTATCCCTCAGTTTTTGATGGATTTCCATAAAACTTGGTGAATGTTATAGTTATCACTTAAAGATGCACAAGATGACTAATCACTATGCTCCCACAATTTTTATAAGAGTTATTTAATGGATCACCATGAAATCTGATACTAGTAAATGTTGTAGTCATTGTTTGAAAATGTGCATATTGGCAAATCACTTTGCTGTTGCAATTTTTAGCTCAACTGGACACAAGGCCACTTATGGTATGGCCCAGCAAATGTCTTGCTTCATGTGTCATGCATCCATCTGTCAATAACTGCTTCATGTGTCATGCATCCATCTGTCAATAACTGCTTCATGTGTCATGCATCCATCTGTCAATAACTGCTTCATGTGTCATGCATCCATCTGTCAATAACGGCTTCATGTGTCATGCATCCATCTGTCAATAACTGCTTCATGTGTCATGCATCCATCTGTCAATAACTGCTTCATGTGTCATGCATCCATCTGTCAATAACTGCTTCATGTGTCATGCATCCATCTGTCAATAACTGCTTTTTACTGCTCTTGAGTCCATAATTTTGATCTGATTTCAATCAAACTTGAAATATGGGTTTACATCATTAAAATCTTGGACAAATTCAATAATGAGTGAAATTCACACATAGTAATGAGGTAATCTTGCTTCTGATTGGCTAACCTTTCTACCACTCTGGGGGTCATATTTTTGGCCCAATTTTGTTTCAAACTTGGAATATGTACTTGTATTATTAAGATCCCTGTCAAGTTCAATCAAGAGTGAGATCTACACATACTAATGAGGTGATCTTGCATCTGATTGGTTTGGCTTGTTATGACTCTGGAGGCCATATTTCTTATCTGATTTTCATCAAACTATGAATATATGCTTATGTCATTAAGATCTTGGACATGGTCAGTAATGCGCAACATCCGTGGATACAAATGAGTTAACACTCTGGAAGCCATATTTCTGATCCAATTTTGATAAAATATAGGCTTATATGATCAAGATCTTGCATGAGTTCAGTAATGCATAGGATACACATATTAATAAGGCAATCTTGCATGTGATTGGCTGAGTTTGTTATCACTGTAGAGACTATTTCTGATCTAATTTTGATCAGACTTGGTCAGTAGGCTTAAATCATTAATAAGGCAGTCTTGCATATAATTAGCAGAGCTTCTTACCACTTGTGAGACTATTTCTGATCTGATTGTAATCAAACATGGTCAATAGGCTAATATCATCAAGATGTTGTATGATTTTTATTATGAGCAAGACCTATGCAAATTTATGAGGCAATCTTGCAGTTGACATGGATATTTTTTTTTACTGCTCTAGAGACTGTATTTTGATAGGATTTTGATCAACTTGGTAAATAAGCCTTTGTCATCAAGATCTTGGTTGAGTATGATTATGAGTGAAATTCATGCATATTAATGATATGACCTTACATCTGGTTGTGTGAGCTTGTCATCCATTATTTCTGATCAGATTTTGAACAAACTTGTTAAATAGTCTTATATTAGCAAGATGTTGGATGAGTACCATACTTCTCACGTAGTTATTATTAAGCATGATAAATGAGTTTATATCATCAAGATCTTGGATGGCTTCACTTATGAACAAGAGACTGCATAATAATTATGCCCTTATCTTTAGACAGAATTTTTATTGGGATACATTAAAATAGGTAAAATCAAAGTGATATAAAGTTTGGGAGATAGTTCACTTAATTTATATTCTTACAATACTATATAAGCCTGCTTAGTAAAATGGTCAATTGTAAGTTATGTAAGCAATTGAGTGATATCAGACCCCATTGGGCATCTTGTTATTGGAGTTATTGCCCTTTTTGTCATGCCTTAATGTGGTGTATGGCAGAGTCTTATGTATGCAACTAGTTTCAGAGTTTTTCATAGATCACTGAAACTGGTACATATTATGGTCATCATCAGGAGATGCACATATCACAAATCACTGTGCTCCTGTAATTTTTAACACTACCGGTCATAGATCAGAAGAGCATATGCAATGCCATGTTGTCTGTTGTCTGTCATCTGCCCATCATCCTTTGAGTCTGTCTGTTAGCACAAGTTTTTTATTCACTGTTCCTAAACTACTGATAGGATGCCATGAAACTTTACACATGCATTCATGCAGGTCTATTTAATCCAAAATGCACCCCTCTTGCTATTGATACTCTAGAAGAACAACTGGTCATATTGACATGGGGTTTTCACTACAAGATTTTTTATGATGTCAAGTTGGTACTTATGAAAATGGTCCCAATCTTGAGACACTTGTTATCACTGTTCATATTTATATAGGGTTTGACTTAAAGACATGCTACAATGTTTAGTTGGTCCAAAATTAAAATGCTGCTGATTTCACATTCAGTATGGCCACCACAGCAGCCATCTTGAAAATCTTGTTATTGCTACTTCTTCAGAACAGATGGTTATATTGGTATAGAGTTTTCACTAAAAGAATTTAGATGTCTCGGTGGTACTAAATGAAAATGGTGCTGATCTGACCTCCAACAATGTTGCCATGGTGGCCATCTTGAAAATCTTACTTCTGATGAAAGTTTGGCCATGGTGACATGGGGTTTTCAATTAAAGGCCTTTTGCGATGTCAAGTTGACCCTAAATGAAAATGTTGCCAATCTGACATCCAATATGATTGCTAATGATGGCCATTGTAAAAATCTTGTTATTGCTACTCCTCCTGAAGTGGGGGTGGGTGGGGGGTCATAACAGTGCCAATCAGACCTTCAACATGAGCACCATGGTGGTCAATCTGAAAATCTTGTTATTGCTACTTCCAAATGGATGGTCATATTGACATGGGGTTTTCAACAAAAGACTTTTAGCTATCTATGAAGTAGAGGTAAACTATTGTACTCCTCCTGGCATAGATGGCATCATCCATACAGATAAAAGCATGCATATATATACCCTCTCTGAATGTGAACCATTCTTTCTTCCTAGGTCCCAGGGAACAGTTAGGTGTGGGGAGTGGGCTAAGGAAGCTAACTGTGTACATACTTGTACATTAATTGTACATTCTTGCTTAAGTTTTTGTGTTTTGCACACTGTATAAATACTGTTATTTTCTGCAATTATGAGACGACGAGGGTATGCATCTTGCCAAGTACTGCACCCTCATCACAAAAATAGGTCATTGTGACCTATATTTCATACTTCATTGATTTTGGTTTTAAGTTTATTTCTCTACATCTTACATCTATTAATGCTAGAGTCATCAGACTAGATGATTGTCTGCATCTCTGTCAGCACAACACCCTTACCACAAAGGAAGGTCACTGATTTACATTTCACATTTTACTGGCCTAGGTTAAGTTTTTTGTATTTAGCTCATGACCAAATAGGTTCCTTGCACCTTGAATACATACTGTTACATAAAGATTCGTGAGTGGATGCATCTTGATGAGTACTACTCCCTTGTCACAAAAGGTCGCTCTGACCCATATGTCATGCTTCACTGACAGTGGTTAAATTTTATATTTTAGGTTTATTTCTCGAGCTCTGTTCATGGTAAAATTATCAAACTGGACGATTGTATGCATCTCTATTAGTACCATACCCATACAACAAAAGAAGGTCATTGTGACCTACATTGCATGTTTTACTGGCTTTGGTTAAGTTTTTGCATTTAACTCATAACCAAAATAGGTTTATAGCACCTTGTATACATACTGTTCTACCAAAATTCATTAAATTTGGAAA
This sequence comes from Margaritifera margaritifera, assembly GCA_029931535.1. Lineage (NCBI taxonomy): Eukaryota > Metazoa > Mollusca > Bivalvia > Unionida > Margaritiferidae > Margaritifera > Margaritifera margaritifera. The sequence continues at coordinate 2,156,684 of JAQPZY010001687.1, forward strand.
GGGAATGTATCTTAATGATTATTAAAGCTTCATTACAAAGTATGTCACTGTGATCCATATTTCATACTTTGCACACTTGGATTCAGTCTAAAGTGCTATTAATGCCAGAATCAAACAAGATGATTGTATGTATCAGTACCATACTCTTACAAAAGAAAAGAAAGTCATGGTGACCTACATTTCACATTTTACTGGCTTAGTACAAATAACTTATAACCAAATAGGTTTTAGCACCCTGTATGCATACTGTTATACCAAGATTCATGAAACTTGGAAAGGAGATGCATCTTGATGAGTACTACGGTCTCATCACAAAAGTAGGTCACTTTGACACATATTTCATACTTCACTGACTTGGATTCAGTCTAAAACACTGTTAAAGACAGAATCAGCAAACAAGATGATTGTATGCATCTCTATTAGCACCACACAGCAAAAGGTCATTGTGACCTACATTTAACATTTTACTGGTTTATATTAAGTTTTTGCATTTAGCTCATGAAAAGATTGGTTTTTTATGTACTGTATAATGCTGTTATACCTGAAGTCATGAAAATTGGTGAGAGGATGCATCTTGATGAGTACTACACCCTCTTTATAAAAATAAGTTACTGTGACCATTATTTCACACTGCACTGACACTGGTTCAGTTTGATGTTTTTTCTCTTGATGCTTTAACCATTAAACTAGATGATTGTATACACAGAGCTGATCAATTTTTTAAAATTGTATTAGTGGATTCAGAAAGTTCACTTGTCCCACCTACCTTTTCACTTGTCCCAACATTTCAGTTTCTTGCTTTGTTTCAATAAGATGTATGCACTTGAATCCATAGAAGAAAAAAAATTGTACAACATATTTATTTCTTGAGGCTTAATTTTTATGTTTTACACTGTTGAGGTATTTGATATAACTATTTCTTGCTCCAATATGGTAGCATCAGTACTTTCATCATTCTTCTCCTGGAGTGCACTCAGCATTTCCATATCAGAAAATGGCTTCCATATTCGGCTAGGGTGTGGCTGTGGTAAAGACAGGTCTCTCATTTTTATTTTATTCATTTAATTTTCAGTTAGTTTTAAAATTGTCTTTCCTAGTGTCAGCAACTCTAACATAGGGATTTTCTGAACATGCTGGCTAGTGTCATGCATATACCATGCTGCACAGGCTTTATGAGGCCCAAAACTGTCATGAGACTTGCTTGATTAAATCCTGAATTTGTAAGTCCCCACTGACAAATACACTAGTTGAATTTCCAACCCGTGCCAGTTTGGGATATTGTTTGCAATACCTGCAAAACATCTTTCCTTCAGAATCAATGAATTCAAGCCATGAATAATGTCAACCCAATTTGGCTAAAAAAGTTTTCTATCTCATAGTTGCATCTTATGTTCCTTTGGATAAATAGTTACCTCAGACTTGGTGGCAGCCATCCATTTTATTCCTCCACTTTCACATGAATTTTCCTTCTTTGAAATCTTTCTTATGACCTTCCTTGTGAAAATAATTTAGTAAAATCAGTTTATCCAAATAGAAAAGATCACCTCATTTGACAGTTACTTCTACAGTGATCATAACATACATTTTGTGATTGAAATGTAAACACACAATGCTCCTTAATTAGCATAATTGTGTCACTTCAAATGCAATATCACACATGGAAGTTGATCCTCTTAATCAATGAAAAATATTAAAAAATTATTACTATCATTTAATCAGTTAATAATGGAAACTGACACTTATGTCGATAAATTGCTTTTTAACCCGCTCATGAGCATCTGGGTTGTGTAAACACAAATATAACAATGTTGTTTAAAACACTGCTAATTAATCATACTGAATTTGTTTTGTTTAAAGTATTTATTCGTTGATAATTCAGTTGCTTAGCCCAATATGCATTCAAACAGTAATAGAACATGTGCACATGTGACAGTTATCAATGACTACTTATGGTAGGTCTGATATATCACAGAATATGAATGAATAAATAAAGAGAGGTAGATTCAAGCATTCAGTAAATGGCCATATAAAGGTAGATAAAGTGATTAAAGCATGAAAATTAGCACTTGCCTGACTTGTTCTAAAACAAGAAAAAAACAATTGTTCAGAACTAGCACCTTGGAACATTTGACTTGTCTGACTTCAAAAATGGATAGTGGGATGTTGGGCTATAGGATTTGATTAGCCCTGATCCATTTCTTTTAGTACTACACCCATACAATAAAAGGTCACTGTGACCTATATTTCACATTTTACTGGCATTGGTTAAGGTTTTGCATGTAGCTCATGACTATGTAGCTTTTTGGTATGCTATGTACATACTAACCAATCTAGAATCATGAAACTTAGGGATGCATCTTGATAAGCACTACTCCTTCATTTCAGTAGTAGGTCATTATGGACCATATTTTATGCTAAACTGACTTGGGTTAAATTTTGTGTTTGAAGTTCATTTCTCAGGCACTGTTCATGCTAGAATTGTTAAATTGATGATGATATGCATCTTTGTTGCTACCACACCTTTACAACAAAAGAACCTCATTGTGACTTGTATATTTCATCTTTTACTAGCTTTAGCTCATGACCATGAGTTTTTGGCATGTTATATGCATACTCTCCTACCTAGAATTATGAAACTTGGTGAGTGGATGCATTTTGAGAAGTTCTACATCCTGTTTGCAAAAAGAGATCTCTGTGACCTATATTTCATGCTTCAGTGACATTGTTAAAATTTTTGTTAAAAGTTCATTTATTGGGTGCTGTTATGTTCCAACCACGAAACTTGATAATTGGATGCATCTCAGTTACTACTACACCCTTCAAACGAAAGCAGGTCACTGTGACCTACATTTTATGCTTTACTAACATGGGTTCAGTATTTCACACAGATTCATCCATGCTAGATCTATATACATCTTAGCCTACTCAGAAGGCCCTTTCTGACCAGTGCAGTTGGAAATAGGTTTGATTTTGTAGGGTTTAATGCCATTTTTCAGCACACAATAAGCTATAAATGGCAGCCAGTGAAGTTGGTGGAGGAAGAACCTGGGAAGAACCATGAACCTATGGGAAGCTACTGGCAAGCTTTCTCACATACCCATGTTGGTTGAGCTGAAACTTGAACTCGCATGGACAGAGATGAGATGTGTGAGTGATCTACTTCTCGGCCAACTGGGGCCCCACAGTTGGAAGTTGAAGTAAATATGTTTATTCAATGGTAATACATTGTATATTGTAATATGTTACCATTAACAGATTAACTGTGTTGTACATGTTAATGTTTATAAGAATTACATATGTGGACTGCATGCTGCATGCTTTTCATGTGAGGCCACACCTTGTAGTGGCTAATCAAGGTAATTATTGATGCATAAACTATGTTTGTACTACTAGCTGTGACTCCAAGGTTAATCAAAGCTTGTGACCCAGGCAGATTCTGGGAACAATGATTTAAAAAAAAATATAATACAAAAAGAACATGTCTGTTTTGTATCAACTCATTACAGTATCACTACTTTAATATAGAAAAGGTGGGTAGGTAGGTAGGTGGTTTTGCAATGTCATCACAATACTGGCTATATAATACCAGTTAAAAGTTACAATTGTACATTTTAAAATGATTAAAAGTTCAAAAGATTGCAAAACAGTTCTGTTATTGCAAAAGGGGCCAAGTTTACTTTATTCTAAATTTGTTTTCTGCATGATAATATCTACTGGTAAAAGTTGAAGTTAGCTATGTAATTGTTGACTATACTCTGGTTATGATATGTAATGGATTCTAAAAAGAAAAATGGTAGCTAGACCTCAACTGTAGCTGCCATGGTGGACATCTTGGAAATCTTGTTATTGCTACTTCTCCAGTATGGAATATAGTCTTAGCAATTTGGGATTTTCACTAAAACACTTCTTATGATACAAGTTGGTACTAAATAAAAATTGTACTGATCAGAGATCCAATATGGCCACCATGATAGCCATCTTTAAAATCTTGTTATAGCTACTTCTCCTGAACAGTTGGTCATATATATATGTGTGGTTTTCACTACAAAGACTTCTAATGATATCTTTTTTTGTATTAAATACAAATGGTGCTATCAGACCTCCAACATGATGGTAATAGTGGCCATCTTGAAAATCTTGTTATCACTATTCCTCTTGAAGGGATGGTCGTATCAACATGGGGTTTTCACTAAAACATGTCTCATTATATGTAGTTGGTCCTCAGTGAAAATTATGCCAATGTGATTTCTCAAATTTTTAAAACTCTCATAACAGCTACTTTTCTTGAACAGATGGCCATACTGACACTTAAAAGAACACACTTCTTTCTTGCTATATATTGTTGTTTCTGTGTTAAATTGATCCTGATTCAACTTCCAAAATGGCTGCCTTAATGACCATTCTGAAAATCTTTATATGGATTCTTCTCCTAAACGGTTGTATTGACATGCGATTTTCACTAAAACAATATAGCATTATGTATCTGGTTCTGAATGAAAATGGTGTTCATCGGACCTCCAGTATTGCAACATAGTGGCCATTGAAAAAATTTGGCTATCACTATTCCCCATGCATGAATGGTGGCACTAACATGAGGTTTGAGCTAAAGCACAAATTGCAATATCTAATTGGATATGAATGAAAAATGTGCATATCTAACTACAAAAATATTTGCACGTTTATGAAGGAGTTGTGAAAACCACCTGATTGACCAGTGTTTGCATTTGTGTACTTCATTGAGCATATGAACACAGTGACTTGTACACACAAATTAATTTTTACCAGGCTTCTATATTTAGTTGCATTCCAATGAACAAGTTGATAGTCAGCACTCCGACATTAATTGTAAAGTCAAAGGTCTTGACTCAGGATTTTAGTTGTACATGACAAGAAGAAAGAAGTATAAATGGATTTTTATCAAACCCAGTTGGATATGTTATATACTGTATAGAGAACAGGGCACAAGCATTGTCCAATTTAACCCGATGAGTGGGTGTATCCCACAAATCAAGTCAAATTGGATAATGTGCACACCTGCTCTCTACACGACTTGTAATTTCCAAGCTCCGCTTATCTCCTTTTGTTTATGTCTACAAATGTCATGATGTTATCCACTATACTGATCAGCTCACCTTATAGCATGAAATATGGGCTGCTTCTGTTTGTTTCTCAGACTGTCATTAACCTACTTCCCAAGAAAATGTATTCATGTTACGTACATTTATGGATCATAAGATGTCAAAATTGACTTGCTTCAACAGACAACAAGTAACATGAACAGAGATTTTGACACAAAACTTTTTGGATTATATTGGTGATGTTGTATATAACTCATTACTAAAGCATGGAACAGCAGAACAGAACAATGTCACTATAGAAAAAAGTGGAGGGAACAATGGAAAGATGGAAGAAATACACTTGGAATGAAAAGACTGATGAAGACACATTTATAAAAAATGAAAAGAATGATGGATTCACTGTAGTCACATGGGAATGATGGAACATAAACAAGTATTCACTGTAGTCACATGGGAATGATGGAACATAAACATGTATTCACTGTAGTCACATGGGAATGATAGAACACACAGGCAGTGGTTACTGTTGAATCTGGATTCATTTTGACTGTATATGTAATGCTGTTTGTTTTAATAATTATGCTGGTGATAATTGAAAGTTAATTTTGTGGGATATATTATTTGTGTATGGATTTTTATGGATATTTTATTCTTGTGTGCATAAGTACAGAAGCTTTCTTATTAACTTCGCTATTTGTAGCTGAATATTGTATACATTTTTATAAACAGATGATTAAATGTTAGTGCAGCATTGTGTATTCATTTTATCAGACTTGACCATTTGGTAAAATTCTGTTGTTTACTCTTTTGGAATCTGCAGATGGTGATTTTCAAATAGATGCTAAAAGTTTCAAAAATATGGTTAATATATGAAAAGGTACAAAATTTATGTTATTTTCTTGTCATTGTCTTTGATTATTTAATGTCTCTGTCATTGACTCTCGGAATGCCTAAAAGTATTCATTTGAATCAATTATTACAAGGGTGATGTTAGGATTAGGGTTATTTGCTTTTCATTATTGAAATGTATTTATGATATATCTTCTAGGTGAATTGCTGCTTTGGTGTTAATCTCGACTCTTTCATCTCTCTCGTCTACTTTTAGTGTCAATTTAGTATTAATTATAGATTTAATCCAAATTAGCATGTGGGTGTATCTTTACATTGTCTAAGACAATTAAGTTCAATAAGCATCTAGCCATAATATCAGGTTAAAGTTCAAAGACCATGACAATGAATTTGGTACTGCACTTAAAGGTATCTTGGGAACATGTTGACTTGAATATGTAAGAAAATATATTTGTTACCAATATTCAGCAGGTAAAAAGAAGAAAAGGACAGTAGAAATGAACTTATTATGGAATCCTGGATATTCTTTTGGCCAGTAGAGCATCAGTCCCTCAAGGGACTCTTGTTGTTAGAGTTATTGCCCTTTTTGACTTGTAACTGGATGTACTGTAAGATAGAATCTTGTGAATGCAAGTAGTCTCAGATTTCAATGGACTGCCATGAAACTTGCAAAATGTTATGATAATCGTAAGATGTGCATATCATTAGATCAATGGGCTCCGACTATTTTTTAGTTATTGTCCTTTTTGACATCAAGCCTGATGTAGTGTATGATAAGAGTTTTGTGCAAGCAACTGGTCTGTTTTCTGGGGATTGCTATGAAACTTTGTACATATTATGGTCATAATCTAAGATGCACATATCAATAAATCACTGTGCACTTGCAATTTTTGTTTGTTTGAAGTTACTACCCTTTTTGACTTGCAGTTGAATGCAATGTAGCACAGAATCTTGTGAAAACAGCTTATCTTACAGATTTTTATGGATCTCTGTGAAGTTTGGCACATTGTATGATTATTTTCTATCGACATTTGTGTAAGAGTTAATGCACTTTTCCAATTATATGCCCACCACAGGGTGGAGTGTATTGTTATGTTCATCTGTCAATCTGTATGTTCTTCCATACATTATCAATTTCGTTTCTGCATGATGACTAGAGTTCTCCAATATCTACAGTTACCAAACTTTGTGGACAGTTTGCACCTGTGTAATAAAGAAGCCTATCAATTTTGGGATCAAAAGGAGAAAGGTCAAGGTTACTGATAAAGAAGGAAAATGGTTTGCATGCAATAACATTAGTCAAAGCTCAAAGTCACTGTGAATGAAAGAAGAAAAATGATTTGTATGCAATAATATTACTTCTACGTCACATACTTGGGCCAAACTTGAGGATGGCTTGCACTTGAAGTAGGGAAGAAGCCTATAAATTCGGGGTCAAAGGTTAAGGTCACTTTAACTGAAAAAAGATAAATGGTTTCTACATAATAACATTAGTCTCGCAGCACAAACAGAATCTTGTGAACACTAGTCTCACCGATTTCAGTGAATTGCCATGAAAGTTGGGAAATGTTAGTCATCATCTGAAGATGTGCATATCGACAAATCACAGCTCTTGCAATTTGTTTAGAGTTATTGCCCTTTTTGTCTTGCAGATGAATGCAGTGTATGACAGAATCTTGTGAACACAACTTGTCTTGCAGCTTTTATGGATCTGTATAAACATGGTACATATTATGATCATTATCTAATGATGCACATATTGAGAAATCACCATGTTCCTGTGATTTTTTTCTCAAGTTGTTGCTCTTTTTACTTTGAGCTTAGTGTAGCATATGACAGAAATATGTGAAAGCAACTAGCCTGACAGATTTCAGTGGATTACCTAGAATCTTTGTTCATGTTATGTCATCACCTGCACAGATCAATAAATCAGCTTGCTCTCACAAGTCTGTTAGAGTTATTGACCTTTTTGTCTTGCAGCTGAATCAGAATCTTGTGAATGCAACTTGTCTTGCAGTTTTTATGGATCACTGTGAACCTTGGTACATATTATGGTCATCATCTAAAGATGCTTGAGTTATTGCCATTTTTTTCTTAAAGTTGGATGCAATATATGACAGCATCTTGTGAATGCAACTACTCTTGCAGTTTTCAGTGGAGTGTTGTGAAACTTAGAACATATTATCATAATCATCAGAAGAAATGGATGTTGAACAATCATTGTACTCACAAAGTTTGAAGCACTTTTATTTACTATTGACTCATCTCCATTATGGGATGGGATCCTTTTGTTTATGATGGTTATGTAACACAAGTTGATATGCACATACATCACCATAGGAGCTATGACCACCATCATGTGACCGATAATTCGCTAGTGAATTATTTTCAGTAATTCACCATGTGACACAGTTGGATATAATATGGAATAATTTTACAGTGAATTGGCCTTTCATATATATCAAAACTTTTGAAAACTTTTCCACTGAAAAATAAATACATATACTTTTTTAAAGTGCAAGTTCCATTTAAAAGAAAAGAACACTCTAAATTTGACTAAAATGCTTTATTTAATTAACTAATAGCATCCTTTATGATTACAAAATATATATGTAGAAGGATTACCTTCATAAGCCAGTAAATGTCCTGAATACATTGTCTTCTCCATAATCCATCCTACCATTCACTGTATCAACAGTCTGCCATAAATAAATTGTAAGCCAGTCTACACTAATTGTCACAGAATATTATACAATAATGCATAATTAAAATCAATGAACACCTACCAACTATATCACAAACATTGCCATTAAGTCAGTTTCATAGACCAATCTCAATGAAAGAATGCACTTGCAACCAAAAACTAGTGCACCTTTCACGCATATATGTACTGGAAAACCCCAGTTTCTTTGCATACCTAAGTTCATATACAAATTTTAAACTGTGAATACCATACAGCAATAGTCTAAAAGAGCCCAAGTGAAAAACCAGGGAAAGCACTAAATAAATGTGTAAATGTATTTTTATGTCCCTGCCATAAGGTATGTATCGAAGAAATAGTGTTACCCTTGTTTTGACTTAGTTTACATTCATCAAAATTTAGAGAACTTTAATAAAGATCCTCATGCATGACTAGTGTTTCACTTAAAGCCACATTTACAGTACTCAAATATAAGCTAAGGTAAGTGAAGACAAAAAGGTTACAAATACAGTTGAACCTGTGCTAGAGACAACCTGTCTTAAGAGATCACAAAAGTTTATTCTGTATTTGATACTTTAAAGTTGACATGCTCAAAAGCCTGTATTAAGGGACTATCTATTTTAAGAGACTGCTTTTTCTGGTTTCCCAAAGGTGGTCTATGGACACAAGTTCCACTGTACCTATATGTCTCTCCTGATTAAAAAAACTTGTATTATCCGCTTAAATACTTGAAATCAGAAACAAAGGACAACATTCTTTCCTCTGAATATGATCAGACTGTATGATAAGCTGAGTTATAGCAGAGGTTACCTTAGATTTTCAAGCACTTTGCGATTTTTACTGATGCTGTAGACTTTAGAGCTAATGTCAAGTGCATAGGCATTCACAGCATATTTGCCAGACCTAGGAGATCTGGCAGTTGAGGCTGGCTTTTCATTTTTTATACAACCATTTCTAGCCAAATAACAAGAGGCCCAAGTGGGCTGATATAACTCACTTGGCTTACAAAACTAAACAGTTGATCATTTCATCAATCATTTCATCAATCAGGCTTTTGTAGTATTGTCAAAATACAACAGTGTGAAAACATCTCTCAAACTTTATACATGTATTATGTAAATTTTGCCTGCTAAAAATTCTTTCCAAAGATAAAGGAATAACTAATATGCATAGTCTCTTGCTCATAATCTAATTCATCCAAGATCTTTATGATATAAACCTATTTAGCAAGTTTTATCGAAATTGGATGAGAAATGTTGTCTCTAGCTCTTGAGATGTGTGAATCTCAGCCAATCAGATACAAGATCATCCCATTAATATGTTCAGATCTCACTTATTATAGGCCTAGTCATGATGATATAAGCTTATTTACCAAGTTGAGCAAAATCAGATCAAAATTCCATTTCCAGAGTAGCAACAGGCTCAGCCAAGCAGATACAAGATTACCTCATAAATATGTGAAGATACTGCTCATAATTAAACTCATTCAAAATCTCGATGATAAAAGATTATTTAACAAAATATGATTGGAAATAGAGTTGCTAGAGCATTGACAAGCTCAGCCAATCAAATGCAGGATCTTGTAGTTAATATGTGTAGATCTTGCTCATAATCATACTCAACTAGATGATTAAAGTCTATTTATGAAGTTTTATCAAAATCCTATAAAAAAAATAGAGTCTCTAAAGGGGTAAAAAAAAAACTCAGTCAATCAGACGCAAGATTACCTTATAAAATATGAATAGGTCTTGCTCATAATTAAAAATCACCATACATCTTGATGATATTAGCCTATTTACTAAGTTGATTCAATTGGATCATAAATTCATGTATCACTTCAGAAGTGGTATGAGCTCAGCCAATTAGATGCAAGATCGTCTCATTTATATGCATAGATGTCACACATTATCAGACTCTTATGAGAATTGTATAAGCCTGTATTCTAAGTGTGATCAAAATTGGATTTGAAATATGGCTTCCAGTGAGGTAACAAACTCAGCTAAACAGACACAATATCACCTCATTAATATGTGTGGATCTTGCTCATTATCAAACTTGTTTGAGATCTTGGTGATATAAGCCCATATTCCAAGCTGGATCAAAATCAGATCTGAAATAAGGCTACCAGAGTGGTAACAAGCTCAATCAGATGCAAGATCACCTCATTAATATGCATAATTTGTGCTCATTATCAAACCTGCCTGAGATCTTGATGAGATAAGCCCATATTCCAAGTTGGATTGAAATCGGATCAGAAATGTGGCTTCCAGAGGTAAAATGCTCAGTCAACCAGATGCAAGATCTTGTTATTAATATGCATGAATCTCATTATTTAATTCATTTTAGATCTTTATGATATAATCCCATATTTAAAGTTTCATCAAAATGAGACTGTAAATAGGTCTCCAGAGCTGTAACAAGCAATTGTTGACAGATGAAAAGTAGATGACACACAACAGACACAGGACCATACGATAAGCTCACTTGGCCTTATGACGGGTTGAGCTAAAAATTATTACTGTATTAAACCACTTTCCTACTAGTTGCGAGCAGCTTCAAGATTATTGTGAGACGTTGCCTGGGTGGAATCTTCCAAGGCTGAAAGTGGCTGTGATTGTAAACAAAACAAGGTTATTTAAAAAAAAAAGGTTTAAATTTTACATGTCTTCTGATCATGTTGACTTTAAAGCACTCATAATAAGTAGAAAAATAATTAAGTATATTTACAATTTGTATTTGGTTAAGATATATGTATAAATACTGTAAAACTAGCCTCAAGTGCCAGATCAATTGGATCTGGTGTTGATCTGTCTAATCTCTTGAGAATATTTTTTAACAAGATTCTACTACACAGAAGCACAATTATGCCAATTTTTAAAAAAATCTCTCTCTCTATTGATATTTGTATATATGTATATATATATATATATATAAAGAGTACAAATCACATGGTGAATAATAGTCCTTTCAAGTGCGCTGGTCTCCAGCACGGATTGCATGTGTCAGGGATTGATTAAGATAAATGCAATAGACTTACAACGAACAGTGCAAAACTAGTTTTTAACTAGCTTAAGCGCTTTCACTCTCATTGAGTCTTTTTCAAAGGCAAAAACAAAACAAAGACAAGACAAACAATAAACACAAAAAAGCGTTGAAATCGCAAAAGTTTACATAACTATTTCTAAGGGAATTAAAGCTTGAAAATCTTTGATGTGTTGTCTAGTTGGCTTCAGCTTGACTGATGATGTTGTAAACTAGTTGGTATTGACTTACAAATGGAGCCATAGCGCTGTCTGTTTTTTAATGTAAATTGGTGTAACCGCAGATTATATCCCAGATATTTCATTGTTTACGTAAGGTGAGTAATGACCATAGCAATAATAATACCAGGAAGAACTACAAAAAAACAGTAGTAATTATAGGTGAGTGAGTTACAAATGAGCAAATTTAATGAATTATTTCATTGAAAATGTGGTGGCTGTGAACAGATGATGGTTTTATTTGCGTGTGGTTGTCTTTTTTGTATTCTTCTTGGTTTAAACCACTTGGTTTCAGTGTTCTCAGGCGGCGTATCCAGTAAGATTCTTTTTCTTTTCTGGTTTCGGAACTCCAGCTGGGGTTGTGAGCAATTGCAGTCAGTGTTACATCACTCAAAGTGTGGACAGGAGAAGAGAGGTATTCTGCAACTGGACTTCTGTCCAGCTTCTATGTCATCCAATCAGATCTGTGAAGATTGATCCTTTTATGTAGCTTTTCAGTTTTTCTTGCATACTAGAGGCTGCAGATCTTAAATGTGATGAGATAAATTACGTTCTCTGTTTTGCACATTCTGTTTGGACCATGTATGTTAAATTTATATATATATATATATATATATCTATGTGTGTGTGTGTGTGTGTGTGTGTACATATATATGTATATATATATATATGTGTGTGTGTACATATATATGTATATAATATATATATATATATATATATATATATATATATATATATATATATATGTGTGTGTGTGTGTGTGTGTGTGTGTGTGTGTGTATATATAGATAGATATATACACACACACACATGAAAAAAAGTAAGATGCAGTGTGTTTGGATTTTGATACTGTTCTACAAGGGGTGACTAGATCAATGTTGGACTCCTTTGATGCCATTTTTAATATTGCGAGTTTGCGCCATCTGCACACAATGTATATTCTTGATTCTGTGCAGAAATATTTATGTTAGCAGAGACAAGAAACACTGAAATTCAAGGAATTCTTTTTTCTGCTACCATCAAAAGAAGTCACAAAAAATAAAGAATTACCATACATTATGTGGCAACTACTGCAGATTCCCTACATTGTTGTATTTTATAGCGTTTACATTTGTTCTTTCCTTGTTACTTGTCCATAATTGAGAAACTTAATATATACATATTGAAACCTATTTAACTGCTCTGTAGAGCAAATTTTTGTTGTCTTACAAGGTTTACACAAATTTAGTGAGGCCTGAATAGTGTTACATTAATGGGCTCATTATGCAGATCTGAGACTTGCATACAGGAATATTGGGAACTCTCACCGTAACCCACCAATTATCACCTGTTCCCTATTGTTTTACAAATGATGTTCCCAGTGCACTGTAAGATCATAAGCTGGATTTATTGAGTGGGCTAGAGAAAAACTCATTCAAAGTACATATGTTGTAAACCACACTGGTCCTATATTTCATCATGAATATAAGCAATAAATTGTCCTTTTATTGGTAAAAGATGTATGAGTGCATTAGTGTAATTCATTTTGACATTTGTGCAACATTCTGGGATAAATGAGAGGTAAAAGAGTAGTTTTGAATCTGCATAGAAAATTTTGTACCATTACATTTTGCAAATGTAATCGGATTTCTGATGAAAATGCTAAATTGTTTAATTCTCACCGATACACTGTACACAAGTTGATACGGTGGATTTACTGTTTTTTCATAGAGTACCAACTTTTGAGACTTGTATGGTTGTTGCAAATCTGAAATTTGAAAACCTAAGGAATGATGGTTCATATATAATGTCAAAAAAATCCCCTTTTCCAACAAATTTTAGTACTTACAAATATGTCCTATTTTTAAAAAAAAATATCATCAAAATTTATATCATGAAAATCAACAAATTCACAATGTTTTAAGTGACTTTAATGTATATGTAATTTTGCAATTCAATCTCTTAGCACAATCCAGCAGGAGCAATCATGACATCAATTATAGGATTAAATGATCATGGTTGAGAACTTATCAAAGTGTAATTTTACCTAATCACTCACAAAGTAAAAAAGTCTGAAGGACTTTATGTTAACTTTATGAGTGATTAGGTAAAATATATCACTTTGATAAATAGTCAACCATGGTCATTTAATCATTATAATTCCAAGTTTCCTCCTGTCTGTCAACAAATCAGTGGATTCCATCAACAAAACATTTGATTTATGTAGCAAGCAGTTTTCTTTCATTAGTCTCTTCACATGGTGCCAGAATACCAAGCCCCATTTTTGCTAGAAAAGGGTCATTAATCCACTTCTTTTCATCTCTGATATCGAACTAATTCTATCAACTACCTTTGGCTAATGAACATAACACAGGCTGCACAGTATCACAACACATTTGACAAGGGTCACATTGATTTTTTATTGAGCAAATATACTTTACATGCTTAGCATTCATTGTTCTTGTTTTCTAGTCATTTTGATCTTCAAAAACAAATTATTTCCATTTTTTTTATGATCTGCTCTTACATCATATGACTATGATCTTGAGTAACAGCTGTTTGATTCTGCAAACACAATTGAAGCAAAAATGCAGTCATTTATGAAGACAGAGTTGCTTGTAAAGCCTGCCATGTGTTTTGTTTAGCTACAGAGGTGAGTGTTGGAGTGCAGGAAGGATGGTGTGATTACAGTGTTTGAACTTCTAATCTGAGATTTTATCTAGGGTTGCATATTATGATTTAAAGTCATGAGAGGGTGGGGTTGTTGTTGTTGTTGTTATAAGGAGCTGATACAGGCAAAGCTTGACCGAAAGTACACTCGAAACCACTTGAGAACCAAAAGTAGTCCCTAGAATTTACCAATGTGTACAAAATCACACATCAATATCGCATGACCATTTATAGCAATTACATGGCAGAAAACTTAGTCAATTCATAACAATTGGAATTATTCAGTAGCAATCATGACAAGTTCTTAACTTTGTTTATTTACACTTATTATAAAAATGTTTGCAGAGGATTAAATATAATTTCTGAAGATGATTTTTATTTCACAACAATGCTGGTACAAAGAATATTTTTTGCAAGTATTTAAATTTTTTTTACCAATAAAACTATTTTTACCACATATTTAATTCAACATGACAGATGCCAGTAATGGTATATGTAATATGTGAATGAAAAGCTAGCAATTACTGTCAAGGTAAAAGTTTTCATCATACCTTGTGATGAATAATGAAATGCAGAAAAATCTCCGTTCATATATAAGAACAGTTTAAAGATACACAGAAAGAAAGTATAATAACTACATTAATCATAATAAAGATATACATAATGTGAACAATTTTCTAAGCATGAACAAGAACCGAGAGCAAAATTAATTTAAAATTGAAGTAAGAAAAATAAACAGTTTGCAAATAAAGATTGTTAAAGCTCAAATACCATGTGGACGGAACGTTAAACATGAACAATGACAATGAGATTCTACATGTATACTAAAGTAGAAGTGATATTACTGGCAACTAAGTCTAAAAGTATAAAAAAAACTAAATAAAAAATAAAAGATATTGGTATCATCAATTAGGTGTTATATACAAATTAATTTGTGAAATATTAAATAAGCTGTCATGAAATACATGCGAAAAGACTCCTGTCTACCTTCATAATAGTTATAATGATTCCATACAAAAATGCAATAAAACATAAAAGAAATATATGACATAAATGCAAAAAAAAGACATTAGTAAGCCAGGATCATACTACTGTATGCATGTAATAAAAGTAAAGCATCTAACATTTGTGATAGTGAAATTACTGATAGAATAATTACATATATTTGTCATAAATAAGAATTATAGAACACGATATATTCTGCATACTTTAAGTATTTAGAAAAAAAGATTGGCTGATGGGCAATAAATTAGATTTAATACATTAAAAATTCTTTACAACTATTTTCAGTAGCTATGGCTGCAAATTCTGCTGAACTCCACCATCTTGAGTAGTGCAATACACTCACAAAATGTGTAATCTCCCTTTGCCTGCCATGTTGAAAGTATTGAGACAATTTGTCAACACAATTTCAATATCATCTGAATGTTCTCAACATAAGATCCACCAAAGCAACTGTCCTGTTTATCTTTTAAATCATACTATCCAGCTTAAAGATCCTTGACACAGCACTAGGTAGGTATAAGCCATTGAGATTTTTTGTCAATAAAGAGATATTTTAAATCAAACTGTATAGAAATTCTGCATGAACTAGTGTGGTCTTCTGACAACTCTTACAAATTTACGAAGCATAAAAGGAGGTCTACAAAATGGTCAAAGCATCTTAACCTCAAACTTACTTACAATGATTTTGTGGCTTACACTGTGAAGTTGATTGGATAACATATACAGTGAAACCCTGCGATAACACAAATTCAGATATAGCACAGTCATGGCATGGCTCCTAAACTTTTACAATAATTTTACCAATTTCTTTAAGTACTACAAAGTTTTGTGTCACAATAAACAAGAGTCTGATTTAATAATTTGGCAAGATGTGTTGTATTCCTGAAGAAAAAACTATCACTGCTTCTTATATCTTTTTGAAAAATGTTAACTTCTTAAAAAGCTGATGATTGTTAATCTAATTATTATTCAACCATCAACAATAAAGCCATTAAGTCTTCTTTGTGTTTGTCTTCAAAGCATCCTGTGTACAATCATTGCTCAATCGAGGGTAAACAATTGCCAACATGTTTGCTCAGTCATCTGGCCATCACAACCAAGCACCTAACAATGTGGTGGTCTGAAAAATCACTTGAATATTCTCAACATTGAATTCTCACTTGAATTTATAGATCAATTAAACCCATTTTTAAGGGAAGATAATGGACCACCAATACTTAATCAATCATCACACTCACCCATTAAAACAAATTTATCGTCTGAATTGTCAGAAGCAGTTTTGGCCCTTTCATCTTCATCCTTTTTATTTTCTAGTCAGAAATGCAGACAGCAGCTTCAGATCACTCCGATGTGCACAGGCCACTTGTCAGTGTAATGCTAAAGTTATATGTACAGCAGTACTGTTGTCGAATGGTGACTGGAACAGAACCATTTGCTGGGGTGGAGGGATTTGCTATTATAATCAAACATACTCTTCCCTGTTTTTGCTCTGCAGTAGTGCAAAGTCATAGTTATAAACATAAGTTTCAATGAATACTGGGTTTATTTTTTATTTTTTTTCCTCTGTCTTTTAGATAATGGAGATCACTCTTTACCCATGAAATTGAATAGTCTACTTCCAAACTTGGTTCAGGCAGTTATACACATTTGTTGAATTGTTCATCTCAAGTACATTATGAGATCAACACCTTTAACCTCCAGTATGAATTTCAGTTAAAGTAATTTTCAAGCCTAAATACAAGTTTCTTTTTAGAAACTCCCAATGTCTGATTTATGCATTACAGTATTTAAGAATAGATATCATCATAATCTATGTGTTACTAATAGATTATAATAGAGGTTAGTATTTATAATTCTAAAGACCTATTAAAATAAATAATAATTACTATTATCTTTTGTATGATGCAAATTGTTATGTTTGTAAATATTCCTTGACTAAATGAGTCACCCTCTATAAATAAATTATTATTATTATTATTATCAATCTAAAATCAGACCCTTGGATATGTACAGCAAATATGAATGTTTTGGAAAATACAGTTTGTGTAAATAATTATTGTGAGTGTATCAGCAAGAAATTAGGTATTTAGATTTAAATGGAATCTAGCAGAAAAATTAAATTATGCTTCTCTATGCACATTTTTTATGGGATTACTCTTATGGATACAACAAGATCGGCTGGTGAGTACACATACTCAAACAATTTATAATTTAGTTGCCAATTTTTTTATACATGTATATGTATATACCTAAAATGGCACTCTGCCAAAGAAATAAATATGTAATAACTGTTCAAAGTATTTCTCCTTTAATTTGCATCAAGTTGGTAACTGCATCAATGAAGTCCTGCCTCCACCCTCACCCCCCGTGTTGTATAGCTAAGAGGATACACGTGCAACATTTTCTTCAGTTAAGTGACTTGGTTGGATATTGCATGATACGGTACATAGCATGATGGCACTTTGTGGACCCTGACTATTGTGTTATAGTGGGGTTTCACTGTAGTATTTGACCAACATACAAATCTGTGAAAGACATGTACCATTAATGTGAAATCATTACTAAGGACAAATAAATACATAAAATAATTCTCCCATGATAAGACCATACTTGATAATAAGATCATTTCCAATTTTTCTTTATAATTAGCCCACAAACAACTTTCTGAACATGAGTCATCTAATGATGATATATTTCCCCATTCTACTGCTTATGTAAAAACTGCAACACAAGAAACATATTGTCCAACATTAAATTTTATATAATACTAGTATCTGATGGCCATGCAAAGTAAATTTATATGCTCCTTAATGCCATATATTCCCCAATTTTATGCTTCTTATGCTACACTTTTTTTTCATGGCAACATTAAACAAAATGCTGAATGTGGAAAACTCTATGTATCAGAATGTACCTCTATGCAACTTGCTTGACATGTGGACCAAGATTGGTTGAAATACCTTCAATGGTTAGAGAGTTATGCTTTGGAAATAAATACAGAGAATATATATGTGTGTATAAGGATTTAATGGCACATCAGCAAATTCCTGGACATAGAGTGCCAAGCAGCAACTACATGTAGTTGGCAAAATAGTAAAGGCAAAACCCTGCAGAATCTCAGGAATACAAACCCCTCTGACCAAAAGTAAATTTGCACCATAAGACAACAAATAAAAGGTAAAAAAGATGTGACAAAAAATCTCCCCCAAAAGGCATAAAAAAAAAAAATAATATGGCAAAAAGGGTAAAATCCTTATAATACATTGTCAAAAGTTTTCTATATAAACTGCATTTTTTCAAAAACTCTAAGACACTGTAAGGTTGACAATCATGATGGCACATGCCTAAGCAACCAGGTTGCCTCCATTAGTTGCATCTTAAGACACGCAGGAGGGTGCACTGGGCATATATACATACTGATGGACATTGTGATAGCTATATCTCCACCCCCCATCCCCCACCCCATATTAGCGGGATAACAATTAACTAGGTAAGCCCATCCCCTCCTTGTGGGCTTATAATAGGAGAAACACTGTAAGTACAAAGAGAAAAATGATTCTATTAAGATTGCAAATGGTGTGAGAATCAAATGAGATCATCTACATGTACACAGAAACAAATGTACTGTTATGGGGTAGGGACACAAATAATATTTGCCACTGAGATCTGAACTCTGGCACACATACCACTAGACTAAAACTTCCAAGACCGGCTAAGATCGATAGTAGGTGTCCTTATTCAACTTGACACCCTACTCCAGCATCCCCCCCCCCCATATTCTTACTCAAAATTTAGATTCACCAGTAATAAATGCCAAAAGGAATTCTCAACTGCACCACCACCCACTGAGAGTTGAATGAGTCCCCAAATTTAGCTGCAAGGGATGCAAAGTAAAGTTGCCATTAAGATTCAAACTCTGGTCTTCTGCATGGCAGTACACATACCACCAGACAAAGAGGTCTGGCCCAGCTAGGCTAATTAATAAATGCTCTCATGTACCTTAACTGCAACAGTATGCATATAAAAACCAGTCAAAACCATACCTTGTTGAGACCAGAAAAAAATTTACAAGAGAGTTTTTTTGTTCAGGTGGTGGTGGTTGTGGGGTGAGGAATCAAAAGTTTGTTGTAAGTTAACTGAAGGGACTGAATTATTAGTTTATACTGAAGAAGACTTCAGATAAGTAAATGTTTCACTGTGTACAATTTTTTTTCAGCCCATTAATTGTTGTTATAATTTTGTTGCAAAGACAGGATGGTCAGACAGGTGAATCTATTAAATTTATATTACTTCCTTTTTGCCTGTTTTTTACTTTTCATAGCTGCACTGAAATGATCTTGAAATGGCTGGACAGATAGACAGACTGGCATAATAAAATGAAGGTTACCGGATACATCAGCAGGGTAAGAACAAACTACATGTACAATGTGCATGCAGGAATACAAATATATAAATATTTTTCATATACACTGTATAGGGATAGATAAAAGGTTAACAAGCTAATTGGATCCTGTCTATCATAATAAATTTCACTGTGTAAAGATTTTCTTTGCATCCGGCAATTAGGGTATCTAATGAGGATGTTTTAATGCAAACAAAATTGTCAACTTCGTTTAGTGTCTTAGAACATTATGCAAACAAAGTAGCTTTGTTTTTTATCATATGTTAAGACTCACTAAAAAAACAATTATCAATTAGATGGAAAAATCATTGATTTGGAAGATATGTTGCTATGTCCTAACATGCTATGTTAAGGTTTCAGTGGGAAGCTTGATGTATGCTAAAAGTGCAAAAATACAAATGTAAAAATAAAGAGTAAATTATTCTTTGTTGATTTAAAGCATCCTATATATAATTCTCACTTAGCTTGTCAAAGAATGACTTCCTCAATGTCATCATCATTATCTACAGCTGGAACCGTGGATCGGTTAAATGGATTAGACTGTCTTGCTCTACGTGGCACACTTTTTGCCGAGCCAGTTGTAGAGTGCTTTGCTTCAGTTTGAAGATCGTCTTCTATTAACGCAGTCCCACCACCAAAGAGGGCACTAGAATTCTCTCGCTTGGCAGAAGATACTGCATTAGTTTTTACTTTGGGCTTTGAATCATCCCATGGAAATGAATGACCACCTCCACCAGTTTTGGCAGGAGTTGGTGATGGAAATTTTATATCGTCTTTATTTGTTGTCTTTGTATCCTTGGCATCACCAAATAAGTGTGTCATTAAATTAGATTCTTTACCATTTTTCTTTTTTGTCTTAAAAGTTGGTTCTTCATCATCAAACGAGTTCACCTTGGTGTCTTTGGATCCTGAGGATTTTTCAACAAATGATGGCTGGTAACCACCATGTTCAATATCACTCAAGTTAACTTCCCGTCTCTTCTTCCTCTCTAATACAGGAACTGTTATATCCTCATGAGCTGGTTTGCCATGATGCATGTTCTCGACAGGTTTGCTAAAGTTATAACTTTTTTTACTGGAACCCATCGAGTCATTACTCAAGCTGTCAGACCTTGCATTAGTAATGAAAAACTCCTCTTTATTACTTTTTGGTTTCTTTTCAGTGTCACTAATATTCTTTCCTTCATCTATTTCCCGTAACTTCTGAAGAATCATGTCCTTCCGCTTTCTCTCCTCTTGGTAAGCTGCATCTGCCTCCATTCTTTTCTGTTCCTCTTCTGCTCTCCTTTCCTGCTCCATTCTCTCTCGATCACGTCGATTGCGTTCTTCTCTTTCCTGCTGCTCTCGTCTCTCCTGATCATCCCTCTTCTAAAATAATAATGATCATTAAAAAAATCATCATCAACATCATCATCTACCTCCTCTTACTGATATTTTTTATTATGAATAAATGTACATAAACAGAGCTGAGTGTTGAGATATCTTGTATATATTGAACTTGTGTTTTTACTGGTATTTGAAATTTTTGTCAAGTAAAAGCTTGACTGTGTCTATTCAGTTGTTAAAGATTTTTGAACTGTCAGGTATAAGCTAAAAGTTCTCTTCTAAAGATGTGACTCAGTTTAAATGTGACAATTTAAATAAATTGTTTACCAGGATGTTTGATAGAATTAGAAATGTGTCTGGATGACATGGATACCCCCACCAATATAGTGTTGATTGAAGAAAGTTTTGCTCAAGATACAAGGACAAGCTTCTAAGTTAAACAGGGACTATAACTCAGTCAAATTTTGATGGGTCAAGGTCAAAATCAATCTTAAGTTAAATCTTATTGATAATAATGACCATACACAATTCTCTTTATTTCCATGTAGTCCTTCAAAAAATACAAAATTAATGATGCAAGGCTAAAATTCCAAGAGGTCATTAAGTCTAAATTTGGTGAAAAGATTTGAAAATCAAACTTGACTAGGTTTTGTTAATATTAATAATAAGTTTCATAAAATATTTGATTTTAATCTATGAAATTCTTTAAAATTTATTGATGATATAAATAAAGTTTGTGCTGTATGGGATGTACAGATAGACATGGGTATCACTATATGAACCTGCTATAGAATATGGCAGAAGAATAAACAAGAAATTCATCAGAAGACAGCAAAGCTCTCATCTGCACATGTTCAGTCAGAAATAGTTTTGAATTTGTCAATATTCAAGATGATCAATTCTGAATGATGATGAAGACAAACCAAGTGGTTGATGTAGGTCATAGTTACATTCTTCTTTGATATGGTGATGCTATTCTTATTAGGATGTATGCTCCAGTCTGCCAATAAATGGGTTTTTAAAGCAAGATTGGAGGAAAATTATATTTTTACCACCCAGGTATGTAATACAGGAGGACATATCTGTCTGTAAACATTTTCATTTCCTCCCATAATACACCTGGAGGATAAAATATCATGTTCTTCCAATCCTGCTTTCAAAGCCCTTTAATTAGCAGATGGTACAAGTTTTCAATGCTTACACTAACCATGGCTGATTGATAGCACATGCTTAAATGAAACTTGTTGGACTGTCTTAACAACCTGTTGTTTTTTTCTATTGTACTTCATCATGATGTAGTCATATAAAAACATGTAAGTGAAACAAGAAGACAAAGTCATCTATCTCTCCCTGCCCCACCAAAATTATATTGAAGCCAACAATGTCTCCATAGAAAAGGCACATCTAGATTACATAAATTGTGATACATATTGCAAGTGTCATTGGGATATACTGAATGGTTTAGGAGTTTTGCTCCTGAAACAAAAGTATGAATCATGGATGGATGGATGGATAGAAATGTACAAAATATTGAAGCTGAAGAATTTCTAATAGCAAAAGGTACATTTAGACCACTAGTCTAATGTGAGCATAAAGTCTCATTGAGATATCTTGAATGATTTTGGAGTTTTGCTCTGAAAACAAAAGTGTGAATACTGAATGGATGAATGAGCAGACAAATGGATGAAATGGACAAAAAACATTACAAATACTGAAAATGAAGAATTGTGAATAATAAAAGGCTCATCTAGGCCACTACTCTAATATGTATACCAAGTTCCATTGAGATATCTTGAACAGTTTTGATGTATAAAAATGTTCACAATATTGAAACTGAAGAATTATAAATAGTAAAAGGCACATCTATACTACTAATCTGTACCAAATTTCATTGAGATATCTTAAATGGTTTTGACATTTTGTTCAGGAAATGAAAACGTGGATTATGGATAGATGTATGAATGGATGGATGGAAAGGCAGATGGACAAAAACATTAAAAATATTGAAAATGAAGAATTTTGAATAGTACAAGTCACATCTACACTACTTGGCTAATATGTGTACCAAGTTTGGTAGAAATATCTTGAACTGTTTTGGAGTTCTGCTCCAGAAATAAAAGTGTGATAGATGGATGGATGAATAAACAGATGAAAACCTATGTATATGTAGTAGTGTTTTACAGATTCCACTTCAGTAGAATAGTGGCTATTTGGTGTCAACTAATGGTAAAGTTTGAACAATGAAAAACTTAATTGCACAAAAATTTAGGAAGATAAACCCTTCCAAAAAAATGTAAACACGGAGTACAACAAGATAAAATATAACAGTAAAGATGTTAAAATTCTGTAAAATGTATTTATAATAAAAGATACAGGGAACACATATAAAATCTTTAAAACATATGGTCAAAATTTGTTATATAAACTACATTCCCTCAAAAAGATCAAGATTTTCTTGGGTGGTACATCATAATACAGTTTCTTCATGCAGTTGACATCAAAATACACATGTACTTCTGTCTCACAGGGTGAAAGTCTGCATACCAAACAAGACTGTGTTCCACTGTCAGTGGGCACTGGCATCATATGCACTCTGGTCAATGTTCACCCTTCAGGAGGTATGCATGAATTAGGTATGTATGTCTGATATGCAATTGGCACAATACCACCTCATTCGTTCTATATGATGGATGCCATTCTCCAATAGTGGGTTTGATGTTTTGAAGCTTGTTTGTGGAGTTTTCATTCCACATATTTTTACAAGTATGATGAACATGATGATTTATACAGTATTTGAAGTTAGCACAAAATATTGCAACTCAAGAATTGGGATCAACATAAGGCACATCTACACCATTAGATTAATATATGTACTAAATTTCATTGAGATATCTTAAACAGTTTTGGAGTTTTGCAAAGAATAGAAAGTATGGACAATGGATGAATGGACAGACTAATGGACAAAAAGACTAAAATATTAAAACTGAAGAACCGTGAATAGATAGGCCAAATCTAGACCACTAGTCTAATATGTGTACCAAGTTTCACAGAGATATCTTTAAGAATTTGATTGTTATGTTCCAGAAACAAACATGGTTATGGGCAGAAGGACAGATGGATGTAGCAATAACTATATCTGCCCCAAATGCATGCACATATATATTTTTATGACTGTACAAGCAATGGTGTCTCAGAAACTGACCTAAACATAAAAAGTGGGAAATTTAGGTCACAGTGACCTACTTTTGGTACTGTGGTGTAGTACTTATCAGGATGCATGTACAGATCTATTTTCAGGACTGTACAAACAATGGAGTCCCAGAAACTGACCTAAATGTAAAAAAATATACAGGATCACTGGAGCAAGAAAAGTAGATCAGTTACCTGATTGTATTACATTGGTGAAGTATTCTTCAGAATATATGCACTTATACAGTTTCTTGACTGTACAAGAAACAATGTCCCTAAATGTAAAAAGGTACATCATCAGTGAAGAGTGAAAAAGCAGGTGACAGTTACATACTTTTGGAATGGTGGTAATTTAGTACTCATCAGGATATGAAGCTTCTTGACTGTGCAAGCAATAGTGTCAGAGAAACTATCTAAACATGCAAGATGTACAATTGCTCTGATGCTGAAGACACAGGGGTATAGCATAATCACTCCTACATTAAATGTAGATGAGCTAAAAGGCAGCATTATTCAAGAACATTTCAGCCATATGGTCACAGGCAACTAATAATTGTATGGGTTGTGCAATTAGTCGGTGTGTGGTGATATATTACAGCAGCTGAGTGATCGGACTTGATGGTGGTATCCCACCCCCCTTGTTCTTCCAACCACTCTTTCAGACCTCCAAACCTATACTTTTTAAAAGAGCCTGCATGCCTTCTAGGGGAAAAATAAAAACAGGCATGCCCAAAAAATAAGCCCATCTGGTAGCACCAAGTGGGAGGGGCCTATGGGTAGATATGGCAGCCCATCCCATGTTGCTGCCAAAAAAGTATACTTTTTTAAAAATGGCCTGCAATGGCTCCCAGTTGGAACAAAAAATAAATAAATAAATCAACATTCAAAAAATTAAACAAGAGTCCCTCAAAGGGACTGATGCTCTACTGGGCAAAAAGAATTTCCAGTAATTCAAGATAAAACCATTTCTTCCAACTGACTGCTGAGTGTTGAAACCATCTCTGATATTCTTCAGCAACAATAAGAGTTTCA
This sequence comes from Margaritifera margaritifera, assembly GCA_029931535.1. NCBI lineage: Eukaryota > Metazoa > Mollusca > Bivalvia > Unionida > Margaritiferidae > Margaritifera > Margaritifera margaritifera. The sequence continues at coordinate 2,182,175 of JAQPZY010001687.1, forward strand.
AATTAGCTGCTATGGTGGACATACTGGATGTCTGATTGGCACAATTTTCCTTTAGGACCAAGTAGATGTCATTAGAAGGTTTTTGGTGAAAATTCCATGTTAATATGACCATCCATTCGGGGAGAGTAGAACTCGTCTGATGAAAACCCCATGTCAAAATGACTTTCCATTTAAGACAAGTAGTGATAAGTAGTGATAACAAGATTTTCAAGATGGCCATGGCCATATCAGATCAGCACCATTTTAATTTAGGTGCAACAAGATATTAAGAAGTTTTTTTCTGGTGAAAACCTGATGTTGATTTGACTTTCTGTTCTGGAGGAGTAACAATAAGAAGATTTTCAAGATGGCTGCCATGGTGGCCATATTGGATATTAGATGAGCACCATTTCCATTTAGGACCAACTAGACATCGTAAAAAATCTTTTGGTCAGGCACAATGTTGATATGATCAGCCATCTAGCAATAATAAGATTTTCCAGATAGCCGCTGTAATGGCCATATTGGACTTGGATTGGTACCATTTTTATTTACAACCAACTAAACATCATAAGAAGTCTTTTGGTGAAAACCCCATGCTGATAAGATCATTAATTCAGAAGCAGTGATAACAAGATTTTTAAGAGGGCAACAGTGGTGGCCATATTTCATGTAGGCCCAACTAGACACCATGAGAAGTCTTTTAGTAAAAACCCTATGTTGATAAGCTCATCCATTCTGGAGTAGTAGCGATAACAAGATTGTGTGAGTGGTACCATTTTCATTTAGGACCAACTAAGAAGTCTTCTGGTGAAAAACCCCATGACAATTTGACTTTTTGTTCAGGAGGAGTAGCAATAAGATTTTCACAATGGCTGCGGTGGTGGCCATACTGGACAAGAGATTAGCACCATTTTCATTTAGGATCAACCAGACATCATAAAAAGTCTTTTAGTTAAAACCCCATGTTGATATGACCATTCTTTCAGGAGGAGTAGCAAAAACAAGATTTTCAAGATGGATGCTGTGATGGCTAAATTGGATGTCCAAGCAGCACCATTTTCATTTAGGACCAAGTAAACCATGGGATGAATGTGTGTGTAAAGTTTCATAGCAATCCTCCAAAGAATTTAGAATGAGAAGTGAAACTTGTGCTAACGAATGGATGAAAGATGAAAAACCATCCCATAAGTTCTTCTGGTCTATGACCAGAAGAACTTAAAAAACACTTTTTTGACGATCAGTGCCTCCCAACTGGAAAACATAAGGATTATTTCAATGAGAGCATCCAGGATCAGCCAATCCCCTGCCAACTTGGGTCTCTAAAGATGCTCCCCCCCCCCTCAAAAAAATATTGCCCCCTCTTGAGACCAGCATAAAACCACAGTCCTGCCACTCACTTTAAACTGAAACTGAGGAATGACTACACTTAAATAGGCCACTTTAATGCCTATGTGGTTAGTTGGATAGTTTGCTTTACAAAATATGTGTGTCTGGTTAATGAATGGAAGGATAGATCTGTGCAGGGGGAGGTGGGGTGACGATATACCTTGTAGTGATTAGCCTTTTGGTCTTTTTGTTACATTTCCGTCTTTTTTGTCACGCATCAATACTATTGGTCACAGAAAGATGCAAACAAAGCTTTGTCATGGAAGAGGAAAGAATACACTACTATATACACATGCAGAATGTTTTCGTCTATTGATTGCATCAGTCAGAAGTTTGCTCACCTATGCATAAAAAGAATGTTTACTTGCCTATGCAGTAATAAGGCTGCTACATAAGTTTGAGATGAAATGAAGTTGTAGTACAGTGAGAGTTCGGCTGAGACCCCCTCAATGTCGGCTCAAAACTGTGGTTTTACACTAAAATAATTAGTTGGTTTGCTCAGAGAGCAGGTCGTCGACTTTTCTTTGGACAGCCACCTGACACTTTCTTTGTGTTCATTTAAGGCACATTTGGAATTTATTTAGGAGATGGTGTTGTCAACTAGTGCATCATAAAGAGTAAGAAGGCTCTAATATAATGGTCATCAAGTTTAATTTTTTCAAAAAGTGTGTCAACGTCTTTCTGTCATCTGTTTGCAAGCCTAATCTGACATTTTTGCCTTCAATTTAGCACTGTGTTACTCTGATCCTGTGCATATTTAGTTTTATAAACGAATAGCTCTCTGTTTGACCTTGGTTCAACTATAAACACTCACTGACTCAGCTCAACATAGTTTTTTTATTATGCTCGTAATTATCTATGTAGGTTCCTCCAGTAGTCCCATTGCACTGAGTATATAGGTGCAGCATAGAATGTTGAAATTAAGTTTTTTTATTTAGAAATGTCATAGTATTCTGGTTAAAATGTGCACCAGATGCCTGTCTGTTGATGTCTTTGGTGACTTCTGTTTGTAGTTATGTTTGGAATTTACACATCAAAGCAGGTAGTTGTTCCAACAAATGTTGACAGTGGCATTGGTAGTTTACAACTTTCTATTTTGGATCTGCAGGCATTTTGGATGTTCTTTTAAACTTACTAAAAACAGCAGATGAAAATGCACAAACAGGCCACTTTGGCAACATATTTTTTGTTCGCCTAGCTGTTATTAAAAAACTGCACTGTATGCTTGATGTGCGCTGGGAATAGGTCTCAAGTCAGCAAGCTGTCTTTCCGATGATTCTATTGTTTTTGTCATTTTGACAGACAACACACAACTTATGATGAATTCTCAGCAAAATTTAGTAAGATCTTGCAGACTTGGACTCTTTCATGAGCTATGACATCATTTTTTGCCACTCCATTGATTACAACCGAAGTGTATGACTTGTGCAATGCAATACATATTTCATTTTTCATGCCTGTGTATTTGTTGAGTTCATATAGAATAAGCATGAACTCTTCTTCGAAGATGGCATTGTCATGTAGCACCTTAGATATGTGGTGTGTGATTGTATTGAGCGTTGATTTGGCCAAGACACAACTTTCATCATGCATTTCAGCTTTTATGTAGAGTTGCCAGCTAAAAAAAAGGCCGGCTACTGAAAAAATGACAACAGTTCAGTGGATCTCTTTAAGGGTATAACTAGTCTGACTGCAACAATCATAAACCAAAATCAGCAGCTTACTGTCAAATTTCTAAAACATCATCAGCAACAATATCATTGTGCCTGGCACCGCTAGGCTGGTATTCACAATGGCTTTGAGCAGTGGCTCACCAGTGCCAGACGCCAACCATACTATTGTAAAAAGACATCGGCTGTGCTATAATCAAATAGATCCATGGAAAGCTTGAAGGAAATGAATGGGCCTGCACTGACAATGCTGACGTTTGGGTCATCTGCAAGGATCTCTGGCTCATGGAGAAAGAGCGGACTAATGCTGCCTATCAGGATATACAAAATGCCAACACTGTCACTATACATGATGGCACTGGCAATGTCATCGCTGGTACCTAGTCCAGTGCATCTATCGCTGCCATGTTCAGGAACCACTTCTTTGTTTTGCTTGACTTTGAGCTGCTAAATGATCACATGCCATATTAAAAGTCTGGCCTTTCAGACCACCTCACCTTCAAGCTGATGTTTAACAACTATGGTAGAGTAATCTAGAGCACTAATAAGGAGGCATGCTTTACCACCACAGTCCACATTGAATTTATACACATGATTAGGCACCAGTTCATGGAAAAAATGGCTATCTTGTACACCCAAGTGCTGTGATATCAAAGGATGGTGGTGAATATGAGCAACGATACATGGAACATCAACCTGAACAGTCCAGCAAAAAGCATAAAGGCGATAGTTGAACTCTTCCAAAATGTGGCAAAGAGTGCTGTGTTTGGGCATGATATGGAAACTTTCTATAACCCCCTTACTAACAAGGTGTCAGTTACAATCGAGGGCATCCCAAACCAGATCTATGCCCAGAGGCAGTTGAGATACCAGCAGTGGGAAGAGGCCCTAAAAATAACGGCAAGGGAGTCTATCCAGGACATGGAGTTGCCACTGATTGATGTTATGATGTTAGTCTCTTACCAAAACTGGTTTTCCCTTGTCCTCGATATGAGATCAACTGAAGACCACATGCTCCACAGGTCAGGATGATGTATCAAAAACACATGTGAAGGCATAACACTGCAAATTGAAAAGATGGCCCAGCTGGCAGGTGTGTTAAACATGTACTTATACATCATCATGGATGCACAGCTCAACATACAAAATGGTTGTGTTGGTCATCTACAGTACTAGTCTGCCATTCTGACAAGTGATCTTTCATGACTTTCAGTCTAACTGCATCATGTCATCAGCTGTGGCAAGAGCATATTTGCCTGTGAACTGCCTGAATTGTCATTTTTAAGAGCCACTTTGATTTTATCGTCATCATCTGCCCTTACTATATGCCTTCACAAGGCATATTACAGGTTGTGGGCCTGCAGCAAAAAAGATGAGGCAGTATTTCTGGACAACCCTGAGGGCTATGATCTAGATGACCTGCTTTGTGCACTTGCTAAAATGTTTGATGAAACTACCACACCTTTTGTACTGGATGATTAAGTTCTTTCTGGCATCTGGCATAAGGAAACGGCTTTTACTAAGGTCACCTATGTCAGCCAACATGCTGGCATTAGTGTATGGGTCACAACATGAAAGTACAACACTGTTGCCCTTGACTTCATAGATAGCCCTCTTCTACTGCAAAGACAAAGACTCTGTTAGGGACACGATAAGAGAAAACAATATTGAAGCTGAGTGTGTAGCTGAGACCTATAAGCTTCTCAGAAATGAGAGATTTGGTAAGCCAGCATCCTACCAGTTTGACATCCCTGCTTCACACTCGATCTTGAACTGTTAGCTTGTGGAACACAGCTAATGTGGTTGCTTCATATTTGTACATCACCAGCCATGCAATAACACATGGGACTTTAATATATATTATCCTCAACCAACCATATCCAAAACTTCATCAGAACTATGGTGGTTGCTGTAAGTGACATCGATCTAGATGAAATAATATATGGGTTGGCAGTCCATGGTGTGGTACTAGCACCCACTGCAGCCGGCATGATTACAATACAGACCAGTCAATTTTGAAAATAAACAACTACGAGAAATTACAACACATCTGATGATAGATACATTAGCACAAACAAAAAAGGACTGAAGATGGATGCATCAGCAGAACAATCTCAGGAAGTGACACAGGTCACCAAGGTCAAACACCCAGGTAGAGTTGTTGCTGGTAAAAGACTTGCTGAGGTGATGAAACAATGCTGGGCTGAAAAAAAAGTGGATACTGCTGACATGCATGCCACTCCAAGTGCAAGACGGCTCAAGAAAAACAGGTGATACCATCTTATGTTCTCTAGGTGGCATAGCTTTGGAAGCTGGCCTTTGTTACACCTCATCCTGCATGCCAGCATGGGTTCATGGAACATAGGTGCTGGAGCCATTGGAAGAACAGCAAAAGACAAGGTAATGGGATCCCTTGGAACGACAAATACCATAGGTACCTGCAGCATCTATTAGACATACTCTTGACTCCTTTTATATGGAACAGTAGTGTGTTGCGCTTGTTGTTAAAAAAAAATAACATAAACTTCTTAATCTCTCAACACAGGTGCCACATGTCTACACCACCACATGCCAAGGACCTCAGAAACCTTCTTTACCATGGAGCAGTGCTCAGTGGCCTTGAAGTTGGGTGTTCAGTGATTGCCAAATACTTGTTAAAATGAAAATGTCCAACCTTGGTTGCCTAGACTTCAAAGACACAGCAAAGGACCATAAACATTAAAGCACTGAGCCTATGGATGCAGGACATGCTAGTTATACAAGACATTATTCCTGCTAATAACATCAAGTCCATCTAAAGACAATAATGGCCTCTGTTACTGTTATGTTTAGTGAAGCAATTGGAAATGCCCTCGCATTCACTGGCTCAAACTTTCTCTTCTCTGCAGTGCAACCAGATGTGGCCAACGCCAAACACAACCACCATGACAAGGCTATGGAAGAACTCCAAGCTGTGAAGGCTAAAGACACTGTACTATTATAAGTGCAATGAGTGTCTTGATTACCTCAATGAAAGAAAGCAAGATGAACAGCATGCTGAAAGGACTTACCAAGACGTCAAAGAATCTGCACGCAAGTACTATCTGGAATCCAGTGGATAAACAGACGACAGTCTACAGATCAGCAATGAGCCCAAGCTTTCTGGTTTTTACATGCCTCCACCTAAGCAGCAAAAATATGAGATGATATTTGTCATGGGAGGGGGGGGGGAGGGCTCGCTGCCATCTGCTTCATGGCCTATACATATTTCTAAAAAATCTTGGCAGGCTGCAAACCCCAACAACTTGCCAGAATAGCTTTGGGCACACATGCATGGGGTGATTGTGACTGCGAACCACATAAAACTGCCATTCAGCACTACAAAAATTAAAAAACACCACCAACTGCCAGTTTCAGAAATGGTGTGACCCTAATGGTGGAGCTCAACAGATGTTGCACTGTGTTAAGCATACTCTGCCACTCATTCTGCAACATTGTCTGAATATGGTGCATGAGCTTGTAAGACTTGGATTCCTGCTGACTGCTGAAGCATTGAAACAATTATTTGATTTCTTTAAGTACCTCACCATCTTGTACTGTGTTGTAATGACAGACAGTACACCACACAAAAAACAAAAAACAATTGATACTAGGCTTGAGGCAATACACTACAGCCCAAAAGGTTACTTGAAGGGCATGGCAGCAGTCAAAAAGCTGGCAGAAGCAACCAAAGTCTCACAAGATGTTGCCAGGATGTGGTTCAAGAAGCAGGACTTGTGGCAGATTTAACTGCCAGCACCACACAAAATCCCCTGGTCACGGTTTGATACTCCAACCTCTAATGAGGTGCACCAGGCCGACCTCTTGTTGGGTGACACACGTATAAGTATGCACTGACTGTGGTTGATGTCATCAGTTGTTACAAGCCCTTAGCAACACTTTGGCACATCTCTACAAGCATGGGACACTAAAGTGACCCAATTTGCTGCTGGTTGACCTCAACTGAGAGTTTATGGACACCAGGTCACAACTCTCGTCTAAGCATGGGAAGCAGGTGAGGTGGGATGAGGCCAGCAACCACTGCACACAGGGCATTGTGGAGTGGTTCAACCGTACTCTGGACAAGTGGCTCTTTGGACACTGAGTGGGTTTGGCAGCTACCAGCCATTGTGGTGGCCCTAAACAGCAAGGTAACACGACTTAAAGGCTAGAGAAGAATTGATGCCATTTGTAAAATGGTGGTGCAAGCAATGCCTGAAGCATCAGTGATGCAGCCGGTCAGCATGGAAAAGAAATGCCTGCCCTCAAGGACCTTGGTGTGGTACCTATATGCACTGGGAGAGCTGGAAGGCGGGCAACGCCATGCCACCAACCCTGTGTGGTCTGTAAAGGTCTACAGGCTAGAGTATGTGGTTGCTAATACTAGCTTGCCCACAGTATATTATCTGCTTAGCACCAAAAGTGCAGAGCCTAAGCATGCATTTGTGCATGATGAGCTGCATGTTGTGCTCCCTGACACTCAACTACCGCCAGGCTGGGTCCTCAGTCAACTTACATGTTGCTTAGGTCTAAGTCCACTGTCTGTTGTTCTGACTCATCCTGTGATTTCAGCCAACTTGGCACTTGCACTTGTGCTGGCAGTCATTCCCGCTGTTCCCATCCTTCCGAAAAGAAATGTTATTTTCCAAAGAGCTAAATTTAACCAGCGACGACAAAGGAAGGTGAATCCGTCGTTACATTTGTTACATCGTTACATTGTCAAGCAGAATACTGCAATTTTGGAGTTCTTAAAGATGAATTGATTCGAGACAGAATTATTGTTGGACTGAGAGACATGCATTTGGCAGAAAACCTGCAACTTGACAGCAAACTTACCTTAGAAAAAGCAATCAATTTATCTACACAGAGTGAGGCCATGAAGAAACAGCAACCTCTAATCCATGGAGGGATACACATAAATTCCCATTTGAATGCTGATGGAATAAAGTCAAAAAGAAGGTACCATACCAAGTCAGTTCCAATCCACAAAAGAGGAACAATGTTGCTTCAAATAAACACAGTTTCAGTCAACTATGGAGAAATAGCAAATTTAACTACAGTGCTGAAAGCATGCAGAGATGTGACAGATGTGAGAAAAATCCACATAACAGAGACAAATGTCCTGCAAGAAAAGCAACATGCAATAAATGTTCAAAGATGGGACACTTCGCATTGATGTGCAGAACTATGAAAAATGTTTCGGAGGTAGAGAACCCCGATAATCCTGAATCTTATGGATTTCTTGGCGGAATTGATTCTGGAGTGAAACCCTGGATAGCAAATGTGATAGTTCAGGGACAGGAATGTGCTATGAAAATAGACACAGGTGCAGATGTTACTGTAATTTCAGAGGATTTATACAGAAAACTGCAGAGTTAAACTCATCAAATCTGACAAAATCTTGTTTGGACCAGGACAGAAAAGGCTCAATGTCCTTGGAAAATTAAGGTGTCACTTAAAGGTGAGCAACAGAAGTACAGTACAGGACGTATATGTAATCAAAGGTCTCGAGCAATCGCTGTTGGGAAGACCAGCAATAGAGGAGCTAGGAATCGTCGTTAGGGTTGATGAGATCACCAATACAGACTACAAATACAGAAGAATGTACCCAAAAGTATTCAGCGGATTAGGGAAAACTGAATGGGAGTACAAGATAAGACTTAAACCTGTTGCAGTTCCGTTGCACTCAGTGTACCTAGGAAGGTACCTATTCCGTTATTGGATAAAATTAAATCGGAATTACAAAGAATGGAGAAGTTAGCCATCATTTCTTGTGTGGACCACCCAACGGAGTGGTGCACAGGCATGGTCGTGGTGCCAAAAGGTAATGGCAATGTTCATATTTGCGTAGATCTCACCAAACTAAACGAATCGGTAATGCGCGAAAATCACCCAATACCAAGTGTAGATCAAACTTTGGCTCAGTTAGCTGGTGCGAAAGTTTTCAGCAGGCTAGATGCCAACTCCAGGTTTTGGCAAATTATGCTTTCATGCGAGTCTCATGATTTAACCACTTTCATTACGCCCTTTGGTCGTTTTTGCTTTAACAGACTACCATTTGGAATTTCGTCCGCACCTGAATTTTTTGAGAAACATATGTCCCAAACTCTTGATGGAATTTCAGGGGTAGTATGTCATATGGATGATGTTCTAGTATTTGGGCGTGATCAATCGGAGCATGATGAACGGTTGAAAATTGTTTTGGGTGTAATTGAAAAGGCAGGAATTACGCTCAATGAAAAATGTGAGTTTTCCAGAGCCTCAGTGAAGTTCGTAGGGCACATTATCGATTCTATGGGAATTAGGGCAGATCCAGAAAAAACGCACGCGGTCATTGAAATAGAGCCACCCAAAAATGTCTCAGAAGCCAGACGATTTCTGGGCATGGTTAACCAACTAAGCAAATTCTCGTTAAACATTGCAGAAAAAACAAAACCGTTGCGAGATTTTCTCAGTAAAAACACCGAGTGGTTCTGGAGTCCTTCTCATGAGAAAACTTTTCATGATGTAAAGTCGGAGCTTAGTTCTACACCAGTGTTAGAACTATACAATCCCAACTACCAGACAGTCTTGTCAATTGATGCATCCTCATTTGGCCTAGGTGCTGTATTGTTACAAAAACAGCTTGAAGCTAAGGTCAAAGGTTGTGAAACTTGCGCAATGCATAGTCTTGATCATGCAGAGAAATTAATACCTTCCAAAATTCCGGATAGGCCATAGCAAAAATTGGGTACTGATTTGTTTGAATTAAAGGTCAGCAATATATGCTTGTTGTAGATTATTTTTCAAGGTTTATTGAGCTACAAAACTGTCTGCTACAAGCTCTGGAGCTGTAATCAATCACCTCAAGTCTATTTTTGCTAGACATGGGATTCCTGAGATTCTTATATCAGATAATGGACCTCAATTTACTTCTGATGCATTTGCAATCTTTGCAAAAACCTATGGATTTGAGCATAAAACTAGTAGCCCAAGATACCCCCAGAGCAACGGGGAGGCAGAGAGATGTGTACAAACAATAAAGAAGATGTTACAAAAATCAGAAGATCCATATCTGGCTCTGTTACACTATCGTGCAACACCGCTACATACTGGTTACAGCCCAGATGAACTCTTAATGGGTCGTAAATTAAGGACTACCATACCAAGCCCAAGCTCAAACCTAACTCCAGGTTGGCCATACTTAGAAAGGGTTCGAAATTTTGAGAATCATGCAAAGGAAAATCAGAACAGACATTTTGATAGTCGTTTCGGCGCACACGAAATGCCCAAATTAGATCCAGGTGATAATGTTTTTGTTAGGGATATGCAAAAGACAGGTGTGGTTCTCTCAAAGGCATCGTCTCCACGATCATACTTTGTGCACACCCCTGAGGGTGATCTGCGCAGAAACAGACGACATTTAATTCAGCTACCTTCAAGTAGGTCTACAAGAGTGCAGGAAAATAAAACCTTGCAACAGTTAAATGATGAAGCCAAGGATGGTTTGAACAACAACACTGAGAGCGGTGATGACTCTACAATAAGTAGACATGAAAAACAATCTGTGGAAAATGGAAATAATTCTTCAGAAACACCAAAGACAAGTTCTAATCATAGTTATAGGAAAAGATCAAATCGACTTGTTATTCCTCCAAAAAGGATAGACTTGTAAAGTGTATTGTATAAGCTAAAATGTTTTATTATATTTCTTTAGGACTGATAAAACTGTTCATATCAAGAATAGCACCGACAACTATATACATATAGTACATTCAGATTTCTTCAGGTCACAGATTTATTGTTCTCAGAGGGGGAGATGTAGTATCAATTAATGAAGCACAGCCATGTGTAATTGGAGTTTGAGACACAGATAAAGGTTGACAGCTTTAATGCCAGTAAGACCAAGGGTCAGTCTAATTAGAGTCCAATTAGTAACAGAATGCTTGTGATGTACATCATTTATTTTATACTCTCCCACCTTATGTTCACTTGGTTTTGGGCCTTCCTTTAGTTAACAGCATTGTCTGTATATAATAAAAGTAGTGTAGAGAATATCTTGTGTTTGTTCCTACATACCCACACAACACTGTTGTTCAACCTACCGAAATAATCATGTTTTGCATTTTATATATGGAGTAAAAATCCGCCGTGAAAGAAACGTTGCTGCAGATAACAAACTTTAATAAAGATGGCTTCAACATCCTCATTCAGTGCAGTCAGTGATGTTTAAATAACATTTGTTCTTCAACACTCATCTCTTTGATGTACTTAACTTCAGACTTGTTCCACTTAGTGTACTTTACCTATGCAAATTAGCCTAATGGGCTCTCCCTCAGCAGTGTTCAAAGGATTTGACACGACACATCACCCTAGCTATTGTGAGCCAATTAAGTAAATCTCTGAAAGGTGGCTGTTTATCTCTGACCACCTTACCTTTTAATTGCCTCTAAAACAGTTCAGCTCAGAGCAGGACTGTTTACTGTTTATACATACCAATCACGGGCATATATCATGGTGATCAAGAAATATATGTTTTTTTTCTTTTTTGGTGGGAATTTTTTTTCTCTTGCTAAGATTGCCAGAAATCATGTTTTTCGAAGAACGACCGTGTCTGGGTCTTTGGGAGTCCAAAATCGTGTTTTTCGTGTGACACGTTGTGTTATGGCATGAATGGTACTATAGTTGACAACAACATATGTACTTTTATTTTGATATCCTGTATTTAATTTCCTACTGACACAACAGCATATAGACTCTTAGTGTGAGGCTATGTTATTAGGTGCAGACCAGGGAGTTCCCCTCAGGGAGTTCCCCTGTTTAGTAGCATGAGGCTCAAGGCTGAAAACAATTTCTCTAACTCTAATGAATGGAAGCATGCATGGTTTGTATGTCAACATAATGAAGAAATTATTGTTATTTTAGTAAATATTAACATTAAGTTCTATGGGGACTTAAATAGTGGTGCGATTCCTGTGCAGTGTTGTGTGACTTCTGGTGTTAGTTGAAACCCAGTCAATTTTTTGAACTCATCCTGCAATACATGTGCTTGCTGTGCGTGTGTCATTATGAATAGGTATATCTTAGTGCATAAACCTTTTACAAATTTTAAATATTAATGGCAGCTAGCAGCAGAAATTCTCCAAGTAACAGAGTGTTTTTTCTTTCCTAAGACATGCACATAAAGTCTCTGAGCCACAAGCCTGAAAAGTGTATTGCGTGCCTAACACCAATACCACACCCTATGCAATGAAAAGTTCCACCACCCCTGCAAAGTCACTCTGCATGCACTTTACATTATTCATTTATATAACTCTTACCCCATCTCTCTGTACTTCCCAATGTAATCCAAGCAGATGTGTTTTTGCCCCAATGCATATTAATAGGTGTACATAGTTGACTAGAGTATCTCTAAATGAAAAAAAAAGTAAAGGCCCAGGCTAGTGTTGCGTGGGGGCCTGTTCTGAATATTTTTGTTTGTTTGTTTTCTAAATGGAAGCCTTTATGGATCGTTTGAAAAAAAAGTATACTTTTTGGCAGCAACATGGGTTGGGCCACCATATATACCCAACCGCTTTTTCCCAGAGGGAGGCGTGGTGGGATAGCAGCTCCTCCCATCCGTTGCTACAAGATGGGCTTTTTTTAGGCATGCCTGTTTTTGTTTTTCATCTAAACGGCATGGCGTGTCATTGTAGAAAGTATAGTTCTGGATGGTTTGGAGGGTCTGAAAGAGTGGTGGTGGAGTGAAGGGGGGAGGTGCTACCATCAAGTCTGATTGCTTACTCTGCTGCTATTACAGACTGTTTTTAAAAGAATGAAGGTTGCTGATTGACTGAAAAAAAAAATTACTGCAAAAAATTAATGAAACTTTTCAGAAGAAGCCTACATATGGGCAAATTGTATACAACAGTAGGCTTGAACCTAAAACCATTTTCATTTTATCACTGTTGCTGCACAGATGCTACTGAATGTAAACAGTAAGATCTCACCAGACCAAATAGTGGGCACCTACAAGGGAATTTTTATCAAAAATGTGCTATATGGCACATCATTTTCATCACTTAAAAGTTTCATCTTGGATAGATCATTCCTAGGATGTAAGTGTGTTTTGCTAGTCTTACTGTGAAAGTATAGTAATTTGGCCAAACAATAACATTATGATTTATGGAAAATTTAATTAGTTGTCTGTACCCTATAGCAACAGATACACCCAATGGAAAAGAACCCATATAAAATATGCCCAACCCCTGTCTCAACCATTTTATTTTCCAGTTAGGGTTGAATTTGTTTGTAATTTTAGGAATAAATTTGTCGCTTGTGCAAGTTTTGGACATTTTTACTTACAGTATGAATTTTTAGTCATGCTGGATTCTAAAATCAGACATTGTGTGATAGCTTAATAAAATGCTGTGCAATGAATTTTCTCAAAAACACTAATAAAAGCATGTGTCCCCAAAAATCTACCTGTCATAAATTTGAGTACATGAATGTATGATAAACAATTCTAGACTTTCAAAAGTGGAACTGAATGATTTCAATTACTAAAGGTAAGGAGGAAAAAATGCATAGTTATTATACTCAAGTTTTTGTCTAAATATATTGTATTTTTCCCTATTTTGTTAAACTGGGTATATCTACGAGGACAAATCCAGACCACTAAATGAAGTTGCATGTTCACTATCTGTTAAGTTTGGTATAATACTTCTTTAACATGGCAATCAATTTATGAAAGTTTTTTTTATGATTTGCCATAATTTTCATACATTTTCTCAAATGTTTTACTTAATTTATTAGGGTGGATCTCTGTCTACCTCATGTACAATGACGCAAATGGTCAAGGAAACACAATTTTTCAGAAGAAGCCTATGTATGGGTAAATTGTACACAATAGTAGGCTTGAACCTAAAACCATTTCCATTTTATCACTGTTGCTGCACAGGTACTACTGGATGTAAACGGGGAGATCTCACCAGGCTGGATTTTTATAGTAGGCACCTACAAGTGAATTTTTCTTAAAAACAATCAATTGTTTTAAAAGTTTCCTCATGGATAGCTCATTCATTGGATGTAAGCATATTTGGTCAGTCTTACCAAGAAAGTATAGTAATTTGGCCAATACGAATTAGTAGTCTGTGCCCATACAGAAACACTCTTCCTCCATAGCATAAATTTAATTCCACAACACTGGCAAAAGGTTTATGTTTGTTGGGATGCTGAAACTTATACACAGGAAAAGAATTAGTTTGTTCAAAAGCTAATGATAATCACATTATAATAATGTTTTTGCGATTAATGATGAAATTGGGTATATACAATATATATCGCATGATAAGCCCAGCAAACTGCCTTGTAAATTTATAGAAAAAAAAGGGGGTGTGTGTGACTTATCATCACAATTAGTTTTCTAATGAAAAAATTTGCCAATACATTTTATGTTGTCTGTCCATCCATGTGTCTGCCTATCCTCCCCTTTTGTCTGAAATAAGGGGAGTAAAAGTAATTTTTCCAATGGTTTACTATTTATTCTCATTTTATGATATTGATCAATTAATTGGAATATAAATATTGGTATTTGATATACCTTCTAATGATGATGTATAAGTATACAAAGTTACATACCTTCATCTCTAACAGCTCACAGTCAAATGGAAAGTGTAATGGAAAATTAAAATATTTGGCTGTGACCTTGACCTTGAAGATAGACACACAACACACCCTCAGGTGATGATGTATGAGCATAAACATTTCCATCCAGGGAAAGTATAATGGAAAACTTCAAATATTGACATGTGACCTTGACCTTGAAGATTGCACCCCCAATGTGGTGCATAAAAAACCTTCTACAGATGATGTACAGGTATACCAAGTTTCATCCCTTGGTCTTCAATGGCTTTAAAATTATGGAGCAAATGAGAAAGTGTAATGAAAATGTAAAATATTGAGCCTTCACCTTGAACTTGAAGACAGGACTCTCAGTGTGGTATGCAACACACCTTCTTGTGATGATGTATAAGTATACCAAGTTTCACTCTTTAATCACAAATGACTTTACAGTTATACAGCAGAAACAAAGTGTAATGGGCAGACAGACAGAGAGACAGACAGATGCAAAAAGGCAGGAGATAATTACTGTTGCTACAAGAATTTATCAATGCCAGAAAAAGTATTCACCTCAGCCTGCAGCCTCTGTGAATATATTTTTTCTGGAGTTGATAAATCCTTGTAGTAACCTCATCAAAAGTCAATAATTGTAAAGTGGAAATGGGATGGAGGGTGGCTAATCCTCTAGCAAGGGCTTATCATAAGAGAATTACTGTACATGTTAGAGATTCACATACTGCAAATTGTAAATATTTCATATATTTAAAAATTCAGTGAGATAACCATGAATTCACAAAACGTTTACTTTCATTTACAGAAATATATTTACATAAATAACACGCACTGCCAATGAGCAAATGGCAAAATTTTATTGCAAATATGCTGGATTTAAATAGACTGATTAAATTTTTAAAACACAAAAATATAATGCTTTACAGTATTTTCTCATGTAAATTCATCCTTACCTGTCGTTCATGTCTTTCACGCTCCTCTGCATCTCTCTTCAACCTTTCCCTTTCCTTTTTAAGCTGTTTTTCCTCCTCTTCTCTTTCTCTATCAATTATCATTAGATCTTCTTCACTTCTCTGTCTCTCTTGCTCCAATCTCTCACGCTCTTCCCTTTCCTTCCTTTCTTCTTCCTTTCTTCTTCTTTCCTCCTCTTCCCATCTTTGAATCTCTTGTTCTCTTTTGAACTTGGCATGTTGCTTAAATTAGATGAATTGTTAAATCGGTATTGTTTCAGCATATTTGTAGCCATGCATATTTCAAGAACAGCAACTTTCATCAATTAAGAGCATGAAGAATGTATGGGTAATTCCTCAGGAATCAAACAATGTAACAAAATACACTGTGTGCTATTTTAACATTGCATTCACTTATATTTCTAGTACTTATTGTTCTTGAACTAAAAAGATTGTTTAAAGCTACAAATATGGGTTAATATAAATTCCTGCATAATAATAAATAGTATCATCTGTAACTTGTTTTTATGTAAGAATAATGGATCTACGTTGGATTAAAATTCATGAACATTAATCTAAATCAGGACTTAGATTCAAAACTCTTAATTACAATTAAATGATAATTAGATAATTAGCTTATAATTTGGGTAGTAAACCCTGTACACACGTTACTGAATGGAATGAGCTTTAATTTATGTAATTACTTAAATAAGTGCTGATAATAAGTGTTCTACTGTCAATTTAACATCCTATTATTAATCACTCACAAAAAAATTGTCCAAATTTACTTTACCATCTAAGCAAAATCATGCATAAAAATTATTCATTAATGACATCATCCATAATGTGATGCCATATTGGCATTATATGTTCTGAACAAGCATGGAATGGTTTTGTACCACACTGCCATATGATATATTTGAAGAAACTTGTTATGATGATGGGTAAATCAAAATAGTGTATAGTCATTGTCCTAGTCTTAACTGATTATCAAATTAAATGTTCATGGAACACAAATGCCCTACCACAGAGACAGAAACATGAAACTTAACTGGATGGATGACCGGACAGATGGATGGATAGAAGAGAGTAACACTATATAAGCCCCAAACATATTTATGGTGGGGTATCAAAAGTCCAAACAGCATTCTTCCATTTACTGATTGTGGTTGTGATTAGGGGGTGGAGAGGTCCTATGAACCAGTCTAAATGTTAAATAACAATCGAAGTGCTTTTTACAACTGGTTTAAAAGATTTGAAAACCTTTTCTCTAATTATAAAGCAGAGCATTACTGTAGGTTAAACCCTTGTATTGAAAGAAATGAAAAGTTATTTATGTTGAGTATCAAACATATCTTCTTACTTTTGAATTTTCACCACTCGCACCTGCATTTATCTTCTGAAATAAATCAACAAACATTACTTCTATCACAACAAATAAATTATAACATGGAGCTCTTCTAACAATAACATCATTTTGTCAAAGTCACTTTTCAATGCTTATATTTATAATAGTGTGAATTCATTTCTTTTATGGGCATCATTTTTTTGTGGTTTTTGCCAAAAAGTTTACTTTTGGTAGTAATAAAATTCATTGATAGGTCCCCTGTGAGAAATGACATTTATAGAAAATGTATTTCATGTTAGGTATGCAGCAACCAAACAAAATCCATGAAAATTAATACCCTGTAAACAGAAGTATATTAAAGTGTCAGTATATTGGATAATATTGACAGGCTTTGCTTAAGAACTTTAACTGCAGTTTGATTCAAAGTAAGACATTTTATAATAATACTTTCTACAATCTGTGTGTAACAGTCATATTGATGATACTATAAATGACTATCACTAACATTGTCAGGGGTTAATATCATCTAAATGCTTACATGTATTAGTAAAATAGTATTTAGTGCATTTATATGATATTCAAATGGAATAAAAACCTTCCCAAATATTAAGGAGTCACTAACAATTAAATGTTAGAATGTTCTTGTTTGCATTACAATGTATCTAATTACACAAATTTACAGTTTTTTTTATTGGTATTGCAGTAAAAGCATGGTACTTGCTCAAAACTGTACAACTTTTACACATTTTATGAAATATGCTCTTTTAATCCTAGTATTGTTTTTCAAAGCATATAGTTTTTTTCTATATTTTACATTTTAAATTTCAGTATGTATCCCAGCAGTGGCAAAGAACTTGATATACAATAGTTAGGTGTCTAATTTATGGGTATAAACTAAAACAAAAAAGAGTTCCAGATGAAAATTGCAGATGTCACTGATTAATATTATTGAGGATTAATCTGTTACCATAAGCAAACATAAATGTTGTAAGGATAGATAATGTTAATTAAATGCTTTTTTACAGACATCTGCACTTCCGAAAAAAGCAGTTCTTGAATTCATTATTAATACCAAAGGCAAGGCAATGAATGAAACCAAACAGCTTTCAACATAGCTTTTGGTAGAGATTACCTGGAAACAAATAAATATCAGTATCCAGTTTCACCAACACAAGTCTGAAAGTTAAGTCCTGGTTTCTGACATCTGATTGGTCAATTTTAAGTCAGACTTAAATTTTAGCCAATCAGATCACTGGATTCAACACTAAAATTAAGTCCAGACTCAAAATTTGTTGGTGAATCTTTCCTGAAAAAGTATGCAAGATAGTGGGATCACATTGGTGGCATTTGTGTAATTATGTTGCACCTGGCTTAGTTTTGTGTTAACTTTAAAATACCACTAGAGTGACTCTAATGGCTTTCCATTGCAAAGCCTTGTGCTTTTTCAAGCCTTGTGCTTTTTCAATTACCATATTTGACATAATACCCATTTATGCCTTAATAAGTACACATCCCTCATTTTAGTCAAAAACTTGCTTAAACAAGAAGTCCAAGTTGGTCTGAGATCACCCACCTGCCGGACATCTGCCTAATAGTCAAATGAAGAGCAGTTGGATTAAAAGAAATTGGCCAATGTCGTTGATTGCACATGTTATGAAAATAATTGTGTCATGGTTTCTCTAGATTTTATACCTCTATCCATATTTGATAGCACATCAAAATCATTAACAAATACTGAATGGTCTCTATGCTATGATGCTTTCTGTCAGGGTTGGTCAAATTCTGTTAAGCTTTATGTTTTTTTTATAACGTTGTATAAATGTTTTTCTACTGTTAGTAATGGCAGCCATATTTGATGGTGGATAAGCACCATTGTCATAAATGCAAAAGGCCTTCAATCTAGGATGCTTTCTTTTAAACTTGGTTAAATTCTGTCAAGCAGCTTTTAGAAGAAGTTATTAAAAGTTTCTTCATTTTTTAGTAGCAGCAGCCATATCTGATGGCAAATGGCACAATTTATACAAACTTAAAAGCCCTTCATGCCAAGATGGTTTCTGTCTAATTTGTTCAAATTTTGAGTGGTTTTTGAGAAGTAATTCAAAAGATTTTCTGTTTTTTGTAATGATGGCCATATTTAATGGTGAATTGGAATCATTTGGATATATTTGAAAGCCCTTCATGCCAGAATGCTCTGTCAAATTTGGTTGAATTCTGCAGAGCATTTTCTGAGACAAAGTTATATACTTTGTTCTGTTTTAAGTAACAGGTGACATATTTGATGGTGGATTGGTGTCACTTGTAACAAATTTTTTAAAAGGCCTTTATGCCAGAATGCTTTCTGTCAAATTTGGTCAAATTCTACTAAGTGGTTTTTGAGAAGAAGTCATCCAAAGATGTTTCTATTTTTACTAATCGCAGCCATATATGATTTAGTAATGATGGCCATATTGATAGTGGATGAGCATAATTTGTACAAAATTGAAAGCCATCTATGCCAGGATCCTTTCTGTCAAATTTGGTAAAATTCTGTCAAGCAGTTTTTGAGAAGCTGTCATTTAAAGGTTTATCTATTTTTAGTAATGGCAGGCATATTTAAAGACAGATCAGCATCATTTGAACAAATTTGAAAGACCTTCATGCCAGGATGCTTTCTGTCAAATTTGTTAAAATTCTGTTAAATGGTTTTTAAGAAGAAGTTGTTGAAAGATTTTTCTGTTTTTAGTAATGGTGGCCATATTTGATGGAGGATTGGCATCATTTGAACAAATTTAAAAGACCTTCATGCCAGTATGCTTTCTGTCAAATTTGGTCAAGTTCTGTTTAGTGATTTTTAGAATATGTTTAAAGGTTTTTCTGGTTTTGAATACAGTGGCCTTATTGGATGAATAAGCAACCACTTAACAAATCAGAAAGTTGCTCCCTGTAAATTCATGTGCATATTGGTCAAGCAGTTTTTGCGAAGTTGTAAATAACAACAGTGAGCGGACAACGGACAAGTGATGATACACAACAGATGAAGGACCATACCATAAGCTTACTTGGCCTTATGGCCAGGTGAGCTGAAAAGTTAAGATGCCTTGTGGGAGGGAAGTGGCTGCTAAAATCTGTATATAGTATCAAAATTTTCTTGGAACTGAATACCATGTGTGCTTGGAGTCCATTAACACTTAATTTGACGTAAGTCTCAAAAACAGTGTTTTATATGGCACATCCATATTGGACAGAGCTCCCAAAATAGTCAAAGGGAACTAACTGTTCTAGTGTGTACATACACATTATTGATTATGACATTGTCAGTGTGCACTTATTAACTTATTATGATGATCTTTCACCTACTGCAATTGACCTAAATAAGGACTTTTTAAGCACACAGCATGAGTATTATGTCAAATGTGGTACATATTACTCCCTGCCCCAGCCCCACCAACACAGTGGTTGTCACCTAAAATTTTTTACATATATCATTTGTCTTGCTGGTGTGACTGCATATAAAGTTGAATAAAAAATATTTGAAAATGTTGCTCTAATTGAACTTGTTTTTACATCTGACTTTTGATTCCCTCTCTGAGACTCGGAGTTGTAGCCAAGAATAATACACCACTACCAGAACCCTCCTGCACATGGGTAAGAAAACTATAAAGTGTCATGAATTTCCACCAAGGAGTTTAGAAGATGGACATGATGACAGACAGACAGATGCATGCATGGACAGATGCAGGGCATCACAATAGCCATAAAGCTGGAGCATGGGTATACTATTTTCAAGTGCTGCCACAGATTTTGCATTTAAAATTAAGACATAGCTGTATTTTGAACAATAAAATACTGGCAGTAATGGAGATTGCTAGCAACATTCAAATGAGGGGAAACAATTTTAGCCGGTAACTATTAAAATTTAGTAAAACATGACCAAACAGGTTGCATTTTGTAAGATTTGACTGAGCTGGGACTAGAACTACACAGGGATATACCTCTCCTTCTGTACCTCACCAAATATTTGTCATTCCACCAGGGCTTTCAGGCATTTGACACTAGTGGTGTAACAATTTATAGATACATACTGGGATCACAATATTTTCGGCAATAATATACTGCATTTGATCTCTGTACTACTGCTGGAATATCACAATACATATTGCACTGTGAGTGTGACAATACATCAATATGGTAGCACTTGGAGGTGATGTATTACAATATACATGAATTAAAGTGAAGAAAATAAAGAAAACTGAAGAGCTTTATGTCTCTTTAATAAAAGTATTACAAATTTTGGTGTTGTTCTTTTGTGCATTATTATCGATCACTAGATGTTAGTTATCAGAATGGTTCCCATACTCTGCAAGAGAGTCCACATGGACAAAACATCAGAATCAATTTTTAGTTGAATATGGTTATGCAAAATGATAAATGAATCATAAATGGAACAGTTATATTTTGTATTACAAATTCATATATGAAACATAATTTGTAGATTTATTGTGAATATGAAAAACTTCCCCTCATAGTGCTTTGCTATAACCAAAATGGCAGAGAAAATCTTAAATGTAAACTCCTCAAATGTATTTAAGGCTCCCGTCTGGAAATATATAATGTTTCAGGGGTACAGTTAGCAATAAAGCCCTATGCAAAATCTGCAAAACATTACTAATATATTCAAGTAATACTAGTAACCTTGCTGTATGCTTACAATGCCAACACAGTGACACGGATATTATATGCAAAGATAAATAGACAAGGTAGGATTCTGTAACATGGTACCTATTGTATTGTCAATCCTGTATTGCAATATGTATTGTATCACCATCTAACTGTATGATACATATCATGGTATGTATTGTATTGGCTCCCAAGAATATGCATTGTTACACATATTGTATCATGAGCAGGCGATGCACAGCTTTACTTGACATACTACCTTACACTACCTGATTTGTACACCACACTGTACACATACTGTAACCTTACACTACCTGATTTGTACACCACACTGTACACATACTGTAACCTTACACTACCTGATTTGTACACCACACTGTACACATACTGTAACCTTACACTACCTGATTTGTGCACCACACTGTATACATACTGTAACCTTACACTACCTGATTTGTACACCACACTGTATACATACTGTAACCTCACACTACCTAATTTGTACACCCCACTGTATACATACTGTAACCTTACACTACCTGATTTGTACACCACACTGTAGACATACTGTAACTTACACTACCTGATTTGTATACCCCACTCTACACATACTGTAACCTTACACTACCTGATTTGTATACCCCACTGTATACATACTGTAACCTTACACTACCTGATTTGTATACTCCACTGTACACATACTGTAACCTTACACTACCTGATTTGTATACCCCATTGTACACATACGGTAGCCTTACACTACCTGATTTGTACACCACACCTTACACTACCTGATTTGTACACCACACTGTACACATACTGTAACCTTACACAACCGGATTGTGGGACACTACACACATACGGTAACCTTACACTACCTGATTTGTAAACCACACTACACATACGGTAACCTTACACTACCTGATTTGTACACCACACTGTACACATACTGTAACCTTACACAACTGGATTGTAGGACACCACACTACACACATACAGTAACCTTACACTACCTGATTTGTACACCACACTGTACACATATGGTAACCTTACACTAGCTGATTTGTACACCACACTGTGCCTTTTTATTATTTATTTACAGAGATCATAAAAGTATCTTTACATTTGTAAAAGATATGATAATGTACTGATATAAACTTATTTTGACTTGATGTGATATTTACAATGAAAAATTGCAATAAAAGTAAAACGTTTGAGTTGACTGAAAATTTTGCTCATCAATCAACGCTATACCTTTTTGTAAATCACTTTGCTCCTTTTGTATCTGTAATAGAGGAATGAAACTTGTACTGGTATATTCTACAGGCATTAAAAATGTCATGATGTCACTTTTTTAAAATACTTTTTTACTTTATTCCCATCCATTTATAAAAAGAAGTAAAAACTCAGATTTTGGGATAATTTTGATACCATTTGATTTCATGTTAAAGATTTATTTTCAAACAAATTTAAAAAAAAAAAATATACCAAGGTTGAAAGAAGGGTCTTGACTTTCTGTTGATGAAATTTAAAGTGAAGAATGAGAATCAAAAAAGTATTGAGAATACAGATGGCTTGGGGGGGGGGGCAGGTAATACTACACTAAACATGATCAAAAAGGTATGAACAAAATTTGCAAAATACTGATAGTTATATTCTTATTTTTTATCATAAGCAAATTCCAATATCCCTCTAAATACATGTAATCTTATTTATAAATGTTTAAAGTCTTCTTTCTCTGTATCTCTTAGCAGAGAATTGATGAAAAACTTCATATAATATTTTGAGAAAAATATTTAAGCATTACCTTTGATGAGCATTTTCTATAGAATGATTCTGTACTGTTTGTCAGAGCTACATCGAAGCTGTAAAACTACATGATGGGATGTAACAACACTGACTAATCATTTCCCTTCAGAATTAGAATTTAAGCAATGTCCATTTACATATCATGACTTGCAAGGTCAAAAGGCCAAAAGAATTAAATATACTAATATATAGAAAGTGCTTTATGGGCCTGCTGTTCCTTTGACAGTCCTTTGACTATCCCATTTACTGCATTTACTGCAAGCAGTAAATGGAAGCCTCATTTACATACCAACTGGAGTCAGACACTGGTTCAGAAAGGGCCTTAAATAACAATCCCTGTGTAATTCTAGTTCCTGGACTGAGATAAACCACAGGCCTTTTAAACTCTATCTCACTAAATCGAAAAATGTCAGAATATCTGAGAAAAAAACAAGGAAACAAAAATCATTTTGTCTT
Organism: Margaritifera margaritifera; assembly: GCA_029931535.1. NCBI lineage: Eukaryota > Metazoa > Mollusca > Bivalvia > Unionida > Margaritiferidae > Margaritifera > Margaritifera margaritifera. The sequence goes on from JAQPZY010001687.1 coordinate 2,206,042, forward strand.
TTTGCTTAGATGTTCTGACATTTTTATACTACAGTGAAAGAGTTTCAAAGGCCTGTGAATAAACTCTATCGGCATGAGCATATCAACAAGTTAAAAAACTAGATTTCATTTTTTGCCAGTATGTCAAATGAAACATAATTCAAAAACTATACTACCAGTATAATTGTACTTCCTTTTAAACTTGAATTGGAATAAATAATATGTAATGGGTATTAATAATACTCAGGTGATTCAAAACATAAATAAGATTGGGCTCAACCTAAACAAAAACCTACTTCAACCCACTAAATATCATCAACTAATTAAGGGTTTTTGTATAAATTAGTACCATCTTTCTCAATTTTCTAGTTGATAATACTGCAAATAAAGTTTTCTAGCAATAATATTACATTTAAACATTTTTAGTGATGCATGTATCATATATACATGTAGATTTATCTAACCCCTCATTGTTTTTCACATGTTTATTTGGACATTGCAAATGTCAGAAAATACACTTTAAAATCCAAATAATCATGTTCTTTCATTGTGACATGAAGTTAACTCACTAACACAAGAGTTTAATTTGCTTTGCCCTGTTTAATAGAACAGAACCTGAACATCATGCATATTGTTAATCAACAGTGTGAAACTACTGTACAGTTAGTATATCTAGTGTTTTATCAGTTAAGAGATTAGTTGTATTATTCTGTATTTTATTGGATTTGACTGTATCCTTCAAAAAAACAGATTTATATATCCTTAACATGTCACCCAAATTCCAAGTGAACATAGTGTTAGAAGTTATAGAGATAGATTTTAGAGTATTGTAGACAGAAACTAATAATTCTAAAAAAGCTAATGTTTAGAACTGCTTCACTCTTTTAAAACTGAAATTATTAGAGAAAATAAACACTGATTAATAGAACACACATGGACAAACAGAAAAAAACACAGAGAACACCTGATTGTAAACATGTTTAACCCATCTTTTATAGACAGATAATATTAACTTGATTTAAAGCTATTGTTATGTTCCATCACCACATACACCCAAACCTTGAGACAATAACAAATTAAATACATCTTCCACATATATCAACTTTAAACATTATACTCTTGCAAGAAAATAGAGCTGATAAATTTTATTAGAGTATTAATGCCTAATATAAATATTTGAAATGGCTGAAAAGTGTTGGTTTGGTGGTTGTGGAGTAGTTCTATTTGAAATGGCTGAAAAGAGTTGGTTTGGTGGTTGTGGAGTAGTTCTATTTGAAATGGCTGAAATGAGTTGGTTTGGTGGTCGTGGAGTAGTTCTATTTAAAATGGCCGAAAAGAGTTGGTTTGGTGGTTGTGGAGTAGTTCCATATATACAAGGTCTCATTGTGTAAGAATGCTTGAGCAGACAGAATAGTTTACAAAGTGACCTGACTTGCAAATAAGGAACATATTTAGAATGGTGATGCTTGCAAGGTACTAGGTGCATTGCAAATGCTGTATAAGCAGGTTATTTTATTGAACCTTTAGTACCCTAAGGGACCCAATGAGATAATGCATAGGTCAGGTGACTGGTCAGTACATACGTCCAAAGTGATGGCCAGTTCATGTTTTCACTACTGATGAAGTTTTTTTAGTTTTCTCTTATGTTAAAATTTTTTTCTTGTGTTTTAAAGACTCTTGAAAAAGACAATGTTTATCAGGTTATTTCTACTGCTGTAAATGTTTACAAAATTGAAGTAAAAATCGATGATCTAATTTTTATATGTTTTTTGGGGTATGGGTAGTGGGAAAAAATACTAAGATTTTTAAACAAGCACAATTTAAAGTGATTTATTATTTTAATCAAAATACAAGACACATAAAAAAATTAAATATTGGCAGCACTTATTTCTCTCAAAAGTCTCATATCACAAATGTAGCAACCAACTTACCTGCCTCCCCATCCCCATCCCCTGACCCCCATTTTCAAACAGCCTTTGGTCAATGTCATGTTCTGGGTCTATTCTATGAAGTGCAATTTATGCTAAATTATAAAAACAATGTAAAAAATCAACTGAATGTGAAAAAAGTGCACATCATATCTCCATGCCATAACTTTGTTAAATCTTCTGAATATTTAGCAAATTTCCGTCCAATTTTTTGTTGTAGAATAACCCTGCACGTTATCAAACAGCTCTCATCCTCTACCAATCAACTGGTAAATTCATACAGTTCTCCTTATAATATGGTGGTTGGAGTCCATAACTGTTGACCGTAGCTAGAATGACCAAAAATTTGATGATTGCATGTATGTGTGTCAGAGGTGTAGGTCGTGGAGGGTGGGAGATAAATAAAATACCATTCAAATGTATAGTATTAATGCAGTAGTTGGGGTCCATAACTGCCAACAGAAATGAGTGCTGAACTGTAGTATAGCAAGAATGCTCGTAAAATTGTATGAATGCATGTACAGTGTATATGTCAGCGGGTGGGGTGGGGGGGGGGGGCGGGGGGGAAGAGGGAATAAGCAGAATGTGTAGTAATAACATGGTACTTAGGGCCCATAACTGCCAACCACGTAATGTACTGAACCGCGGTATTATCTGAGAACAATCAAAATTTTATGATTGCATGTATGTGTGTGCAGGGGGGGGGGGGTTATAAACAAAATGCCAGTCAAACATATAGTATTAATTTTACTTTATGTTAATATATTTGTTCACTTCATGGTATTTGTGCATTTAACTTTGTTCAATAATAATGTTTTAAAAAAGAAATAAAGATACTAAACTTCATGTTGTTTTCTTTCAATATACATTGTTATACATATGAAAGACCAATTCAAATATAATGCTTTAAATTCAGTCATGGAGTTCATAGCAATACTGCATAACATCCAAAATCACATTCTAATGAAGGGCATTATAATGAGGGAGAGCTGTAGTAGGTAGACACCATAGGTATTATTTACAAAATGGCGATAGGATGAAAAACAACAGTTACAGAAATAAACTATTTTTTTTTCCAACAAATGGTACTGAAATTTCAAGTTGCATTTCATATTTCTTGTCCAAAAGACGAATAATAAATTTTTTTTTTCTCTGGATTTTACTGAGGAAATTGTAGTTTGTAGAAATCTCACTCTTCTGACTAATATCTGCAAAAATAAAATTCTCTGTGAATAAAAATCTAAGAACTATTGTATCATCCCAGTGTTAAAGTTAATTTGTATTAACATCTAATTATTGCATAAATCATTCTTAAAATCTGCAAATTTAGAAGAATGAAAAAAAGGAGAGATTTTGGAAGGGAAGGGAATTTGTGTTTTCATAAATTAAATCCAGCTGATCTTTTAACAGTTAAATCATCAATGTAATGAAAATGACAAAACTAAAAATGGTAACTTTTATTTCTTGTATATTGCAGTGTTGCAAGAAAAAAAGATTGAGTACACTAAATCATATCAGTATAAATCTAACAAACAAGCACATGTGTATTTCAATGCACAACTGAAAGCTACTGTGATGATATCACTTAGTAATGTAGATGCCTTTTCAAATACCCAATAATTAGTTCATTAAGCCCTGATTAGGAACTTTCTCATATAGCTGGAGCATTTTTAATTACTGTTCATTTTCTAAATTTGGATGCATGTGGTGAATGATTTTAATCTTCTTTTCAAGATCCCAGGCACTAATATCTTATGGTTTTTTTAAATGGCATTTTACATGCTATAAAAAAGAGCTTCCACCTATAAAAGATAGGTTTAATGTCATATACATTTGGTACCTCACGCCTTTGAATACGGGGAAGAACCTTCTTATTATCAGCATAATTCTGTTAGAAACAAGATTGTTGGGTGAATACAACATTTATTATCAAACTCACAATACATAGTGGTGAAAACTGTAAGGATACAGCAGTCAATTACTGGTAATTACATATCAGACAAGGTATTTACTTGTCAACATTATTCTCCTTGCTAACAGGAGCACATTTGGAGTAGCCAACAATATGCAGACTAGTATGCAGGTTTGTATGCCAAGGTAATAGGAGTTAACAGACTTGCAAAGAAATATGCCATGACAGCTGATTCAGGCTGGTCTTGACAGGATTTGAACCCATTACCCACTGGTTACGAGTCTAAGTTAACAACTAGGCCATCTTGTACAGGAAGGAATTATTACTGCAATATACAACTGATAAAGATGTATTGGCAAACAAAGTTTCGTCAGTGCTGGTTTGAAAAAAAGTTTGATTAGTCAGGATGTAATAAAGTTAATGATACAGAGGATGTAAGAAACAAATGTCTGTAAATACAAACATCACTCAAGCATGATTTAGGTCACAGTGGCCTAGTTTTGATACAGCTGAGTATCTTTCCTGAGATGCATCCACATGTCAATTTTCACGTGTAGGTGAAATATGGTCCAAGATACTGAGGGCATAATAAACAAACAAACAAACAAAACACGAGCAACATATGAATGAAGAAACACAATGAACAGGAAAAAAGCTATATCCCCTCCCAAATTTGTTGGTGTTGCAGGGATAAAAATTGGGGTATGGAAAAAGGGATTTTCATATCAAGAATTTCTCCCTTTAATATACAGTGAACTCATTAGTCCTGTTCTATTGAAGTCATGCAATCTTAGTTGTTTTCTGCCATATTTGAACCAGGATTAGCTCCACAATCATATTCCCAAAACTTTGTTGAATATGAAACTAAAGTTCAAAAACTAAAAATCACACGACACTTGAATGTACATGTAATTTTTAATTTAGGATGCAAAAATACATAGAAAACTTGGGTAAATATTATAAAAGTTTTATCATTTATACTGTATTTACACCTGCTTCTAACTTGAGATAGCATACATCCAGATCTGTGACTGAATAATGTATCTAAAGATAATAGGTTCTATGCTGTTCACTTGAAATTAAAAGTAGGATGAACAGCACTGGACCTGCTCAATTATTGTACTATCTGAAATATTTACAGATGATTTCTTTTTTTCATGGCTAATGAATATCCACAAAATAAAATCCATCTCAGAAAATTTCTGTTGTCCATTTAATGATTAAGTCAACAGTGTGATCTCACAAAACAAATAATTTTGTATGTGGCAGTCTGCCCTCTTAATATTACAGGAGTGAGCACAGACATGGTGGAATACACTCACTTTTCAATGTCACCCAAGAAAGGGATCCTTAAAGTTAGAAAGGTTTAAGTCTTAAATGGATTACATTAAAGTGTAGGGCTGGATAAATCATGTCCAGCAGCCAAGGAAAAGTTAAAAATATTACTTTTCAATCAAAACCTGATGTTACTTGTAAGGTTCAGAATTCAATATACATGTACAATATAAATGAGTGGTCAATCTCATGAAAATATAAACACTAGGCCAGCAGGAAAATAAACTGAGAAATTTGTATTGACGCTAAAATGTTCTAATTTGAACAAGTGTCCTTTAAATAGATTTGTCCATTTGGAAAGGTTTTGATGCATATATAAATACAGCTATCATCTTGCATACCGATATTTTGGAATCTTCATAATCATACTGAGACTGAAATAGACTTTTTTCATAACTTTGCATTTAGTTTGGTTGTTGTAGATGAAAGACAACTATTTTTTAGTTACTTGATTTCCTACTCAAATGATTATTTTCATACTCTCCTGTTTATGCATTTAATAAATTAATATGTGCTTTTGATTATCTTTTTCCTGTTACCATGAGAACAACAAAATTACTCAGATATTTTAATCCTTTCCATTTATAATCAATATGGTTCTATCAGTAAAAGAAAGTCACTGTAATGTAAAATGACCCTGTACTGTGCAAGTGAAGAATCTATGTTTAAAATGTGAGAAAATTATGTACCTAAATAAAGAAATGTGGGTGGGGGTGGGGGTGGGGGTGGGGGGCAATTGTGAGCTTACCATTTAATTATGTGTTAAAACAAATGAGCTCTATATCACAGAAAAACTTTCCTATACTGAACACAGACGAGACCAAATGTTTTGGCCAGTATACAGAGATCTCATTACCAGTAGTACTGAAATGGCTTTCTTGGAACCAAAATATGAGGCCACTCTGCTGAGAATGCTGGGTTACAGAGGAGTCAGTTGAGTAAAGTTTCAAGGGAGTAAATGCACATTTTCATTTCTATTTTATAGAATGTTTCATCCTATAATTTTTCAGATGTGAAATATATGAAATTATCCTTTCATTTATTGCACCTCTTACTTGTCTCTTTTACATATTAAATGACTTGCATACTTTTAAACACCTGTAAATTACTATTTCATGATAGTCTCCCCTATGCCACTATATGCTGATCAGTATTATTACACACCAAAAAGGAAAATCTCATCTCAGAGAAAAAGAAAGAAACCACCTTGAAAAATTTGCAACCATTCACATGCAAAAAAAGTGTGTGAAATGTGAAAGATTTAATTCAGATCTGCAATAAGTACAATTAAAAATTCAAAAATTTTGGTAACAAATTGACAAAGGGTGAATTGAAAAATGGACATTGAAACAGATTTCAATGGCAATTTGGTCAATTTAATCTTATGTAAAGTCAAAAACTGAAAACATTCATCTGATAAGTCAGCATTCACAAACTACATATGCATAGAGGACAATTTCAGAAAAAACATCATTTTAAGTAGATAATAAAATCTAATCATTTGGGAGTCCTTGATGTCTACAGAGTAAGGACATAACAGTTTAGCAGACTAACTTAGATGTATGTCTGTTCATAGCTAGATCTTTGGTGTTAATTGACAAATCACCAAATCAGAGATAACCGCACATACTAATTAGCACACAGCATTTTCTTTACATAAAGATTTTCTTGTGAAAGTTTTTAGGACTTTATAGAATAGTCCTTTTTATTCATAGTGAAAATTTAAATAAAATTGGGTGAAATATAGTGAAGTTATAGCAGTTTAAATATGTACATGTTACATACATGTAATAAAACTGGCCAAGGTGAGTGACATCAGTTAACCTGGCTGTTACATAGACAGACAACCTAAGCAACCCAGATATTCTCACATAATAGATGAAACAGAGCTCAGCTTATGAGTGGGCAGCAGTCCATTGGAATGGTGAATAAACAAAGCTTGAAAGCCAGGTGGTGGAAGGCAGGTTGTGCTTGGTGATTTGTCAATTACTTTTAATGCCATATTTACCCTTGTGTAACACACATTCATCTGTGATCAGCAGAGATGAAGATCTACCTCTGCATAATGCACTGCCAGATCAGAGTCTATGCTGTTTGCTAAAAAGTACTAGAGCTATTAGCAATGGGTGCATTACAAAGGGCTCAGCTCACTACAATTGACTCCATAGGGTCTTAAACTGAGAACTTGTATTGAGAAATCAAAGTTAGAAGAAGATGGGCATTCAGGGGACATGACTCCTCTAAATGATGACATGGAATGCTTGAAATCCAACTCATTCAAGGCCTTATCAATACATGCAACATCCCATGTAAAGATAACTATATTAAGTAGATTGACAAGGTCCATATCTCTGTCCAAAATGGAGTAGACAAGACACATAGGTCTATGAAACAATGTTCACATCAAATTGCATCATCAGAATATGTTGAATGGTTCTTGAGCTATGCTGATTACAAGCAACATCCATGTCAAGATATGAAGTTGACTGATAAGGGTCATAACTCTGACCCAAATAGTGTAGACAAAACAAAGACCATAAATTGCACATCTAGGTTAAAGAGACAATGTTCTTACCAACTCTATCATAATATGCTGAATGGTTCTTTAGTGATGCTGACTGCAATCAATATTTCAAGTTTTCCATGTGAAGACAAGAATATGCTTACAAGGGGCATAACTCTGTCTAAAATGGAGTAGCTGAAACTAAACCTATAAAAAGCACATATAAGTGTATGAGGCAATGTTGATACCAAGAACAAGTTGAATGGTTCTTGAGCTATGTAACATCCCATGTGAAGATTTGAATTAATTGTCATGGGGAATAACTCTATGCAACACAAAGTTGATGAAATAAAACCTATACAAGGCACATCTACATCTATAGAACAATAGTTATACCAAACTGAATCAGAATGGTTGAATGGTTCTTTCCCTGTGTTCATTTCAAGCAACAGCTGATGTGAAGATATGAAGTTAATTGTCAAGGTTCATAACTCTATAAACAAGAGGCCCAAGTGGGCCTGATATCGTTTATCTAGCTTACATAACTTAACAGTTTGACTAAGCAGGCTTATGCAGTAATTTAGGAACACATCCTGTGTAAACTATCTCCCAAACTTGAGATCATATTGATTTTACCTATTTTACTATATCCTGATCAAAATTATTTCTTAAGATGAATATATAATTATATAATTAATATGCACAGTCTCCTGCCCATAGTTAAAGTTGTCCAAGATCTTGATGATAATAAACCCAACTGATCAAAAATATGGCTTCAAGAGTGGTAAGAAGCCAGTAAATCAGATGCAAGATCATCTCATTAATATGCATCGATCTCGTTCATTACTGAACCAGTCCAAGATCCTGATGATAGAAAAATATACTGTACTCCAAGTTTGATCAAAATCAGATCACAAATAGGGCTTCCAGAGTAGTAACAAATTCAACCAATAAGATGCAAGATTATATCATTAATATGTGTGGATCTTGCTCATTATCAAACCCATCCAAGATCTTGATGATATCAGCCAATATTTCATGTTTGATCAAGTGGATCAGAAATATGGCTTCCAGAAGAAAGAAGGTCATCAAATCAGATGCAAGATCAACTCATTATTATGCATATATCTCATTCATTATTAAACTTGTACAAGATCTTGATGATATAAGCATATCTTCCAAGTCTGATCAAAATTGGATCGGTAATATGGCCTCCAGAGGGGTAACAGATACAAGATCAACACATGTTGATTATGTTTAGATCTCGCTCATTATTGAACCCATCCAAGATCTTGATGATATAAAGCTAATATTTTAAGTCAGATCAAAACTGGATCAGAAATATGGCTTCCAGTAGGTTAACAAGTTCAGCCAATCTGATGCAAGATTTCCTCATTAGTATCTGTGAATCTCACTCATTACTGAACTTATCAGAGCTCTTAATGATGCATATATTGCAAGCTTGATAAAAAAAACAGGTCAGAAATATGACCTCTAGAGTGGTAACATGCTCAGCGTATCAGATCTCATTAATATGCATGGATCTCACTCGTTATCAAATCCATTCAAAATCATGATGAAATAAACCCATGTATGTTGCTCATTATCAAACTCATCCAAGATCTTAATGATATAAAGCATATATTCCAAGTCTGATCAAAACTGGATCAGAATTATAGCCTCCAGAGTTGTAACTACCCCAGACTACATCAGAATATGGTGACTGCTTCCCGAGTTAGTGACAAGAATCTGCTGTAAGGGATATTTAACATTGATCCAAAAGGGCAATAACTCCATCAAAATTGGACTTTAAAAGACAATTAACCTATGAAATGGCATCCAGTTATGTGTAAGAGTTGCAAAACTTTGGTGATTACAATAAGTGTTAAATGGATGGACAGATGAACTAATGGAAATGGTGATTACTATTTGGTCTTGATTTAGGGTCCATAAAAATTAGAACAAACAGTGTAGGCTATTATCTACCACAACAGAATACAATGGTAGATCTGGGTCTATGCCATTCATTGACGGACATGTGTTATACATAAGTAAATACCATAAAGATGGCCCATATACACATTTGGTACAAAATGAATGCTGTTAGACAGATGGGCAAACAAAAATGCCACTTTGACTTCTACAGCCCACTTTCAGATGATAATCCTCTATGAGGTAAACATGTAGTCTGATTTTGACTTATTCAAGACTAAAAAAATAAGTGCAAGATCAAAATTAAGAATGTAAAGTACATGTCTTTTCCCATATTTTCTTGAAAACAAGCTCACAGGTGGCAGTGACATGTGCTTGGGTGGAGCATACTGCAACAAAATGATACATGAAACATGTATACATCCCTGGCTTAATCCATTTTGTAAACAAGCAAAAAATGATACATACCGAATCCCAAACCTAACCAAGAAATATAATATTATGAATACATTCAAAATTATGTAAATTGGATTGTGTATGTACAGGTAATAATGAAATCAATGATTTTGCTAGGAATCAAGCAAACAACTTAAACAATGAGAAAAAAAACCACTCTCTGCATGAACTACAAAATAAATTTGATGTATTTATCATATTATGTCTTGCTACTAAAATTTTCAGCACTGAAAATGAACTATTTTTCAATTTTAATATCATAATAAAGTATAAATAAATCTATGGAATAAAGGAAACAAACTGAAAAAATCAGATGTGAATATATTATATTACATCTCACTATTGAAATCAGCATATATGTAGCACTATAATTTTGGAATGAAAGCAATGAGAGAATCTAAAATCTATCCTAAGAGATTTTACTGGAGACAGATATGACTAAGAGTAAATATGAAGATCATCTTAATTGACTAGATACTAAATAAATATAACTGCTAAATAAACATATTTATATATGGTATAGCACCAAAAGTGTTTTAAAAACATTTGACATGTATAGGGAAAGTGAAGATTCAACAATAAAAAAAACTGCTGCTGTGTTAGTAGGTTAGAAAAGACTTTGTCCCGACCAATTGATTCAATATAATTAAGAATCAAGCAACCTAAATAGTATCTGGAAAACATCAGAAAAGTGATTTCTTAAAATCAATCTTACAAAATCATATCTCAGTGGCCTTGACTCCTGACCTAGATCATATGGGACTATAAGGATACTACAAGATGCACTTGCTTATGATAATACATAGTGTTAAGCATCCATATTTAATGGTTTATGAGTGGTGCCAAAGCAGACATAACAAGAGATAAATGGATTGGTAGTGAGAAACAAACAATATATACATTAAGCCTACTGTAAAAGAATGTATGAAAGCTGAATAAACTTCTTCATGAAAAAAAGTCAGAAATATGATCAATTCGAAAGTGAAAAAATGATTAATGTAATCATAATAAAGTTTAAAAGAATTTAATACATGAAAAAAAACGAATAAATTCTTTTTTATACTACCTCTCTAATCTCACGCTGCTTTCTATCCTCGTCCTTTCTTTTTTCAGCATACAGTCTGGCCTTCTCCCTAGGTGTGATATCTGAGAGAGAAGGTGCCCTCTTCCTTGTGGCTCTCGGTGGAGGAGTCTCGAGTGGTGTACCATTATATGAGGCAGGTAAGCGATGAGGTGGTTTTACAGCCCTATTGCTGTAGATGTTTTTCATTTCAATTTCCTTTTGCTTTTCCTGTAAAATATTGTAAACTTAAAACTACAAATCCTCACTGATTTAGATACTTTCAAAAGTATTCATCTCCATTTCCTTTTGGTTTTCATCTGATTATAATGTTGACCTTACACTGAAATATATTTTTTACAACTTAAGAGTCAAGAGGGCTTCACTGTATGCATCAGAGATCCCAACATTTGAATGGTACTTTCTAGACAAATCATTTGTGAAATTTAATATAAAACCATTCTAAGGAGGTATAAAAAGCTGTAACAAAAAATAAAACATTGATATATTTAATTATTAAATGTACCAGAAAATGTGTCATTTTCAGTTCCAAATTTGAAGTTGCTTCAAGTTTAGTATTATCCATCCATGCTTCACTAGTTTTCTCTCAAACTATTTGTTTATAAATATGATATTTTTCTTTAAAAAAAACTATGCTATAGAATTTCACCCAACAACAGTATTTTATTCTGCTCTACTGTTTTAAAAATTAATTATCAAGGTTCATCATAATGCTTTGTTCATTGGCCATATGACTACAAATGATAAAATCTTAAACTATACATTGTAAAGAATTCTACATGCTGGTAGTACCTATTACCATTATGGTAATTACTAATAGATAACAATATTTATTAAACTGCCACATGAACAAACAATATATTTTTTGTTGGTTTATATAATTTCACCAAAAGTCCAAAACATTCACATACACTTTTAAAATTACCCCTTAAACATAGTTGTAAAGTTGAGGTAACTCACCTGTAACATCAGTGACCACTACTCAAAGACATTTGTGTTCGTTCGTTAGTTGAATTAACGACGTGTTCGGCCATTCGGCCATTTGTGTATGTGTATGCGTACATTTATAGAGGTTGTTTCAAATTAACTTTGAAATGCTTTGGACTTTTGGTGGAGTTTTAGAAAAAATTGTTTGTTCTAGTGGCAGTCTATTAAATAATTTTTATTTATTAGCAATTACAGTAACATAATCATGCTATTACCGGCAGTCAGAATTCATTAAAATATAGTTTCTGCTGCGCTCATTTGAATTTATATGGCCAAAATACATGGTGTAATGAAGAAAGTCTTATGATTAACCTTAAAAATAAATTTATAAAAATAGTGGAGTGGAATATAATACTGTTGTTGGGTGAAATTCTATCATATAGTTTTCTTGTTTGATTTTGATTTTGAGGGGTTTAACACTTTTTTTTCAGCACATGATAGGCTATACATGGCAGCCAGCATATTTAGTGGAGGAAGAACCTGGGAAGACCTGGGAAGAACCATCAACCAACGGGAAGCTACTGGAAAGCTTTCTCACATACCCACATTGAGATGTGCAAGTGATCTGTAAAGGTGAGTGTCTTAGACAATTGGTCACCTGGGACCCCGATATATTGTTTTCTAAAAGAACAAATTGTTTTTAAAAATCAATAGTTTGTGAGAAAACCAGGGAAGCATGAAAGGATAATACTAAAACTGAAGTAGCAAATCTGGAACCATGTCAGAACAAATGTTTTTGTGCAGAAACTGTTTTTATTCTGACATTCAAAGTGACCTTGACTTTTGACCTTTTGATTCCAAAATCTATAGGTTTCTTCCATACCCAAAGTGCAAACTATTCACAAAGTATGGTCCAGCTTTGTTATGTAGAACTAACATTATAATGTGGAAACCTTTTTTCTTCTTTTGGTCAATGACCTTGAACTTTGACCTTTTGATTCCAAATCAAAAGTCTTCCTCCTTACCCCAAGTGCAAGCCATCCACAAAGGTTGGTCCAGGTCTGTGACACATAACAAATGTTATTGTGCAGAAACCATTTTTCATCTTTCAGTCAGTGACCTTGACCTTTGACCCCAGATTCTACTGTTTTTTCTTTACCCCAAGTGCAAGCTATCCATAAAGTTTCGTCCAGGGTCATAATGTAGAGCTAATGTCATTTTGCTGATTTTCATCTTTCAACCATAGTGACCTTGAGATTTGACCTTTTGACCCCAAAATTAAAAGGCTTATTCCTTACTCCAAGTGCAAGCTATCCACAAAGTTTGGTCCTGGTTTGTGATTTAGATCAAATGTTTTTGAGCAGAAACCATTTTTATTTTTTCGGTAGCAGTGACATTTACCTTTGACCCCAAAATCAGTAGATTCTTCTTTACCTGAAGTACAAGCCATCTAAAAAGTTTGGTCTAGGTATGTGATATAGAACTAATGTTATTGTGCAGTAACCATTTTTCTTATTCAATCACAGTGACCTTGACCTTTGGACCCCAAAATCTATATCTTTCTTCCTTACACCATGTGTGGTCTGTGTACATGATGTAGAACTAATATTATTGTATGGAACCATTTGTATTCCTGCAGTAACAATGAGCTTGACCTTTGACCCCAAAATTAATAGGCTTCTTCCTTACCTAAAGTGCAAGCCGTCTAAAATATTTGATCCAGTTGTATGATGTAAAACTAATGTCAATGTGTAGAAACCATTTTGCTTCTTAATGTAAAGACTCTGACCAAATTTGATTTTAATCCATAAAGTCCTTCAAAAGATACTGAGTGGAAATGAAATTCGCAATGGACATGATGGGACAGATGGATTGATGCGGGTAACAGTAAATGCTCCCAACACAGTTATGGTGGTTGCAAAAAATCAGAAGCATGCTTCACCAGTCATACATTTTACTAAACACTGTGTGCCAAAGGTTTTCATTAGTTTTAAATAGGTTCAGTTATTCTGATAATTAAAATATTGGAATTTTTACTACTATTTTACTTAGACCCCAATGTACCGGTACACAGGTTTAATATAAAAAAAAATACAAACCTTTATTACTTCATTTAATTTCTCATTTTCCTCTTGGAAATGCTGTAGCTGTTTGTTGGCATCCTTCTGCCTGGCAATCTCAATGCCAATTTCATGCCGATGATTCTTTTGCAGGTTCACTATGTGTTTTTCAAGTTCCTAAACAGAAATATGAATAGTCTTAGTACATGCATCTCATTAATATAACTTCTGCTTTTACAACTAAAATAATAATTTAGCCACAATAAGAGTAAAGTACCAAATGTCCTACAAAATTTACCACATTAATCAAAAGTCACATTATTGCAAAATTTAAAATTCAATGATCAGATTTGCATTATGTAGAGTAGGATGTCCTTATCTGACAAAACTGATATAATATAAAACATTTAGCAAAAAAAGAACAAAACAAAACAAAACAGAATACAACAAGAATACTGTGAATTGTACAGTATGCGCCTGCCCCATGTTTAATAATAGCACTGAAATTTGGTAAATCCGTAAGTGTACATGGTTAACCTGTACCTTCCTTGATATAAAATACACACTTGAGTTTCTATCATGTTGAGAAGATGACTGATAATAAAGTTCATATAAAGATCATATACAACTGACATAATACATAAAATGTTGGCATCTATGCATCCTACGGATTGAAACTGTCAAATCTAAATAACATCCATATCGCAAAAGTTTTGGTAAACCCAAGTATTTCCATGAACTGTACAGCACAGGACTCCTGTCATATCTTCTGAAAAGCAACAGTTTTCATGACAAAACTTGTGCAAGATTTCATTAATATTCCAATAATTGTAGAGAAAATGCATTCTGTTAATTGCACCTGAGATGAACCAAACAATTAATGTGACCCTCTGAGTGCTCCATAACCATCTGAGATTCATAAATGTATTCCATAAATGTAGATATTGTTTACATATATAGAGGTCTATTCAATTGAGTTCACAGCATTAACTGCTGGGGATCAGTGAGTTTTGTTTACAAAAGGTTTAGAAGCTCCACCATACAGAGGTAGCATTTTAAACACGCCAACTTAGATAACATTCCAAAACTCTATGAGAAATGAACAGGAAACCAAGGCACACTGAAGAATGTAAGTAATATCTGAATCAATATCATTATCCATACATGAACATGCATGACTCATGTCCCAAGATATAATCAATTGTGTAATATTCAGAAAAATCTACAGAAATTCCTTCAGCCATAGTAGCAAAGCAAAAATTTGAAAATATAGAAATGGAAAGAAAATGGAAGTTCATACAATTTTCCATTATGTGCAAGCATCAATTTTCATTTTAAGGAAAACCTTATTTCAGGTAAAATCCACTGAAATTAAATGTTGGAGTAAAATGACAAAGCAGAGACATGCTCCATAGAAAAAGATATAACTCTGAAAAAAAACAAGAAACTAGATTTGTGTTTGCTACACATATATGCCCCCACTGATGACCTCAAAGTCCAAGTCAGAAACGTTCACAAACGTACCATATGCCTACCAAATTTCATTTGTCTGTCTCAAGTGGTTTTTGCTTAATTGTGCTAACAAAAAATTCCAACAAATTCCAAAAAGTGTGAAAAAAATTGAAATATTGATGCAATGACCTGAAAATCTAATGAGGTCATCTACATTTGCATACAAATATGCTGGCTAAATTTCACATGTCCATGTTCTATCTTGAGCAGTTTTTTGCATAATATTGCTAACAAACTTCTCAGGTCAGACTGAAGGATTGATGGACCAACAGAACCAAATCAAGATGCCTCCACTACAACCAGTGAGGCACTGAAAAAAAGAGAAATTTTCCATAGGAAGAAAACTGTAGATTCTACATTTGTGTTTGTAAATCCACTGTAGAGCAAAATAAGTTATACAAAAAATGAAGAACTTAGGAAACTTTAACAAATTTTATAATGGCTTGAAAACCTACTCAGGTCATCTAATATGCATACAAACATGAATAACAAATTTCATTTGTCTACCTCAAGTGATTTTCGCTTAATTGTGCTAAGAAGGTTTTTGTTTAAAAAAAAGTCCACAAAGTTTTTAAAAAATGTGTAAAAAAACAAAACAATTTTTGTAATGGCCTGAATATTTACTGATGTCATTTATATATGAATACAAATATGCCTACCAAATTTCAATTAACTCAAGTGGTTTTTGCTTAATTTGCTTATAAGTTTTCATTAAAAAATGTCTAAGTACAAAAAGTTTGAAACTGTGTACAACAAGTGGCCTAAGTGGGCCTGGTATTGACCTTACGCAAGATGAAAGATTGCTCCACCTACCAAATCATGTGACATGATGACCTGTTAGCCTCCGACAAACATTCAGTATTTGGCAAAGAAATTTGTTTCAATTTCAGTGATAGGTTTATTAGAAATGATTCTTATTATTCTTAAAAATGTAAATTTACCAAGTTGCATAAATTATACTGTAGTAGACAATATTTATATAGTAATAACCTATGTTTTTTATTTCAGTAAATCATTAAAATCAATTTTAAAGTGGCTTCAGAACATATTCATGTAAAAGAAAATTCACTTCAAAAGATTTTATTGTATTTAGTAATTTTATCTGACTTATGTTTAGGTTGCCTTAGATGTAAGTGAATTAAAAATGTATAGCAAAAGCATAAATAGTTACTGTTTAGAAGTATACTGTTGTACATAACAAGTTTAAAGTTCTAAGAAGAAAAAAACCACACACACACACACAACAAAGTCCAAGGTTAGGGGGTTCTCTACCCATATTCTAGACACGTTCATTTTTACATATTTGCTAGATTTCTATTTTCTTATGATATTTTTAAAAATTTATTGACAGGACATGCTTTTTACATAATTTTGTGCAAATAAACATGGTAATTGCCATCAATTGTGTCCACGTTCGGCTGATCATGTGGGCGACCACAAAGCCTTTATCTGTTTGAGTTTCATCCAGGTTTCAGGAAACGAATAAATCTAACT
The DNA here is from genome assembly GCA_029931535.1 of Margaritifera margaritifera. Classification (NCBI taxonomy): domain Eukaryota; kingdom Metazoa; phylum Mollusca; class Bivalvia; order Unionida; family Margaritiferidae; genus Margaritifera; species Margaritifera margaritifera. Next base: position 2,223,161 of record JAQPZY010001687.1, read on the forward strand.
CCTCCATTTAGACGATCTGGATATAAACTGTCAGAATTACTAAGCCCCCACTGACATCTTTTCCCCATTATCAATCAAAAATTTTTATGAACTGTTGCAAAATTTAAAAAAATATTATGATAACCAATTCATTATCATGACAATCAACTTGTTGGAGGAAAATGGCAGGCGTAAACAATGCCTAGAGGTGTGTCTAAATACACTCGCTGATTGGTTAATCAATTAGTGTGATTGACAAGTGGCAATAGATCAATTACTCACCTATGTACTTGACATATGTTAGCTTCAGAATGCAAATTCACACATGTATTGAAACTATAAAGGGAAAAGAAAAGCTTGGAGCATATAGTAGCTACATTGTCTATTAATCTGTTGTCATTTATCTTCTTTCCCTGACCATATATACTAGATCACTTTCTCAGCATAAAAAGAACAAGTCATTTATACAACCAGCAGTGTCTGTTGCATCTCTCCCTGACTCTGGGAACTAGGCCCTGATTCATAACATAGAAATTAATCATAGCCCCACCCTTAATTAATATATACACTCACTTGGCATTATAAGAGGAGTTAATCTGTGCAGTTTACATGGATTACTGGGTCTGTCCTTACATGCCGAGGGCACAACCCATGGAGTCATAACTTGGAAATCATTGAGTTCCCCACCCAAGGGAGCTGCAGTGGCACAGTGGTTAAGGTGTTTGACTCATGAACAGAAGGTTGTGGGTTCAATTTGCAACTAATCAGCCTGGATCGTCATTAATATGTGTGGATCTCAGTCATAATCAAACTAATCTGGAATCATGATGAAACAAGTTTAAATACCAAATCTGATAAAAATCTGATCAGCAATATGGCCTCTAGAGTGTTCACAAACTTAGCCAATCAGATGCAAGTTCACCTCATTAATATGCATGGATGCCACTCATAATCAAGCTCATCTGAGGTCTCAATATCAGCTTACATACCCAATCTGATCAGAAATATGACCTCTAGAGTGTTTACAAGCTAAACCAATTAGATGCAAGATCACCTCATTAATATGCATGAATGTTGCCCATTATCGAATTCACCAGAAACCTTGATGATATAAGCTTACATACCAAATCTGATTAAGATTTGATAAGAAATATGGCCCCTTGAGTGTACACAAACAAAGCCAATCAGATGCATAATCCCTGGATAATATGCGTGGATATCACTCAAAACTGAAATTATCAGAGATCTGGATGACATAAACTTACATACCAAATCTGATCAAAATCTGACTGAAAATATGGCCTCCTGAGTGTTCATAAGCTCAGCCAATCAGATGCAAAATCACCTCATTAATATGCATGGATGTTGTCCAATACTAAACTCCCCTGAAACCTTGATGATATAAGCTTACTGTACTTACCAAATCTGATCAAGATCTGATAAGAAGTATGGTTTCTAGAGTGTTCACAAACTCAGCCAACCAGATGCAAGATCGCTGGATTAATATGTGTGGATGTTGCTCAAAAGTGAACTCATCAGAAATCTTAATAATATAAGCTTACATACCAAATCTGATCAAAATCTTATTGGAAATATGGCTTCTAGAGTGTTCACAAAAACAGCCAATCAGATGCAAGATCACTTCATTTACATGTGTAGATGTTGCTCATAATCAAACCCATCCAAGATCTTGATCACATAATCTTACATACCAAATCTGATCAAAATCTGATCAGAAATATGGTCTCCAGAGTGTTCACAAGCTCAGCCAATCAGATGCAAGATTGCCACATTAATATGTGATGCTGTCACTCATAATCTAACTCATCCAAGGTCTTGATTGTATAAGCTTACATACCAAATCAGATTGAAATCTGATCAGAAGCAAAGCCTCTAGAGTGTTCACAAAAATTGTTGATGGATAGATGGACGACACACAATGGAACAAAAGGTCATACCACATGCTCGCTTTGCCTTTGGCCAAGTGAGCTAAGACTGAAAATTTGCCGTAATGGCCTGAAAATCTATTCAGGTAATTTACCTTATGATAAAGTGGGTACAATTTCAAGGCTCAAAGTTTAATAGTTCAGGAAGGATGTATGGACTTATGAACAGACAAAAGCGAAACAATATCCCGTCTTCTGCTATTGCCCTGGGGGCATCAATAAAGTCATACATGTACTTACTTTAATCTTCACATCTTTCTCTTCTAATTCAATCTCTGCAGCTCGATATTTCTGATTTAACTCATCCCTCTCAAGTAAATCCTTATTTTCTGCTAGTTCCTTGTATTTTTTTAATTTTGATTTCATTTTCTCAAGTTCATCTTCAGCATCTCTGAGGTAACGATCTGTCCTATCATATTTTTCCTTTGTTTTCTTTAACTGTTCTTTTAACATTTTCATTTCATTATGATGTCTTTGCATCAACTGAGGTAAATCACTTTCTCGACTTTCAAAACGATTCAGTGATTTTTCTTGAATCAACTGTGTCTTCTTTAAAAGTTTATTCTCTTCTTTAAGATCACGAATGAAAGTGTTCATCTCTTCAAGTTGATTTTTGAGCTCATTAATTCTGTGGCGTCTTGCAGACATAACACGCTGAGTGATATTGTCGACTTTCGGTTCCTGGCTCATTCGTCCTTGGCGGCTTCTCCTTCCTTTACCACGCCCACGCCCCCTTCCTCGGCTTCGATCTAGAATGGAAAAAAGGACAAATATAAACATGCATTTCAAATAATATGCAAAACTACCGGAACCAAAATTTTTTCCATGATAGGCCCTTGGATTCCTGCAATAAATTTTGTGAAAGTTCATAGTATTGCTGTTGACAGAATATAATTACATACAAAAACCAATAAATAAATTGAATATTTGTCTCTTTTACCTAACTTTAAGTTAAGCAAGTCATATTTTTTGACATACCATAAAATGGTCTAAGGTGAAAAATAGCTTTCAGACTAATGTGTAGTCTTGACACACAAAAAAGTGCCTCTTTGCTATCAGATTCAGGCAAGTTAAACATTTTTGGTCAAAATGATTCATTTTCAAAATAAAATGACTCATCTGGTAATGTCTCTCTGGTGAAATTAAGAAAATATTTCAACCTTTGTCTTGGTACCTGTTATTTTCAGTATACTTGTATTCACATTCTGCATACCTTGGTACCTGTTACTTTCAGTATACTTGTATTCACATTCTACATACCTTGGTACCTATTACTTTCAGTATACTTGTATTCACATTCTACATACCTTGGTACCTGTTACTTTCAGTATACTTGTATTCACATTCTACATACCTTGGTACCTCTTACTTTCAGTATACTTGTATTCACATTCTGCATACCTTGGTACCTGTTACTTTCAGTACACTTGTATTCACATTCTACATACCTTGGTACCTGTTACTTTCAGTATACTTGTATTCACATTCTACATACCTTGGTACCTGTTACTTTCAGTATACTTGTATTCACATTCTACATACCTTGGTACCTCTTACTTTCAGTATACTTGTATTCACATTCTACATACCTTGGTACCTCTTACTTTCAGTATACTTGTATTCACATTCTGCATACCTTGGTACCTGTTACTTTCAGTACACTTGTATTCACATTCTACATACCTTGGTACCTGTTACTTTCAGTATACTTGTATTCACATTCTGCATACCTTGGTACCTGTTACTTTCAGTATACTTGTATTCACATTCTGCATACCTTGGTACCTGTTACTTTCAGTATACCTGTATTCACATTCTACATACCTTGGTACCTGTTACTTTCAGTATACTTGTATTCACATTCTGCATACCTTGGTACCTGTTACTTTCAGTATACTTGTGTTCACATTCTGCATAAACAATGTTTTTGTAGGTTTATTTCCAGCACAGCAACCTATGAATTTTACTGCATGATGTAAAAACTGATATCACCTAAAATACCTTTACAAAGCATTTGAAAATTGGAATGTAAGAAATAGTCTAGACAAAATATTGTAAAACATGTAATCCAGGGCAAAGGCAAAATCCCATTGAACCGTATGTAAAGTGTAATCACGATGGCCATATTACAATGATACTAATAGTGAGATAACCAGTTTGGTGACCCTCCACTTATTTCATTTTGCATACTTACTACAATCAAATCTTCAATTTATTTTAACATGAACAATTTCATGATATGGATAATATAGTAATCTTCTCCCTTAAAGTGGAGGACAGGCTTGAACTTAGGTAGTAACATCACAATCCAAAGTTTTCCTATTTTAAGAATTTTTCAAGATGAAAAGAAATCCTTGAATATTAAATACCAGTAGTTTTATTCAAACAAATGTTTCTTAATTTTTTATCAGTGACAGAAACTGTTGCATTGTGAAGTAAGACACATCCAACTTCATGCTGTATCAGTTTATATGGCCAGTCCCTTTTCTGAGTCATTTATCTGCCCCCCCCCCCCCCCCCCCCCCCCCCCGCCGCCCACCAGTCCTTTTAATGAATAAACACGGCATAAACATCAATGTATAAATCAATGTATAATGTCAAGTTCAATTCCACATCTAAAAATGCATAGGGATTAATTTCTAAATAAAATATGAGTCCTTATTCTTAATGTATTGAATTACACACATGTATTTAGCATTTCAAAAGGAATCCATTAGAAAGACTTTTGGAGTGAACTGGTTTGATTTAGCCATGGCAATATACCTGTATTTCAGGGTCTATATGCAAAACTATGCACCCACAGTGAATATCAAAGCAAACATGCAGTAGCTGATTTACAAGGGGATTTTACAGTTTAATTGTTCTGGCATGCTGTTAATTCATGGACCTGAAATTGGAAGGTCTTAATGTTGTAAATCATATGTAAGTGCAATTACATTTTGATTAATATGGTAAACTAACCATATCTGCATACAATTTTCATGAACAACTGATTTTCAATATGATATCATCTACCATAAATACTGTACTTGCTTATAAGCGAACCTGCCTATAACTCGACCACCCCCTTCCCCTCCACCCAAACTTGCAAACATAATTTCTCTCTGACTCTGCTGTAAGTTGGGGTGAATTTAGCTGCAATTTGCCATGAAAATGAGTACTTCTGTACTACAACTACTTTTATAAATGCTCCTTCTGTTGGTCATTAACCATATACAGTAAAACATCATTTATCTGGACTGAATCTATGTCCTTCCAATCAATCAGAATAATCAACGTTTTACTGTATAATGGCTTATATCTTGAAATTTTTCAAAGGATTTTGGATTTGAGTTGGCAAGAAACAGCAGAATTAGTGCTCTAAAACATTCCATCATCAAACACTAATTTTAATGGTGTACAAAACTGTAATGTTCTATAAGATGTTTTGTATGTTTGGCTTGTAAGTTGAAGAGTTTTAATATATCTGGTGCTTAAGCTGACACATATCTGTATGATTACAATTTATGAGAAAACTCTCAACTTGTACATGTAAGTATGGTACTTTTATTTTGCAAAAGATATTTTTAGCAAATGTAATTTTGTTGTAAAATCAAAATTTTGTGCATGTAAAAGTTTTGTCATTTACAGTCAGATCTGGGGTAATTGTTATTAGTTATCATAATCATCTATAATTGATGACTAATTTTTGAAGTAATCAAAAGTAACTGTACTAAAACGTTTTTTTCTGATTACACATAATTGTAATTTAGTCAATTGCAATCAAAATATCCTGTAATCAAGATTACTTTCTAATTACAACATAATTACATTTTAATAAACATAGGCTGACAACTTGAACTGATTTTAAATTCCTTCAAAACTGAATGATAAACAGGCATGCAGTTGAATTTAAAAGTGCTAATTTTATGACTTCAGTTTTACAACTGGCTTAATTTGCCTTGTTTTATTCATCATGTATTGTGTTTCTACAGGACATATAATGATCATGACAATCAAAAGTTCCAGTCCAAATATTTACACATGACAATAAATTGAAACTGTATTTGCAGTTAAAAACACAATTTGAAACTGTATTTGCAGTTAAAAACACAATTTGAAACTGTATTTGCAGTTAAAAACACTATTGGTATATTTAGACTTAATGACATGAATGTGAAATTAAAGGAATATTTATTGCCTATCAATAACTCTTTGCTGTCACATCCCATATAACCAATAAAGTCCTAAGAATGAATGAAAATAACAAGCGGTTTACTGGTTATTGAAATTAAAAAGTATGTTTAATTTAGAGCATGTGTGTGTTTTCTTCAAAAAATATAACTTTTAGTTCTACACAGACATAACCTTGTCCCTCTCAAAGGGTATAATACACAGAAATATATGAATTTATTAACAAGAACACCAAAGTCTTGCATGTTGAGTGCAAACAAATAAAGCACTGCTGTAAAACATCTGACATTGACCCCAAGGTCAACAAGTTGAGTGAGCATGTCACATAGAGAATTGTCTTAGCTTCATAATGATTCTTTCAAAGTGTGAAGAAAATCCATCAAGGGGTTTTGGAAATAAAAGTAAATGAAAAAACTTCGCTCAAAACCTTAGCACACATTTCTATGACTGTGACTTTGACCCCAAGATTAAGAGAGAAAGTGATGCATGTCAAAGAATGAGTTATTGTCTAAGTTTCATAATGATTCATCCCATGTATGAAATATATATATAAAAACTTTAACCAAAACCATAACAAACTGTCAAAGCTGCTGGCACTGGAAATGTGACTAACTATGTTAGCATGGGCTTGACAAAAATGTAATCAAATTTTTTTTTAAAGTACTTGATTACATTTATTTTTAAAAATCAACTACTCTGTCCTAAAGTGGGTAATTGTTATTGTAATCTAAACTTTCAAAAGTAAGTATAATTTAATCAATTACATAATTTTGAAAGTGATTGAGACTGTTTACATTATATTGCTCAAATATACCTAAAAGAATGTTTATACAGACCTAGGCTTTAATACGGGTCATTTTGACATTTACAGCAATAAGTATGGAATAAAATTTTGGGGTTTCTTATAAGAGGTAGTCTTTAGCATATTTGTAGTTATGTTCATATAAGAACATTGACTATTAGGTACAATGACCATCTAACAAAATAAGTTGCATTCAACATAGTATGCATTTACCAACAAACCTAAAGCAAACAATGCTCTGTTTAGGTCAGTCCACTAGCAGACAATGTTGTACCCATCAATTCAAACTGCCTAGGTTATCCTTTGGTAGTTTATTACCAACAGACCTACAGTACACAGTAATTTAACCTTTAAATTATTAATATATTGACACACTTTTTATATTGGTTACAATTATCATATTCAATATATCTGCCTTCTGTGTACATCATTGAGACTACTGTAAATGTTTCATGCTATTATATTGAATGTATGGGCCAAAGGTCTACATTTATTCTGAATACAATTCTATACTGTACTATTTGGTTTTGAACCTTTACAATATTAAGTATGTAATCAAATTTTGTGGTATATTTGTAGAGGTGCAGCCCTTTAGCATGTTTGTTACTGTTGATATGTTAAAAAAAGCACATGCTCAGGTGATTGCTGTTATGTACGATGACAATATTTGACAAAACAGGTTGCATTAAATATAGTATATATTTACCAACAAACTTGAAGCTAGCAATTTCCTGTTTAGGTCAGTCAACTGAACATAACCCCAAAAGAGTCTTGGTCTTTGTAATGTAGCACACAATGCTGTGCCAAACAATTCCAACTGCTTATACCTGATCTATGTAAAGGGATGGTGTGTGTTAACAAATCCTGGTTATGACTGCACTGCATTTGTGTATGCATACTCAACTAGAAACAGGATAGACCCATATCTGCTGTCATGTAAAGTGCCAGAAGAGCAGAGTCAATGTTTTCCACATTTGGCTGAGAGTTGTATGTGAGAAAATACGGTAAATACATAGCTAGCCTCTTGACTGGCAAAATATTAGCTAGACTTCATTCATTCTAATTGATACAGACTACACCATAACTGTTAGAAAGTGTATGACATACGCTATGGTAGCTCTCAATTATGTCTTACATTTAAATCCAATCTTGGCTCTTTCTACAAAACTGGTATAAATTTATAATTCATCAAGATAAAGTTTAAGACGTGGGCCAACAATCTGATTTCACTAAATTCCTTGCTGTCAGCAGATAATTTAGCTGTAACAGTAGAACCTGTTTTGAAAGACCACCCATTCTGCCTGAAAATCATTTTTTCTCAAGACAGATGGTCTCTTATGACAGGTCATAACACTATATATTATGCTGGGGGTAAACTAGTTGTATATGCATGTATGTTCCCTGCCTGATTACATCAAGGCCTGTACTGTTACTAACAGCCAGTTGATGTCTACACAGTGTATCTTCCAGTATATGAAAACACTTTGTACATGAGTGACTCATCCATAACAAATCAATAATGTACTACCTGAGATAAGATCATTTTGAACAACATATCTTTATTGATGAACTGTTTATGAAATGGCATTACATACACAGAATTTCAACATAGATATCATTTGTTAGAGTTTTAAAGTAAAAGATGATGAATATGTTATGCTGTTCTAAAACTGTACATTTTATATGATCAATTAATACATATTGCATATTATAACTTCTGAAATATTACAGATTCTTTATTAACATTAGGCTCAAGTCGGCCTGAGATCGCAGATCAGGATGACATGGCGCATAACAGTCAAATGCATAAGCAGTTGGCAAGAAATCTGGGTCAGTAGGATGCTTTCTGTAGAAATTTCATTGAATGTTGTTGATTGCATATGTCATGAAAACAATCATTTCAAGATTTCTCTAGTTTTTATATCTTCACCCATATTTGATGGCATCATTAGTAGTACAATATTAAAGGCCTGTATATGCTTTCTGTCAAAGTTGGTCAAATTCTGTTACATATTTTTTTTAAACTAAGTTGTGTAAATGTTTATCTTTAGTAATGGTGGCCTTATTTAATGGTCCGGGACTGGCATCAAGTATACAAATTCTGATTCAATTTAGGATGCTATTGGTAAAATTCTGTTAAATGACTTTTTATTACGAAGTTATTAAAAGTTGTCATATTTTTAGTAGCAGCAGCCTGGCATACTTGATGATAGATTGGCATCATTTGTACAAAATTATAATCCCTTCATGCCAGGATGATTTCTATCAAATTTAGTCAAATTCTGTTGAATAGTTTTGAGAATAAATCGTTTCCAGATTTTTCTAGTTTCAGTAATGGTGGCCATATTTGACAGTGGATTTGTATCAACTGTACAAAATTGAAGCCTTCTATGCCTGGATGCTTTCTGTCAAATTTGGTCGCATTCTGTTAAGCAGTTTTTGAAAGGTCGTTTAAAGGTTTTCTATTTTTAGTAATGGCAGCTATATTTAATGGCAGATCGGCATAATATGTTATATCTGCCATATTCCCAGACTGTTATGGGGTTTTGGAGACTCAAAAAGTGTGTTTTGAGGTCCCAAGGCAGGGTCAGAGTGCATTGCCCAAAAAGGCACATCAGCTGAGAATAAGTTATCTTTTCATTTAAGATTATACAAAATTACTGGAAATTCAAATTTGATAAAAATATAAAAAAATAAAAGAACATCTGTTTTCTTTGGAGCATTTAATATACTTACAAACAAAAATAGTTGGTAGATTTAGCATTGTCCAATACCAACACCACACACGTGACAATACTCAAATAATCAGAACCAGACAGACATTAAATAAATAAAACAATATACCAAGTTTCTGTCTTTAAAATCCATTGGACAGTGGAATATTTTCTTAATTAGATGCAGTCTTTGCTGCTCTCAATAGTTCAGTGTGTGTGTCTGTGTGTGAGGTGGGGGGTTGAAGGTAATGTGTCATTTGTGTTCATCTTTGCACTCACTGAAGACTGGATGGAACTGTTGTTCAAACTTCCCTGAAAATCTTGTTGAATTTTTCTCAACATAGAAAATGATCATTCTGCATTTGCCTTGATGTGAGAGTGTCAAATATGCTAGTTGGTGTTTCCATGTCAATGGATGTCGTACACTCCAGAATAACTGACGTCAATATGGTCTTGGCAGTGTGTGCAAAAATAAAAAATACTCCCTCTTGCTGCAGCGCTTTACATAGTCAAACTCTGTTCGGGAGTTTTGAAATTTAGTTTTGCTGGGATCTGCTTGCTTTGCAGGTGGGTCATCATTTCCTGAATCACAGCTGCATTTCAATATTTTGCCTTAGAAAATGAATCACACTTTTACACTATTCCGACTACCAAAAAAATAATGTTTTGTGTTTTACATATGGAGTGAAATCCAAGTTCAAAGAAATGTTACCGCTGATCACAAACTTGCCAATAATCTTTAATAAAGATGGAAAAAACATTCTCGTTCAAGGCAATGATGTGTAATAACTTGTTCTTCGAAATGCATCTCTTTGATTTATCCATAACTTCAAACAAATTGGGTTGTCCCAATTTACGTATATAAATTAGCCTAATGGGCTCTCTCACAGCAGTCTTCAAAGAATTTAACATGGCTTCACCCTAGCTATTCTCACTCTGCCAAAATAAGTAATCAGTGAAATGGTGGTTACTTATGTGTGACCACCCTACCTTTTAATTGCCTCTATGATAAACTGCCCCCAGGCTAGTTTTACATGGGCTCTAAGCAGAACTGTTTACTGTTTAAACAGACTACATGATAGGGACATATACATGTATAGTGGTGGTAAAAAAATCTATCTCTTGTGTTTTTCGCGTGACACGTCGTGTTATGGCAGGTATGTAATATGTAAAAATCTGGAAGCCATCTATTCCAGGATGCCATGTCAAATTTGTCAAATTCTGTTGAGCAGTTTTTGAGAAGTCTGAAAGTTGTTTCTATTTTTGCACTGGTGGCCATAGTTGTTTATGGATTGGGATGATGTGTACAAAATTTAAAGCCAACCATACCAAGATGCTTTCGGTCAAATTTGGTCAAATCCTGTTGAGCACTCTTTGAAAAGAAGTCGTTTAAAGTTTTTTTTTCGTTTTTAGTAATGACAGCCATATCTGGCAGATCAGCATCATTTGAACAGATTTGAAAGCCCTGAGTCTATGCCAGTATACTTTCTGTCAAATTTGGTCAAATTTTGTTAAGTGATTTTTGAGAAACCATTTATAGGTTTTTCTACTTTCTGTAATGGTTGCCATATTGGATGATGGATTGGCCACAAGTGATTTTTGAAAGGCCATAATGCCAGAATGCTCCCTATAAAATCATGTACAAATTGGTCAAGCTGGTTATGAGAAGAAATTGTAAATAGCAATTATGAATGAATGATGAACAATAGGCAAAGGACAAATACCACAAGCCTCACTTGGTCTAGGCTTACAGTCAGGTGAGCAAAACATTATGGTAATGATACTTTCATGGTAGCAAATTATGAATTAATGGAAATTAATGTTTTGATACATTTGTATAAGGAAATGATGAATAAAATTTCAGTATTTGAGAAAAGTTTTAATCCAAATATTTCTTTTTAATGCCAAAGAATTTGGGATTTATTCAAAGACTTAATATTTTTCAAGTACTGAAAGATCTTTGTTTACTTTAGAAAAGGTAGTCTAAGAACTTAACTCAATGACGTGTCATTTGTTTCCACTCATATTGAGGACACTGGTGCAAACTTTGTCAATGTCATTTGTGACAATTTATCATTTCAGAAATAAAATGGGTGGTTTGGGAGAAGAAAAAAAAAATCTAGGTTACCCGACAGCTACCCCTGTACATGAATGATTTGAGACATGTAAACTTTTGACCCAAGTTCTCTTTTACCTCGTTTATGTGGATCATTTGTCATTGTGTGGAGTGTAAGCATAAAAAACAGTGGGTGACATAACTTGTTGATGGACTAATCCTAATGTAGCTTTGCACTGGAGCATTGTTTTCCTTGTTAAGGATCACAATGTGATGGCTGAACATAATCATATGCATTCAGTGGTCGATCACCATTTAAAATAATTTTAAAAAATTACTTTAAAACATATATGATTCTAATTTTTTCACTAGATTACCAATAATATTTGTAGCAAAAATGCTGAATAATCACTGTGATTGACTGTGTCGCAGTAAGAGATGCTCCAAATTAATTTTATAACTGATTAATACTTAATATAGAATAGTAGAATAGTGTATATACTACCAATTTCCACTAACTATATTTGTCTCTGCCGTGTTGCAGCAAAACAGTGTATCTACACCATCAATTACATGCAATAGCCTATTTCCAAAACTAGCTAAAAAAAAATAACCTTTGTCAAGAGTTGCTTCCTGTTCCAGGAATGACTCATGCTTTTTTCTTGCTCATTTAACAGAAAATTACACTACAAAGCAGATAGTATCTTCCCATGCATTGAGTGCTTAGCATCAAGCACCTATACACATACATGTAGATTCTTCATGTCAGGTCAGGCTACGCATGCTACCGTAAGTAACTTTATAGATAGTACTACCTGTGACTGTTGACCCAGAGTGGACAGCTACACCTGGCTTAATCTGGAAAGTCTACTCTGGCAGATCAGGCGGCTGAGCAGATAAGCTCATCCTTCTGGCTGTGAAGGTAGATGGCAAGAGCTGTGTGGACAGTGCACAGTGCAGGGCATCAGCTCGGGTGCAGTAGGACCTGATGGCCATCCACTGCATCTGGACTTGTCTCCAGATGTCTTGACATTGTTGTGCCACTGGATTCAGACAGGTTTGGATGAGAAAGTGGGGGTGACTCTACGCAACTTTCCCTCACTTAAATCCATTTCACGAGCAAATCATAATACACCTTCAAGTCCTGTTGCGACGGGTGAGCTGCAAGCAGCAGGTGTGGATACACTGGGAGCTGTAGCTGCAGACTTGCACACAGGGAGCTCAGGGCATGGGTCACTTTTCACTGTACTGAAGTACCAGTGGAAGACAGCAGTCCCCTGGGTGATTGAGCAGCTCTTTTTAGGATCACACTGCTCACCTCCGTAGGGGGCTAGAAAAGGTGCCCTAAACATTGCCTGTTTCACCATAACCCTGGTCAGCATACCATGGCTGATGGGGATCCCAACTTAGTGGTTGAAAATCTAACAAGAAGACAAAGGTGATGCAACTCACCATCGGTGCCTGCAATGTGCGCACACTAATGGACTAGCTGTGACTGTTGACCCAGATAGACCTGATTCAACATCAAGATAGCACCCTTGAGTGAAACTCCCCCAGCTGAGAAAGGACAACTCACCTAAGTAGGAGCTGGCTACACCTTCTTCTGGAGTGGTCGAAGTAAAGAAGAGCGACATAAAGCTGGTGTTTGGTTTACCATCAAATCACAGCTAGTCAGTAAGCTCACAAATCTCCAAAAGGGTGTGAATGACAGACTAATGCAGATGAGACTCCTGCTATCTGGAAAAAGACATGCAACTATCATCAGCACCTATGCACTCACGCTGACCAACCCAGATGAGGACAAGGACAAATTTTATGAAGACCTGGAGTCTCTTATCGCTGAAGTACCAAAGGCAAACAGACTCATCATCCTTGGTTACTTCAATACTAGAGTTGGCACAGATCACCAGACATGGCCAGATGTCACTGGCAAAAATGGCTTCAGCAAATGCAACAACAAGGGGCTCCTCCTACTGAGGAAATGTGCTGCACACGACCTCCTAATCACCAACAGTCTTTTGCCTACCAAACTGCAACAAGATGTCTTGGATGCACCACACTCCAAGCACTGGCATCTCATTGACTACATCATTATCAAGAGAAGAGAAAAACAGGATGACCAAGTCACAAAGGCCATGAGAAGTGCAGAATGCTGGACTGAGCACAGGCTCATAGTCTCCAAGCTCAATATCCAGATTCTGCCTAGCAGATGACAAGGCAAAAAAAGTGCCCAAAAAGCTCAGTGTCTCCAAATTGAAACAGGAGAATGTGAAACAGGCATTTGTCAAAGAACTGTGCAGCCAACTTGAAACAATTGATGCAATATCCAAGAATGTTGAGGAAAACTGGGCATCCTTCAGAGACTCTCTGTACTCAACTGCATCCAAAACCCTCAGTCCTAACACACGTAAACATCAAGATTGGTTTGATGAGAATGATGCTGCCATACAGAGATTACTGAATGAGAAATGTCAGCTACAAAAGGCATGTTTAAAAGACAGCACTTTACCATCTAAGAAGGCAGCCTTCAATAACATCAAGAGGACTGTCCAACACAAACTCAGAGTTGCAAGACTCGTGATTGAGCAACAAGGCAGATGAGATTCAGTCCTACACAGACAGGAATGACATGGAGAACTTTTATTATACTTCGAAAACAATCTATGGGCCACAGTCATCAGGAATATCTCCAATACTGAGTGCTGACAACATCACACTACTACTCACTGACAAAGAAAAGATACTACAAAGATGGTCAGAACACTCCAACAATATCCTCAATCTACAATCATCTATCCATGAAGAGGCAATTGATCGACTGACCCTAGTGGAAATCAACACATCACTTGCTAATCCTATGGCACTGACTGAAACTGAGAAAGCAACTGACCTGCTGTCAGATGGCAAAGCACCTGGAGCAGATGCTATACCAGCAGAAGTCTACAAAGTCAAAGGCTCACACATGGCACAGAATCAGACTGAACTCTTCCAGTCAATGTGGACTCAAAGAACTATATCCCAGGAGTACAAGGATGCATACATTGTCCACTTGTACAAGTGGAAAGGCAACAGACAATCCTGCAAACAACCATTGGGGCATTGACTTGCTGTCAATAGCCAGAAAAATCCTCACCAGAATTCTGCTAAATCACCTTGTGCATCACACTGATCATGGGCTCCTGTCTGAGAGTCAGTGTGGCTTCAGGAAAGGACAAAGGACCATAGACATAGTGTTTGCAGTGCGTCAACTCGAGTAAACTCCAGGAGAAATGCCAGGAACAGAACTCCAACATGTACATGACATTCATCGACCTGACAAAAGCTTCTGACACAGTCAATCGTAAGGGCCTCTAGAAGATCATGACAAAATTTGGTTGCCCATAGAAATTCATCGTAATGGTTTGGCAATTTCATGATGGCATGCTTGCTTGTGTCGTGGACAACAGTGAGTTATATGAACTATTCCCAGTCACCAATGGAGTCAAGCAAGGCTGTGTGTTGGCCCCAGCCCTCTAAGAATGATGTTCTCTGCCATGCTTACAAATGCCTTCCATGGCTATGACACTGGGATTGACATCAGATACTGGACTGATGGCAAGCTCTTCAATCTGAGGAAACTACAGGCAAAGACTAAGTTACAGGAAGTGACTGTTCATGATCTGCTATTTGCTGATGACTGTTCCCTGAATGCCAGATCTGAGTCTGACATGCAACAGAATATGAACCATTTCTCTTCAGCTTGTGACAATTTCAGTCTCACAATCAGTATCAAGAAGACAGAGGTGATGCACCAAGAAAGTCTTACATAGAGCCAACAATCACAGTGAAAGGCCAAACTCTCCTGGCAGTGGACAAGTTCACCTATCTCAGCAGTACACTGTCATGTGCAGTCCATATCCATGATGAAACCAATGCCAGAATTGCTAAAGCAAGTGTGGTCTTTGGCAGACTATGCACAAATGTGTGGGAGTGCAGAGGCATCAGTCTGCAAATAAAAATAAAAGTTTGCAAAGCCACTGTGTTGCTGACCCTGCTGTATGCATGTGTAACTGAGATGGTGTACAGACGCCATGTCAAGAAGCTGAACCATTTTCACATGGGCTGCCTAAGGAAACTGATGAGGATAAGATGGCAGGACAGGGTCCCAAACACTGAGGTTCTCACATGGGTAGGCATTCCAAACATCCACACTCTGCTGATGAAATCACAGATGAGATGGGCAGGCAACATCACCAGGATGTCAGAAGAGCGACTACCAAAGAAGATCTTCTATGGCAAGCTGAATGAGGGAAAGCTATCTCAGGGTGGTCAGAAGGAATGCTTCAAAGATTCCCTCAAGTCATCCTTGAAACATTTCAACACTGACCCTGAGTCTTGGGAAGATCTTGCACAGAATCACTCCACCTGATGCAGTCTCATTAAACTGAGGATAATTGCAGAGGCAGTGCAGAAATGCGAGCAGTTTAAATCTTAGAACTGCAGCACGTCCTCTATACAACCCCAAGCAGCATCAAATGTGCAGTGTGTCACAGACAGTTCTGAGCACAAATTGGCCTGATCAGTCACCCACATACTCACAGAAACCAAACCAGTTAGTGATGTCATGGTCATCTTCGAACTCGAAGAATGAACAACAACAGATTCTTCAGTTAAACATAAGCATATGTCACTTGTTGTGCATGCTTTGAAAATCCCACTCTCTCTGAAACATGCAGCAAGAGTTTCTGAGATTTGTCAGTTTTACATTTAAAAATGGCACCCACTGTTATGCTCGATCCCAAACTATAGTAATACAAGGCATGTTTAGGTAACTACATAGTGTTCATGTAGTGTCCAATACTACACAATATAAGCTAGAATGGTAAGGCAATATACAATATCCAGTAACACTTGCTGCTCCTCAATGACATCTGAATGGTTTAAGGACAGGCTTTGTTGAGTTTTGTTTGGAACAATCAAACAAGCCCATAATCTTTCATTTGTTTTGCTTTAATTCAGTTTAATTAAGTGCCTGTTGCAACAAAGCAGAACAGTTTAGAGCTGTGTTGTACATCTGATGCTAAGGTAATAAACCTTTTTCAAAGAGTTGATTAATTTCTAAAAGTTATTTGAAGATGAAAAACAACTCTGCATACATACCTCAGGGTAAAAATGCAGGCAATCAACCCGTTCAAATCACTTTCACATGACCCAAGCCTAACAGTACTTCCAGTACTTTGATTATCAAATATATCTTCAAAAGGACATTAGAAAAAAAAAAAAAAAAGTACTATGAACGACACATTTTAGGCCCATCCCATGTTTAATAGATCTTTATGAAGTATGGAGGCACTTAACACACTATACTTAATGTGCATAAACCAATTTTTTTCTTATCAGACTTATATGACCATGACCTATGACCTCTAGACCCCCAAATCTACAGGTTCTTTATTATCCTAAGTGCAAGTCATCCACAAAGATTGGTCAAGGAACTTACTCTACAACAAAAGTTATTCTGCAAAATCCATTTTTCTTTGAGCCACAATGACCATGACCTTTGACCTTTTGCCACAAAAATCAAAAGGCTTCTTCCATGCCTAATGTGTAAGCCCTTCACAAACTTTTGTCAAGGTATGGAGTCTTGAAGTAATAATATTCAAAAACAATTTTTCTTCTGTCAGTCAATGACCTTGACATTTGACCTTTTGACCCCAAAATCAATAGGTTTCTTTCTTACCTAATATGAAAGTCATCCACTAACTTTGGTGAAGGTACATGGTTGATAACTGAAATTTTTGGTGCACAAACCATTTTTTTGTTCACAGTGATCTTGACTGTTGACCTCTTGAGCCTAAAGTAGATAGGCTTCTTACTTACCCCAAGCGCAAGCCATTCACAAAGTTTTCTCTAGGTCTGTGATGTAGACCTAATGTTATTGCACAGAAACAATTTATCTTCTTTCAGTCACAGTGACCTTGACATTTGACCTTTTGACCCCAAAATGTAAAGGCTTCTTCCTTCTTCCTTTCCCTAAGTGCAAGCCATCCATAAGGTTTGCTCCAGTTATGTGATGTAGAACTAATGTTATTGAGCATAACCCATTTTTATCCTTTCAGTCACAGTGACTTTGAGCTTTGACCCTTCAACATCTTTTGCCTTAAAAACTGAAAGGATAATAAATACAAAAATGTGCCTACTTTTTTATGTTTTGAGTCAAAGAACTCATTTCAAATTACATGCACTCTGGTCTCTACTATGACTTTATGTCTTACATCAACATAATGAGTTTTATAAACCAGACGATGTGTAAACATAAAGTGCTGAGCAATTATAACTCTTTCGTTCAATTATGCCACTTGTCTCTGTCTATAGAGTCAATATATTCCCTAATAAACATAAAGTATACAAATTGGCATGTACCACAAAACATTCCTGAATAATTCATTGTAATTTAGAAAGCATCCAGAGTTTTCCTTTTTTTTACCTTTTTATCATACAAATATTCTTTTATTTCCCTGTCAATTGTCTTCTCCCCCCCCCCCCCCCCCTCCTTACCAAACCATTGTGTATGCATGCAAGTTTGTAACATGCTCCTTTATAAGATTCATTTTTCTTACAGTAATTCTACCATGGAAGACCAGGGGGCCAGCCTAATAAATGTGTGAAAAGTACAGGTGGGCTTATTATCAAAGATATCCTTGGTAAATATTTGTTGAAACTGTGAATCAGTAGGGAATATGTTGATCAACAAGCATGGGCTTTTCTCCAGGTACATTACTGTGTGTGTAACATCCACACAACTGTGAAATGTACAGACCCAGATCTGTTGCTGCATAATGTGCTGGCAGATCAGAATCTACGTTGTTCCATCTACTTTTAATTGCATAACATAGATCCTGATCTGCCAGAGCATTACATCACCTGGAATTACAGTCCATACATGTGAACCTCCCAACCGGGAAGACCATTCCCTTAATGTCAGCAATGACTCCTGTACCCTCCCATCAATGTTTGAGAACTTTTGTCTCCTGTTTATATATTGATTTTTTAAACAAAAATTCAAGTCTCACAGTGTAAGTACTATCTATATCTGTATCCATAATGCTGTTGGGCTATTAGAACAATCTACCAACCTGATGCTTGCATGCTACATTTTTAGCATTGGGAATAAATTTGTTCAAAATACCTTACTGATCTGGTGATTCCCAAAAATGGCAGGGGTAAATGATTCTTTGTCGACAAAAATCCTGTCTGAACACTTCAGAACTTACCAATTCTAGATGACAGAAATTATGAAATGAGTGGTGAGAAGCTACATACTGGGCAAGATGGTTGACAATTCGGCTATGACATTTTGACATACATGTAAATTTATCAACTCTGTGATGGTTGCTGAATTATCTTGCACCTGAGACTATTATCCAGGGGAATGACACTCTCTACCTAGCCCAACAAATATCACCTGTTCCCGTTTAGTGCAATTGAGGTTCAATCAGTCTCTACTGTTGCATGCTTTTGTTTTAAATCTTGTTTTAAATCTGACTATATCTTCAATCTGTTCTATCAACTAGGGCTGTCATGTTTACAAATTTTTAAAAGTATTTACAAATATTTCATAAAACAAAATGAAACTGTTTAAACGTGACTCATATTGTCATATAGTAGACAATAATGAAGGTGGCTTTCTCTAACAACAAAGTCGGTGATAATCAGTCTTGATGCTGAGTCAAATTAGTCTTGATGTTGAAGAATAATTATATCTGTTGGTAAAGTATATAAGCATCTTTTAACAAAAAACAAAATGTCTATAAGTTTATTACATTTTATGGTAATTTTTATAGTCATCAACTACAGTCATTAATGACTTCAGCTGAATACACATTACTGCACTAGTTTTCACATGGCACCCAAGGCAACTGCCAATTAAGCAGCTTATCAATGTAATTACTTTGGTAACAAGACTAAATTTTTCTAAAATCATAAACTAACTGCTACTCTAGATTTAAAATGAACTAATATGATTTCTATGCTGACATGTACACAACATGGCACAAGTACACTCAATGTAGGCTAAACTGTGTTACATCAGGTGGTCACTCAGAAGCAGCAGCGTGACATCTCAAAATACATTAGTAACAAACACACAAAACTTAGATGATAATGCATCGCTCGTAGTTAAGGCTGGCTAAGCTGACATTTACCAATATAAAGCATATTGTAATTTACTGGGTATGAATATTCAACAAAAGAATAAGGGGTTTAGCACAGTGCATACATTTTGAAACCTTTCCCCTCCGCTATGCTGAGATGTCTCAGGTGACATGCATACATCATAGCTAATTTTTCAGTGCACTTTTGCCATTTTACTTTTGATACTGAAAAAAGCATTGGAGTTTAATAGCTATAATTGGTTTATGAGTGAGGATCCTTTCTAAACCAGTTTCAGCAGCCATGTGCAGCTGTCTAAAGTCATTTTTGTTTGTGCTTTAGATGATTTGACATTGTGCCTGTACTATCACTTGAGTAAGCTAACTTCAGAGTAACTAGGTTGCAAATCACTTTCTTTATTCCACTATTTCTACCTGTATGAAATATTTATAAACTTCAGATCACTTGTTTTGTTTTTGTCAGCCATTTTCATGTGACCAGAAGTCAAAACTTTGTTAAATCATATGTCATGTTTTTATTCGTTAAAGTGGAATATATTGATTTTGTAAATGTTTACGTGATAAACACAAAATGATGTCATTCACACCAACAAATGTGCCAGCTCTACCATCAACTTGCAGTTCAGGATAAAGCAAAATCTTTCAATATTGTTCACGTAGTTTGCATTGCATTTTATTGTTTGAGACACTAGGTCGTTTTGCTGCTATATCTTAAGTTTAAAGGTCTAAAAGTTAACACCCATCCAAAAATCTTTTTCTCTAAAATAAAAAGCACATCCATATTTTCTGACCGATTCTCAAATCAACTAGATCTGTCAGTAAGCAAGTACTTACGAAATACACCCCCACCCACCCCACTGCACAAGATATGAAGTGTAAATACAATTTTCAAATAATGGGGAGATAAATCTAAAACTACTAATCTGACAATGTCAAATCTTATGTGTGATACAAATTCTTATCATGATACAAATGCATAGCAAGTTTCATGAAGATATCTCTGACGGTTCTGGACATATTAACTTGACAAGAGTGTGATGGACAGATGGACACAATTTGTAATACAAATGGGGATAACTCTTAAAATGCTGATCAGATTCTATTTTTTACAGGACAGAATGTCTAGTCATGATACAAATGCATACCAAGTTTCATGAAGATATCTCAAAGGGCTCAGGAGATATTATGTAAACCAAAATGTAATGAATGGACAGGTCAATGGATGGACAGAATGTTGACAATCAAAAATCATCCAAGGTCTTATCAATATCAAGCTGCATACAAAATTTGGTTTAAATCCCAAAATAATTAAAGGAATTATTGTGTGGAAATGAAAGTGGAACACATGGATGGAAGAATGACTAAAAGATGGAAAAACAAAAGGATAGATGAATGGAAGGATGGACAGGTTCATTTTAATATTCCCTATTTTTATGAAAGGTGGGGGACAAATATGGGACTAGAGTACTGTGAATGGCACATTATATGCCTGCCCATTCTTAAAATACTCCCTTATGTTGATAACTGAAATCTGTGTGCAGAAACCAGCTTTCTTCCTTCAGTCACAGTGACTTTAACCATTGGCCTTTTGCTCCCAATATTTATAGGCTTCTTCCTTACCCCAAATGTAAACCATCCTCAGTGTTTGGTACCATTTTTCTTCTTTCAGTCAAAGGGACCTTGGCCATTTACCTTTTAACCCCCAAGTAGATAGGCTTCTTCCTTACCCTAAATGCAAGCCATCCACACAATTTGGTAAACACAGATGATGGAGAACTCATGTTATTGTGCAGAAACCATTTTATTCTTTCAGCCAGTGACCTTGATCTTTGACTTTTTGACTCCCAAACCAATAGGGTTCTTTCTTACCACAAGTGCAAGCCATCCACAAAATCTAGTAACTATAGATGGTGGTAAACTTGAGTAATTGTGCAGAAACCATTTTTCTACCTTTTTCTTCTTTCAGTCACAATGACCATGACCTTTGACCTTATTACCCCAAAATGAATAGGGTTCTTTCTTATCCCAAGTGCAAGCTATCCATAAGGTTTAGTGGAAAACTCAAGTTATTGTTTGGAAACCATTTTTCTAATTTCAATCACAATGACTTTGACCATTGAGCTTTCGGTCCTGAAATTGGTAGGGTTTTTCTTTATCCAAATGCATGTTATCTGCAAAATTTGGTAACTGTAGATGGTGAAGAACTCAAGTTATTTTGTGGAAACAATTTTTATTCTTTCAGTCACAGTGATGTTGACCTTTGAGCTTTTGATCCTGAAGTCAATAGAGTTTCTCCTTACCCATAGTGCAAGCCATCCACAAAGTTTGGTAACTCTAGATCGTGGAGAACTTGAGTTGTTGTTCAGAAATGAAATTGGTAACAGACAAAGAGACAGACAACATCATAACATAATACACTCTGCCTTATGCTGGACATATAAAAATGGTTAAATGTAAATTAGGCACAAATTTGTGACTGCAGCACATGACAGTATGGTAAAATCTGTGAAGGTCACACCAAATTTTGTTCTCTGTGGACAAGTGTTAAATGTGTAAGTAAAATTAAGAAAAGTCCCAAAAATTACAAATCCATAAAGATTGATTTATATTTATTATTTGGGTGAAAAAGTGTCAAAAAGTTTAGTTATGCAGCAAAATTCTTTAAATGGCTCAGTGGTTAGTGCAAAGGATTTGCAAACAGTATGGTGCAGGTTTGAATTCTGCCCAGACCAGGCCAGGTCAACAGCCGTGGTGTGACTCTTGGCAAGCACTTCAATTGCCTATCCAATGATATCACCTTTCATGTGTTGATGTACTGCTAAACACCAAACAAAACAAAAAAAATAATTTCTTTTATACGATATGCAGTAAATCATACCTTCATAATATCATTTATAACTGTCATAAATAAATGGAAGACATATTAGTGAGACCCTTCAACAGAAAATAAGTCAAATGGATATCGGATAAATTGATGCAATCAAAATCTGCCATTTAATGTACATTGTAATTGATGTTAGAAGTCATACAACTGAAATTACATGATAAATATATAAGAAAATATGTATAAATTACAATTAGATGACAATCAAATGCAGATCCCTTTAGTCATACATTCAAGGCAGATTTTTAGGCATATCAACTGGTTATAGATTAAATTAGAAACAACTGTGAAAGAATTGAACAGTATATACTGTACTCAAATAAACATAAAGTTATGATTTATGCAGATTAATAGTTCATGCCAGTTAATGAAATTTATTATTTTGATTACAAAAAAAGTATACATTCAGGCATTCCATTTCTATGTATGTTAGGGTCTAATGACATGTAATCACAACACTGATTATGTGGTGTCAATCAAAAGTTATGTTCAAAAAATGGAAATATGAAGAACTGTAAAAAAAAAATCCAGGCAGTTAAACTATTCCAAAGGAATGCAAACTTTAAGTACTATAAATTACAAGACAAAAGGTAAAGATGTTAAATTTCTGTAAAAGGTATATCAAATAAAAGATAACTTAGGTAAAAGTATAAAATCCTTAAAATATTGGGTTAAAATTCTATGGATATAAGAACATGGTTCTAACAATAGTAAACTCTTGCCATAATGAATGCTGTTATTATGAATTCCTTGATATAATGAACACCACATTGGACACCAAAGAACACCTCATTATAATGAATGTCACGGAATTGTGTGTGCTTTATGTCAATGTATATATGTGAACGAAAATGTACTCGGGGTTTTGTTGCCGTGTACAGCATTACCCAAGGGTGGTTTATTTTTCAGCTTTAGCTATTTCAAAATACTGAGTTTGATTCATCCTATGCTGCAAATGCAAATTGCCTACTGAGTGAAAAACCCAATTACCGGTATCTCGAGTTCTCTAGCTGCACATACTGACCACAGCCAGGGTACTTATAGAGTGAATCCTGTATGTATATGCACATTACAATGAGTCTTGTCAGGAAGATAACAAATTTACGGGAGCAATCTTCAGAGGTATGTGAAATATACAATTGTATTCTTTCTTGCTATCAGTTTTATGTGACAAAATTGTTTTATATACTGGATATTTCAGAATTTATTCTAAATTTTACGGAGAGTCAAACCTATGTCATGTAACACCATACTATCAGACAGACTATAGTCTGTTCAAGTAAAGCCATTTTTTATAACAGAACAAACAGAGTGAATTCAATTATATGCTGCATGCATTGAATGACGAATAATGTTCGAGCTCTTATGATCCAGTGAGATTATTCTTGTCAGACACAGATTCATGTACGAACTGGGTTATTATAGTAACAATCTTGTACAGTAGTTCTGATGAAATAATTTAATGTGTAACGAAGCCAAATCATATGCGTGCATGCATAATGTTTATCATTGCATTCGTACTTAACTGTGTCATATGTACTACACGGCTAAGTTATGATATTTTTAGCTGGTTTTTTTTGGTGATGGAGAGTAATAGAACTCTGTGGGATTCCTTGTAACCTGTATGCTGCTGTCTGGTGATGTTGGCTTGGAAGAGAGTACTGGTGTTCTCACAGTAAGGGACCAAAGCTTCATGACCAGCAGGTCTGTGTTGAATGAGGAAGCTCTCAAGAGATCCTTCAACAGACTTGGAGGGGCGGGCCATTCATGGTGGCTCATTGACCATGTACTACAGCTGTGGAACTGGAAATACATCATGGTCATCAACTGGATGCCACGATATATACATATGTTCCATTTTTGAATGTATGTATTTCACATATTGCTACATGAGCATAAATTAATAATTCAGTATCACTAAATGAGTGATAATCCATAATACATGCATCCTACCTGTGGATAAAATATACATTATTCATATTTGTGTATAAATCATATACTTTGGTCACCCTTGGTGTTGAATCATACATTGTTTGTATTTGAGTGTAAATTTTATACTTTCATCGCTCTTGGTGATAGAAACATACATTATCCATATTTGTGTAAAAATTCAATACATTGATTGTCCATGGTGATATATCCATATATCAATCATATTTGTTTATAAGATCCATAAATTGATTCTTGTTTGATTTACTTGATGAAGTTACATGTTCTGATTAGTTCCATGTTAGGAACTACATCATTTCCTTATATCAGTTGTTGAACTTGGTGCACATCATTCTGTTAAATCTATTGTTGGACTTTATGTGCATGAGTATGGTGTCAGATTCATTAATCATTCAATTTTATTATAAATCAACATCTCATTAACGAAATTGCTTTCGGTGTCTTCGCTAAATCCAATCCTAACCCGGCTTCATCCTGTTACAATGAATGACTAGTTATCACAAACAATTCCTATATACCCCAAATCATTTGTTATAGCAATGGACTACTGTATGATTATTTTAAAAACCCACTAAATCGCTAATGCAAATGGTGTAATATACACCTGAATGTATGTGTCAACATTGATAAATTTTACAATCACATGTATGGCTATTGTGACTTTTTCCTGTATAAAACCATGTAAAGTAAAATTAATCTTTGATAAGCCATCTGAGCTTTGCCAACATAAGTTTTAATTTCATAACAATTTCAGGACTCCAAATTCCAATATGTCAAGAGTTTCTTTACAACTACAACCAAACTTATGTACAAAGACGACTCATAAGAACATCTTCTTCATGACAAGGTCATCTTTATATGCAGGTAAATATGTTTTGATGTATGTATAAATGTGACCTTTACAACTTGTTTTTTTATATAAACTAATATGTTTGTTTTATTACAAACTGTATCTGCAGGAGGAAGCTATGCACATGTGCATTATACATGCATTATACATACACACACACACACACACACACACACACACACACACACACACACACACACACAGATCCTTAAATACCTGTATCTGCTGGACATGCCTGGTAGGTCAAAGGTTTTGACTGGCACATACTCTAAGTAACCAGACATAAGTCACAGGAGTTCTCAATTATCATTTATCTCAACTTTTTGATTCGTTTATCCATTATACTGCCAAATAAACACCTTAACAAAGTAGAATTAAATTATTTCTTTGTACAAAATCAATAAAGATGTTATGTCTAAGCTAGTTCAAAGATGACTACATTGTTTCTTTGTTGGACAATCAATATGTTGCTGACTAAGCTGTTTGGTCATTAAGTTTTCCAATTGTTTAAACAATCAGTAGTCTCAAAACTCAAAACAAAAGGTGTGAAAGCTTATCTCCTGGACTTATCAAAAGCCCTATAATGTAACAATTGCCCCAGGGTCTGTACTACAGACATTACATGATAAAGTTAGAACAAAATATGTGAAGCTAGACCTGAATTTTAAAAAAAAAAGTTAACACAGTAGTTTAAAAATCTTTAAAAATCCACTCACCCAGACAGGTTAGTATTACAAATTTGTACTCTCCAAGAATAAACTCTTACACAACCAGCTATTATTGAAAAATAAAAGCTGATAAAGTTTAGCAACCTAAATTTGATTGTGTGAAAGGCTGTTTTCTGGATATATTCGGTGACCCTTCTAACACCAGTACAAACTGAGACAAGTCTCAGGGTAAGTGTTTATTAGTACTGAAAAGTGAGAGTGAAGTACTTGTATGGGCTTGATAAAAAAACAAATGGAAAACAAACTTCTTGTAGAAAGTATGTACTTTGAATGAACAAAGTTGGTAAAATTCTATAAAGAACATCCTTTTCATTAAAGAGAAACAATGGTGAGCCCCGAATCAGCACTCACCTGATCAGGCAAGCAAGTTATTGAAAAATTCACTCAACTGCTGGAAAGTTTTCACTGGCCATTTCCAGTTAGGTTAGCCATATTTTGTTTGTGACTAAGGGTCCCTGGGATTACATGTAAGGCTATCTATGTATGATGATTAGTAGTCATGCATCATTTTAAATTACCACTAGAGGTCTATACAAATACCAGCTTTTTGAAATGGTGCTTGATTTAGATTGAAGGCAATCTGAAGTAGGGCTGCTTTGATAGCTCATCATCACAAATCCCCACATCTACTCCCCAACCACCAATCAGCAACCCCCAGCCCCCTCACCATGTACCCTATGCCTGGACAGTTACCCGGGGGCCAGAACCCTAAATTTATTATATAAATGATATGCCTTCCTGTAATGGCTTCATGAACAGAATATGTTAAAAAAAAAGAAAGAAACAAGAGGCCCAAGTGGACCTGAGATCACTCACATTGCTGACAATCTGCCTAATAGCAGTTGGCCAAGAAAACTGGGTCAGTAGGATGATTTCTGTAGAAATTGTTTCCAAATTCATTGATTGCATATATTATGAAAATAACTGTTTCAGGGTTTGTCTAGATTTTGTATCTTCAAATAAAAAAATTTTCAAATTCTGTTCAGTGGTTTTTAAGAAGAATTTGTTTAAAATTTTGATTTTTTTTTAGTAACAGCAGCTATATTGGATGAAGGATAAGCATCCATTTAATAAATTTGAAAGGCCTTGATGTCAGAATTCTCCCTGTAAAATCATGTGCAAACTGGTAAAGTAGTTTTTTGAGAAATTGTAAATTGTGAAAGGAAAATGCATGGCAGATAAAGGGACTAAACCATAAACTCATATGGCCTTATCACCAGGTGAGCTAAAAAGAAAGCCCCCAAAAGTGTCACTCCTGATACCAACTAAGGCACTGTAACAAATTCTTTAGATCTTCTACATCAGTGGTTCCCAAACTTTTTTATAGTGACCCCAAATACCATCTTTTGCAACCCAAAATGCAGTACCAGTATAGGGTTGCGAGGGTCTTCGCGACCCTCATTTGGGTTGCAACCTGTGGTTTGAGAACCACTGTTCTACATACCCACCTTGTATACTTTGTAAGTTTTCAAAGCTTAAAATACTATCAAAGACATTTATTTGACATGGAAAATGACATGATTTCATGATGCCTGACTTTTTTACGCCTCTGAATCCCAACCCCAGGGCCTCTGGGTCCCAAAATGGCATTATAACATAGATGACATGTCTTGAGCTATTTAAAACCTACACCAAAAAGGAAAATAAAAAACTAATCAAGAAAAAAGGACAGAGAGGTATTTCTGACCATATAACCTGCTCAGAGGCTCTGATGGAGTGGGGATGAAGGTGTGGGGAGACTGGGACTGCAATGAAATTCAGAAAAGTTATAGCCAACTGACAGCCCATTGGGAAGTCACTTACTGAGTTTGAAAGCTGTATCATGAACAGAAAAAAGCTTTAGCAGTTACAGAGTTCTCTAAAGCCTTAAAATGAATGCCTATGACAGTATGGTTTAGTGTCATTTTATTTTACATTTTAACCTCTTTTCTTGGGTCCCTGGGGTCAGTGAGAGGACTGAAATCCATCCCAAGTGAAAATACTCTCAGAGACCTTGGATTTGACACCCATGATGACACATCTTTTTGGTGATGTACTATTACTGACCCCAATGAACCCTTTGACCCACCCCTTCCCCAAAGACATTGGAGCCAACCATGAACAAAGTGACACATGTAATTAAAACTTTAGTAATTTAAGATCTGTTGAAAAATGAAAATTCCAATCATTACCAACAGAGAAAAAGGAGTATTCTATGTATTTTTTTATTTAAACCCTCCCTGGACCCCTTGGGGTCACAGAAAAACTTGGAAACCTTCCTGCAAAGTATGGTCAAGATCTATCTGCAATTTTGCTTCTGATTCAAGGAAAAGCACACGACTTATTTACACTGCAAATTGTTAAAAAAAAGGTAAAAGGATTACACTGTATGTCAGTTTTCATCTACACAGCTTAATCTTGCTTTGCCTTTGTTACATTCTGACTGGATAAACAAACCTAGGAACAATTTTAATAAAATAATGATATTTCAGAATAGTATGTTAATGTAGACTGAACCTGCATTCTCAGAGATATGCAGGAATATGGTTCCAAGCTGTTTAACATGTTAAGATTTTGTGACATCAACAGCCATCATGCATCAGCTTTTCACAGGCCAACAGAATACATTATTTTGTTAACATAGCTTTTGTTGCTGTAAGTAATTAGAGCAAATTGATTAATTAGTTGTTAAAATAACCGTAGATGGTTTGCTATAAAGTTCAAACACATACAGGAGTACTCTGGAGAGAATTTTAACCATCCAACTTCATCTTCAGGCCATTGTTCCACTAAATTGTTTAAATGTTTTCCTCAAACTTAACTTTTATGCCATCTTGCTTATAATAATTCTGACAATATTGGGATTTTCATCCAAGATTGACATAGAAGAATGAATGAAAACTAAATGTACAGTTGTTAAAATGTTACATTTTATTCTTGAATTAATTAGAACACTGAACAGTACATTATACTTTTGCCATGCTTTAAATATTTCTGTATGTAGGCACTAGCAGGGCTTGTCTGACTCAGGACAACATTGACCAATGAGTCATTTAACCCTTCAAAGAAAAGATTCCTTATCCAAACTATTTTTGAATTCTGTTTAAAAAAAGATGGCATAGTGCACAGGTTATTATGCAGAAACCAATAATCCTAATGTGGGTTATTATGGTCTTAACCTTTAAGCTGCCTAATTCAACATTTAAAGTTTATATGCTTCACATGTCAGAAAGCCATTTTTGAATTTCGGTGTCATTATGTGGCATGCAAATTATTTTACAAGTCATCCACCAAGTTTGTCAAGGCATGTGGTCTAGAACTATAGGTACTGTGTGGAAACCATTTTTCTTTTTTTGAGGCACAGTGACCTTGACCTTTGTCCATTTGACCCCAAACTCTTTCTTCCTTACCATAAGTGCAAACCATTCACCAGGTTTGGTCAAGGTATGTTGTTTAGAAATAAAGTTATTGTGTAGAAACAATTTTATCTTCTTCCAGTCAGAGTGAGCTAAGATCTCTAGATAGATTAGCTTCATATTCATGTATTTGATGCAAATTAATTAACTAAAATGCATATTGAATTTTTCTAATGCATCAAAAGCATGCAACAAAGTTTTATTTTAAGCATTTTATCCAAATTTGTCAGTGTATTTTTGCCATAATCACAATGTTCTATTATGGTGCACTTGATCAATATAAACCATGTGAACCTGAAAAGTTCCGGATGTTTCTGGCACATTTTAAATAATAATACTTGATGACAGTGAAAATACTCATCAAACAAAGATGTATATTTCAGCACACCCTTACTAGGTCATGTTCATTCAAGCATCTGATGCATTCTCAAGGCCATGAGAAATGTCTTGATCATTCAAACTCAGTTTGATATTGTTAGTTTTTGCTGTATGATGGTAAAAATGCATCATTAAAATTTAAAATCCAATTAGTTCCAAACCAGGAAGTAAAATACTAATTCATTAGAATCAAGAGCTCTGACCTTGATCTTTGACCTTTTGACCACATTATCAATAGGTTTCATTTTTACCGAAACTGTAAGCTGAATGTAATCTCTTTTGAAGAAGGAAGGAATTAAAATCATACATACATACATACATACATACATACATACATACATACATACATACATACATACATACATACATACATACATACATACGTACATACATACATACGTACATACATACATACATACTTACATACAAGAGGTATGTAGATTTATTTCATTAGTAGTAAAAGGCTTTAATTGAATTCAAGCTTTGTATGCACTGTGTAATGAAAGATGTTTTTTTATTTATTGCCAAATAGTGATACATGTATACAAATCTGAAATGG
The DNA here is from genome assembly GCA_029931535.1 of Margaritifera margaritifera. Classification (NCBI taxonomy): domain Eukaryota; kingdom Metazoa; phylum Mollusca; class Bivalvia; order Unionida; family Margaritiferidae; genus Margaritifera; species Margaritifera margaritifera. The sequence continues at coordinate 2,253,725 of JAQPZY010001687.1, forward strand.
TTACCTCTTTCTAATACATCTCTATTACTCTCTTTTATGATTTAAAGGGACTGTTTATATATTTTTAAAGAATTTTGACCTGGAAAGTTAACTGGAAAACATGGTAGCTCTAAACAGATCCCATAAAGCTATCAACTTTCAGTTATTTATAGAATAGTTAATTTAGTGGGGAGAATATGAATACAATCTATTTGTTTGGGCAAAAACAGTAAATTTTTTGTACAGAAACCATTTGTCTTCATTGAGTCACAGTGACCTTGGCCTTTAACCTTTTCACTCGAAAATCAATAGATTTCTTTCTATCAGTCCACAAAGATTTGTTAAGTTAGATAAACTAGAGCTAACATTACTGTGCAGAAACCAAAAACTGACTGATGAACAAATGGATGGACAGACAGATGGACAATGTCATAGCATGAAATGGTCTGCCTTACAGTGGGCATATAAAATGAGTTGAATTCCTCAGTTTGAGCAAATCCTGAAACTTTCATAAGAGATAAAAGAATGCATCTTTTATTAATAATTTAGGACAATAATTTCTGATGCCTGCTTAATGATCCCTGAAAAATTCATCATTCCAAACCAAACAATAAGATAGATATTAAAAAATTTAATTTGAAGACAGAAATCTGAGAAGTATAGTGAAAGTCCCTATGCACGAATTAAAACATTCCCTACGACTCCTGTAAATATTTGTACTTAGCAAACTCTGTTTAGTATATGATTCCACTAGCATATTACATTAACAGAATTCAACTAAAAACATTTCTCACATGTTTTGAGTTGACTTGATACACCAGATGACTAAGCCATTCCATCACGATACATTTTATGTGTGAAGCAAAGTTGAAAGCATAAGCCTCAGAAGCATACATTGACATCTACAGAAAAGTCATGCTGCTTACCTGACTTTGACTTTGGTTTTTTCCTATCTGCAATGTGCATTTCTCCAAATTAATCCAATTAATCATCAGAAAATTACTTCGATTTTATAATGTATATTATATTTACCACATTTAGTTTAAATATATAATTAATATCCTATAAAAAAAAGGGTGTCCATCATCTTTTGATTCACCCTTAAACTGCATTATTTCAAACAGAAATACTTAATTTATCCCATAATATATGACAGCTATATTATCAGCTATCCTGGGGTTAGTGATTGTGCCAACTGATCACCAAAACCTAGCTGTCACTAATCCATTGGATCAGTGAAAATTACCGCTGGTCACTATCATAACAGTTAAGAAGTGGTCTTGAGTTGGCATTTTCTTAAATGGTTAATTCATCTGCTTATTGTATTAATTGAGTACCTACCAACATCCCACACTTGACAAGGTACAATAAATGCTCATGGCACAAATGGACTAATGTTAAACCACTCATCCATTCATCAAGTAAATTACTGTGATTATTGTCAAAACACACTTTGCACATGTGGAACTAGCCTGGTGTACTGTACTCAAGCACCCATTTCATTACTGATAATAAGAAAAGGTACAGAGTATCAGGCTAGTATTGATCAATCAGAAAATGTCATGTTTGCCAACTCAATAAATAATCCAGAATTTTACTGAACAACAGGTTTTAATATTTATATCATTGTTGATAAACATTCAATACATTGTGCGGTGACAATTGTAAACAATGTACGGAAGTATCTGCAAGATGCACAGCTGCCACCAAAACATCAAAAATTAAATGATGACAAGAGAGAGTGTGATCACAAATATTATCGACAGAAAAGACTAAGAAAGTACCAGAAATGCTGGGAAAATGAACATAAATGGCTGAAGTAATGATGCAGGAGAGGCTGTGATGTACTGTACTTTCTCCACTGAGTATTTGGAAAAATAAAAAAGTGTACATGGTACTTCATTCATGAGTTTTGTTGGTGAAATACAGTTGTTACTGTTTTGAGTTAATGTTAATTAATAAATAATAAATATTGAATTAAAAATTGAACTGGTTTCTGTTTAATTTTAGAAGGATCAGTGAAATTTAGGCAGGATCAGTACAAATTTTATTTGGGTAATCCTGTGGGTTAGTGAAAAAAAATCCTAATTTCAAGCCCTGGGTAAGGAAAGGGGAAGAACAGACAAGAGCACAGTTAGATGAACACGGTGCAATAAAGTCCCCTAAATGATCAAGAGAGCTGAGGGGATAATAACTAAATTAAAATGGAAAAATAGAATAATTTGCCAAAAAACATATTTAAACATATGAACGAATGCAATTTTCCAAGAGCAATTGAACATATCTTAGTGACACATGCGTCCAAGGAAAAGAGGAAGAGTATCGCATGGTATCCCTCATGAGCTTATGAGGTGGTAGTCAGATTGGTTTTGGGTTCTCTCTGTTCTGAATTTCCAGAATGTTCCATATAATGGGAGGTTGGAATTATGAGCTCGGATGAGGGGACTTAGTGTCCTGGAAGGTAAGCAAGGCATTAGTGACAGATATTGTATTACTGCTATAAAAATGAATATTTCTTGTTAATTTTCAGGGAAGTTGGGGATTCAGACATTGATTGTTCCTTTGTTAATTAGAAGTCAATAACATTGTACCTTATCTGTTTGACCTGTAAAAATAATAGAACTGTGAGTTTATTGTCAAGGACTTGTAAAGTTTCAATTTACCTGGGATTTGCAAAATTGCAATTTATCGGAAATATTTCATAAAGTGTAGCTGAGTGAGGTCAAAAACTTCATGTAAAATCACCATGCCATAAAAATCATATCTAACATAAAGAATATTTATTTACATTCACAAGTCATAAAATTATAAAATTAAATACGGTAATATTTTCCTCTTACAGAATATATTTTATCCATTCTTGCAAATTATGTGTCTACTTATCAATAAATCAACACTGTATCCAGGGGCTATGTGATTGGATAACCTTAATTTATTTGATGATATCTGCATTGGTAATTAAAGATAAAAGCATGCCATCTGTCAATATTCATCAATAGTTGTATGCCTCTTTTATATTTTCAGTAATAAGAACCATGCTATGTATTTCCATTATGATGTATATTCATACGTCTATCTCTCTCTTAATAAACTTTTTTGACATAACATGGTGTTTTTCATGTCAATTAAATGAGGGCATGGCTGATTCTATGCATGATAAACCTATCGCTTAACCATTTTAGCTATTTGCGTGAATAAGATATCTTTAAACAAAATAATATAGATGTAGTTTATTACTCCTTTTTTGTCTTTTCTTTCATTTCACTCTGAAATAATTTTCAGCATACATGTATGATGTGAAGGCATTATGAACTGTTTTCTTTCCGCTCTTTTTGGAAATTTGTAACTTTGTACTCCATCATCCTAATACTACTGTGTTTATCAGAATACACAACTTTGTTATAAAAAGCTCTCCCATCCAGTGAAATAATGTAAATTACATCATCAGTTTGGGAAAATTTGTGGATCTTATTCACATGTGGACTTTCAGTTGATGGACATATGGCAGGTATTTTTACACGCTGCCAATTTTACATGTCTGTTCTCTCTGCAAAAATAAATGAGTAAATATTAACATGTGCTATTATAAGCATTTACTTTGTTTCTTAATCCATAAAAATAAATGCATAAAAACTGAATAATTAATTTTCACTGCAATTTAGTAAATAGAATTTTGGGATATGGGAGTTTAATATCAAATCTTCTGTCATTTGAAGTAAAATTCAGCCTGCAGTGTACATGCTGGATCATAACATGGGGATAAAGATGGATACATACTACAAACCATTACTTATAAATCTTACAAATTACTTCCATTTCTTGAATTTGGAGAAACAAAAATTGCTGTGGCAAAATGTTTTGTTCTCTTGAATGAACAACACCTGATGTAAACAAAGATTGATATTGCTGTACTTAATTCATCTTCAACTCATGATGTCACCAATCATGTGAGGTTGGTTTTTGGACAACTAATAAAATTGCCCATATATCACAAAGGACACACAAAAATTTAACTGTTTTCTTTAATTTTTCCATTTTGAAAAATATCATATACAGTAGCTTCAGCATAGTTTATAGTTCAATTTATCTTTACACTTTTTTCCATCTGCCTGTTTGTAAATTTATGCTGCAATCTCAGCTGTTCAGACATTTTGTTATTTTCTAACAAAGAAGGATAAACACCTCACACCAATAATTAAGGTTCAGTTGTATCTTTGAATTTTTGGTCTAAAATTATACAATGTTTGGGACAGAGATAGACCCTAACCGGGGCCAACCATCGTTAATTGCCTTGGCACTAAATAGCCTTGAATTCACGTGTTGCTGTGCCATAAAACACCACACAATATATCAAACCAAATGAGCACCAAATCATGTGTATTTTTCGATTCTGCAAATGAAAGAATTTTCCCATCCAATATTCAAGAATGTTTTATGTAGCTTTCATGAAAATAAGTACAGTCATAAAGTCATCTGTCTTTGGCAATTATGCATACCATCTCTCTATCTCTCATGAATTTGAGTGTTTGATAACTTGTATTTTCATTTACTTTTAACTGATGGTGAAATCACTACTTCTTGATATTATTGTTTAGTGATGTTGAGACTGAATGTGCCCACTCTTTAATCCTTCTCTTTCACTATTTGTTCCCTCATTCTCTCTGTTATTCATACAGTTTAATTTTACATCTTTTCACAATCATGGCTATTTTAAAATAATTAAATTCACTTTTAGCTGTAATTTGGTATCCTGCAGCATATTTTGTAGTGACTGTTTACAACCAACTCACTCTCTTTCTCTCTTTCCATGTTGTTAATTGAACCTATGGTTTATTTTTGTGAAAACAATATCTGAGTAAATATAGTAATATACATGTAGCTGAGAACATGTTTGCTAACAATGGAACTTTAAAGTTGATACATGTGCTTCAGATAGACATGCTTGGGAAGTGAAACATGTTTTACCAAGACATACCATATTACTCGCGTATAAATCGGGTCCAAATTCAAACAACACAGACCCTGATCTGCCGTCACAAAATGTGCCTGCAGATCAAGGTCTATGTTGTTTGTTCTACTGATTAGTCCTTACAAACTGCATAGACCCAGATCTGCCAGTGCATTATGCGACGGCAGATCTGGGTTTATGCAGTTTGCAGTTGGTATGAGATTATACTCAAGTATATATGGTACATGTACTTATGATGAGAAATATGTTTTACTAAGAGAATTGATCTCTCGTTTCTTTTTAAATAGTGGCTGCATATGTTAACTTCCTCATGCAATATACAATATTGTTTATATATTTTTTTTTTATTGCATGATGGAAATAGGAGTACAGACCTACATGTCTTTGGCAGTCATGAGCAGAGTTTAACATCGCCACTATTTCTCTCTCTTGTGCTGGCACGCTAATGAATTTGATGACTCAATGCACTGTATTTTCATTTGACATTTAGATCATAATGAAATCATTAGTTTATGATATATTATTGTTCGTGATGTTTGTGATGTTGAGACAGTGTAGACAGACTTGTTTAGCCCCTGATCTTCATCCTTATCTTTCCATATTCATATTCTTTTTCTTTGTTTTTTGCATGGTTTAGTTTTATGTCTTTTTTTTTACAATCTTGGTTAATTAAAAATAATGAACATTCATATTTAACTGTAACTTAGTTCTACATTACAGTTGTCAGTGACCAATCACAACCTCACCTTTCTCTCTTTACAACAGTAATCGTATCACAGCCTACATGTATCTCATCGTCTCAATGGCAGATTGATAGAAAGAAGAACCAATTGACTGATAAATTATTTATTATACCACAATTGCTTCTTTCTATATTTGATTTTTTAAAAATTAACACCTCAGTGGCAAACTGGTGGGAGAGCAGCTGTTGTGCTTTAAGTTTTCAGTTCAAACATGAGCATTCATCTTCTGCAAGTTTACATGTGAAGTTATCTAGGATGACTCATTTGAAACTGTTTGTGAATTTAAAGAAACACTGCTACTTTGATAAAATACTTCAGTTAAAATTTTAATGTCATGAAATGGTGAAAGTGTAAGAGTTTTGTCTTCTTCATTATAGCACAGTGTACGTATCAAATCTCTCTCTGTCTGTCTGTCTCTCTCTCTCCTGAGATGAACATATCAGCTCTGTTCATACACACATGTTATTTAGGTCATGAATGCATCTGTTTTCACAGCACCTAAAATTTCCATAAGATAATGAACATAGCTCAATGGCATTGTTGCTTGTATATTTCCCTACATGGTCAAATAATTGCTATTTTATTATCTCCATGCAGCAACTGCTAGTACTGTGCTTTCCTAAATTTTAATTACCCCTCTATAATACTGTGATCAAATGTCAAAAGAAATCATACATTATCTATGTGAGAATTAGCAAATGTTCATTTATAATTAACTGAATGATCATCTATTTTCAGTATAAAAAAGCAAGCAAATTCCTCCTGAAAGCAAATGCACTGAATAAGTATATGAACATGAGCAATTCTGTTTCATTTTTGCTCTGGTGTGAATTGATTAATGTTTGTCATTCTTTCCGTAGAGATAGTACAACATATCACTGATGCTCTTAATAAGATATTTTTTTTTTAAAATTGCACAAGCTTCAATGGAAGTAAGTGCAAGTATGCATCTGTAGGTTCCGATAATGCAGATTTAAAAAGAAAACAACTAAAATTTAGATGCTTCATTCAATATATAGTATGGCATTATTTATGTTCCATGTTATCTAAAATTTCATTTGTAAATGCATAACTCAGTGCCTCACCATTCTCTCTCTCTCTAAATGAAACTCTTTCCTGCATGATTGGTGGGGTCATAAACAGTCAACCATGTTCACTTTATTGACACTACCTCAACTATGTGATGATTGGTGGATGCAAATCCATGAGTAAGCATGGTGTGCAGAGCTATTTTCGATGTGTTCCATTTGAAGCTGCAGTGGAATGTGTGGAGAGACGGTGGAGGGACTTTTTTCTTAATCCTCTCCACCCCAACCATGATGCATGGAGAAACAAAAACTTGTGTGAACTGTACTGTAGCTTTGACATAGTTTTTGGTTCGATTGTATCTTTATGCTTTAAGCTGTCTAGATCAACATGGCTTATATTTTTCACATAAAAGCAAGCCATCCTTAAAATCTGCTGCCATTACATGGTTTGAAACTTAAAGTTCTGCTCTACAGTTATTATGTACTTCTGAAAGTGGGACAGGTATAAGGTGAAGTTGTGTGCATTTGCAACAAACATATTGGAAGAATGTTGCCATACCTCTGTGCTAATTTTATGTACTGTGACTGAAATTTCTTTATATGTGGTATTAGAGAAACAATGCACTGTCTAAACAGACAGCTGATCTAAATGGCTGCTCCCATGTGTTGAGAAATGAGCCTGAACTAATCCCAAGTACACTAACTTTAGCAGTTATTAAAATAGGGAAAATGAATTTTGCCAGAATAGACAATACTAAATTATGAATGTGCAATAAATGAATTATAAAATATCAAACACTTAAAAAAATGTATTGGCTAGTTTGTGTCCAAATTACCTCTGAAGTCCAGGAAGTGATAAAGACCAAGTGGAGAAGGCAGGCTTTTGAAAGGTACACATCTGAAGTAAGGCCAAGCTGTATACTCTATAACCCATATTACACCCATCAATCACACACCAAAAGAAAAGGAATTAAAAGTTATGCAAGGTCCTTTATAAATAACCAGGATAACCAGTGAGGTAAACCTTGGAAATTCTTTTTCGTTAAAAATCAAATACCTGTGCAAATTACAAAACTGTAGAGCAGAACCAAAGTTATTTTACACAAAAATGTTCTGTTGTCACAGTGACATGATCTTTTGACCCAAAATTCAAAAGGTTTCTTTCTTGCACCAAGTCCTAGCCATCCACAAATCTTGATCAAGCTATATGGTCTATAACTAAACTTATTCTGCTGAAACCGATTTTTTTATCTGAGTCAAAGTGACCGTGACATTTGTCCTTCTGATCCCAAAATAATGATTGCACTGATTGCACTTTTTATTAATTATCTTCTCAGGTGTACTTAAAGGTAAAAATCAAATTATCACTTACACCTTACACAAATTCGCACCTTACATGTATGTCTAAAAAATGAAAAACTATAATAAGAAGAAAAATAAACAAGACAAAAAATTTGAGGACACAAAATAATCATGATTTTTATTAATTGACAGTGTATGACAATTTATCCAAGCTATCCACAAAATTTGGTTGTGGTATATGGTTCAGAACCAAAGTTATTATGCAGAAAGGTGCAAAGGTGGCTCACTGGTTAGCAAGCTGGACTTGCAACTTGAAGGTTGTGATTATGGACAAGGCACTTTACTCCAATGCCTTGGCATAATATGTTGATATTCTGTTAAGTTCCAGCATTTCAATATTATGCAGCAACAATTTTTCTTCTGTGAGTCACTGTGACATTGACCTTAAAACTGTTGACCACAAAATCTATAGGTTTCTTCTTTAAATTAAGTGCATGCAGTCCACAAAGTTTGGTAAAAGTACCCAAGTATGTGGTCTACAGCTGAAGATAATTGTGTGCAAACCAAAAATGGGCAAACAGATGGATGGACAATGTCAATGCAAGATACTCTTTGCCTTCAGTGGGGCACATAAAAAGCATGATAAATTATATCTTTTCAGGAGATAATTTTTAGATATTCCCTCACAGGACATTCAAATGGTCTGTCCTTTCCAATCCTCTCTCCCAAAATAGTGTCTGAATCTGTCTGAGAACATATTTCTATTTTCTTTCTTCAAACACAGAAAGAGAGGAATTTTCACAACTGATTAAAGGTTTAACTAAAATTATCCAAGATTTTTGGACAACTGTCATGTCTGATAATAAATGCTATCATTGGATCAGTGTTACCTGTTGAAAAGATAAGATGCTTTCATGATAAGGTACAGCATCTAAAACAGTACATTTTGAGTGTCTGCACCAGTTGACACACAGAACAAGTTGCTCCATGATCATTACTTGTTCTTGTACACAATTTTTGTAAGTTACAGGGACAACATGTTTTTTACATTAAGTGAATATTTTCTTACTTTGCAAGTTTAAAAAATAGTAAAGAATAAATAACTATTGTTTGGTAACTGGTTCCCATTGGCAAATGATGCACACCCTCTACATACCTTGAATCAATTTGCTTCATAATCACTTTCAGAGTACATGTATCTTCATTTTTGTATTAATCTACACACCTGTGTTCATGTTTATGGGGGTCCGCTTGTTGTTATGTCTATCCTCTTCATCACTGTCAAAATCTTCACTGTAGGGATAGTCATTGTCATCCTGAGAAGCATTATCTGATTGTTTCCTGGAGGCCATTGTGAGTAATAATGTTGCTGCACCACTCAAATAACTCTATAGGTCAGACTGAAAACAGAGTCACTTTCCCATTTTTAACATGTCACACACTGCTCACCTGCAATAAAAAAATAACAAATTTGAAATATATATATATATATATATATATATATATATATATATATATATATATATATATATATACCTTATCATGAAAGCATCTTATCTTGTAATTCTCTATAATAACTTCTATATATCTTGATTTCTGTAGTAGGAGTCCAGATGGACTGTGTACTTAGATGAGAAATAATTACTCTCTCGACATATGGGTATGTCTGTATGTCTGCTACGCATGAATGCCTATACCACTGAATTTGTATCATCATTATTTGGTGATGTATGCATGGTTGAGATGGTATAGGGGTTGGTGCTTACAGGCAAGGCCATGGGTACTGTAACCCATGGATCTGGGTTTGAATCTCCGTAGAGTACAAATTAAAATTCTCTAACCTGTATGATTATATATATATATATATATATATATATATATATATATATATATATATATATATATATATATATATATATACAAATAAATAATATTATCATACAGGTTAGATGATAATTAATTACAAGGTCGACATACGGGTATGTCGTCTGCTTTGCACGAATGCCTATACCACTGACTCTGTAGCATAATTTTTTGGTGATGTGCGCATGGTCGAGATGGTATAGGGGTTGGTGCTTGCAAGCAAGGCGATGGGTGTCGTAACCTGCAGATCTAGGTTAGAATCTCTGTAGAGTATGAATTAAAAATTCTCTAACCTGAATGATAATATTATTTATTCGTATTTAAAAATGCTGTTAATGTTATCAAGCATTCTCCTGTAGAATCCAGGGATAGCACTTTCCGCTCTGTTTGGTGTATATTTGTAATTCTCTCTCTCTCTCTCTCTCTCTCTATATATATATATATATATATGCTGTACATGTACAAAAAAAACACTATCCATTTGAAGGACACCTGTTCATGAAGTATGCTTTTGAAACTGTGATGAAGAATTCTGATGTGATTAATCTTTATACTACGACACCTGTTAAACGTGAACAGAGAGAGACACTGATTATTACTGTGGAGAATAATATGTTTATATGTAAATGTATAAATACAGTAAGTCTCTCAGATACCAATATAAGGTACACCTGTCTGTTGAGTACAAACTTGTCCTGACACATGATTATCCTTTATTGACAGATTTCACTACATTTTACCAAAAAAAGGCATCATACATGTAGTAAGTCTCTATTGATGTGAATGAAATTTTACCACCATTGTATGTAATACAGAAATTACTTGACAATTTTATGACTCTTGAACTCTCACAAACCCTGATTGCCTCTTTTCCATGATAGAAAGGTATCTGATCAGTTATAGAGGACACCAGTAAATATTATAGTAAAAACAAAGAAAATATTCCTCTCACTCTGACATGCATTCTAGTAGACTGATTTTGTCGAAAGATTTTAAGTATTACCAGTGCTAGAAATCCAAATTGATGGTGAGACAACTCTGGAAAATATAAAACTTGAAGGTGGCATCACTTGGTTGTTGCTGAGATGTTTATGTGAAAATTAAGGTTTGGTTTAGTTTTGTGGGGTTTAATACCATTTTTCAGTACATGATAGGCTATATATGGTGGCCAGTACATTTGGTAGAGAAAAAACCTGGGAAAACCCCAGGAAGAACCAACAACCCATGGGAAGCTACTGGCAAGCTTTCTCACACACCTTCGTTGGTCGAGCCAAGACTCGAACCCATGCGGACAGAGGTGAGATGTGAGGGATCTGTAAAGGTGAGTATCTTATACCACTCGGGCAGCAAGGGTTCCTATGTGAAATTCAAAATTGAGTCTTTAACTGGCTTCAAATGATATGACATTACTTATATACTGTTGACATTAAGATAAGAAGATTCACCTTTGTCTGTTTGTGTATATAGTATTAATAAGACTGGGTCTTTGCTTTTCAACAAATGAATTGACATGCATGCAGTATTTAACAGTACACAGCCTACATATAAATCAATATTGATGAAAGTGTAAATTATTATCTTTTGATATAATGAAAGAGCCCATGGACTCAAACAGCATCAGCATTCTTTTGCTAATAGAAATCCTATTGTACAAAGATTTGTGATGGCAATCAAAGGCAGTAACATTGTAGTCTGAACTTTAGTAGAGTTCTAAATTGTGAAATTTGTTAAGAAGGGGTCAAAACATTAGCTTTTACCATCCATATTTGAAAATTCCTTCCATTAATGGATGATACTTTTTCCTTAGGAGAGAGATGTAGAAAAAAACTAAAAAGCTATGAATGTGAGAACAAACACTCACTTTCTCAAAAAAACATAAATTTGTCCATATGCTATGGCTGGCCCACCCACAATGATGCATTTAAAGGGCAAAGTTCTAAGCCACACATGGACCAAAACACCCACCAATTTTTTTGAAACAGAAAATGGTAAAAATCAAACTTGTCATAGGTATTCTTAATGTAAAGCCTTGATTTCAATCCATGAAGTTCTTTAAAAATTATTAAATAGAAATGAAATTGAAGGGCAAAGTTCTAAGTCAAACAAGGACTATAATTATGTAAAATGTTGCTGAAAAATGGTGACAACTGAACTTGACCAAGGCTTTCTTAATGTAAAACCTTATACCAAATTTGGTTACAATCCAAGAAGTCCTTCAAAAATTAATGAGTGTTAATTAAATTTGTGATGGATGTGACATGACAGATAGACATGGATAACACCATATGCCTCCCTCCACTGATATGGCGGGGACATAAAAAAAAAAATCTTATGGATGATAATGAAAATAATGATTATTCATTCCACTTTCTTAATGTGTACCTTCTTTTTACTTTTTGAATTTTACAACATATGTTACAGGTCAATAATGTTACCAGGCTGCCCTTCCCATGTTTTTGCCAAGATTTTCATCAGGTAGCAAAAGAACTATTTCACATATGTAATATAGACTTCTTGAAATATTAACCAAAGGAAAAACCGAATAACAAATATCTGCAGCAGTAACAAAAATACTGCTTGCTTGCATAGCTTGAAAATTACGATCGTCGGAGATCTGAATCTGCTCTTTCTTGACTGTGGACCTGTCATATATTACCATAACTACACCGTCAATACTTCTTAATTGTTCCTATCAATTGAATAAAATGTGCTGTTTACTTCTTAAAACATCTGAAAAGTGCCATAAATGTGCAGTGATGCAAGTAGTAGTCAACTGTTCAATAGTGAGAGATTGGTATTGTAGCACATTACCAAAAATCTGCAAATTTAGCATGCAATATGTGAAGCATCAGTCTAAGTTTGATCTTTGTCAATTAAATGTTTGTTTTTCCTCAACCTCAGCTAAAAACAAGCATCTACTGTATGGGATTACAGAATTTCGCATATCAGACTTACTTGGCTTATGCAGACCTGGGCAGCATTGGGTCATTCTAGTCCTGGACCAGTGATCTAAAAACCAAAGTTTTCAGGCCAGGTCACACAAGCTACCATTATAATATATTGAAATTTCACATCTATAATATACATTATTTATCAGATAATTTCACAACAGATAGTTTTCAAATGATATATCTTACAAAAGCCATGATACTAAAAAATTACCACTCATGTGAATAATAATGCTATGGTATGCTGACCCCCCCCCCCCCCCCCAAAAAAAAAAAAAAAAACCTGACATAATTTTTTCCTGGGTTGGTAAATCTCATTGTAAAAAATAAATAATAAAGCCTTGACTAACTAAAGTGCCAATGTGTGTACAATGTATACCGTATTTCCACAAATACCTTTTATGTCAATGTCAATATCATTAGGTAGAAGCTGCTACTCATTGCCACAAGGATCAACATCTTAATGCTATTGATTTTTGTGGCAATGAGGCTCTTAAACCTTGTATCCTTGTGATGTCTATGTTGATTTGCCAAACAATATAAGCTTCCTGAGTGATTAGTCAATGAAGAAGCCCAAAACTGATCATAGTGCCATATACATTTTTATTCTTTTTGATTATGTATCTATTCCATTATCACGCAAGAACAGCATAAAGTCTGAGTGTGTTTGACTGACTTCTCATTGTCATGGTAAAGTATGTGGGCCAGTATTTAATTATTTATAGACATAGATGCTAAAACTTTTAGTTAAACACTGTAAATCAAATTAAAAAATTAGAGCTATATTTATATAAAAATGTTATATAAAAAATACATTCCCTCCCCAATTATTTTTTGCTGTTTGCAGTAAAAGAAGACATTTCCGCAAAACAGATGCTTTTTTCACCTAACATGTCCATAAACTCCCCGTTTCAACACTTTTACTACTAGTCATAACAACGGAGATGAATTACTGTGAAACTGTTTATTTTTGTGGGCCTCATTTCAGTCTGTAGTTTTTCAAAAGATGACATTTTGACTGGTACTTCAATTTGTGGACATGCCTCTGATGAATGTGGCATTGATGGCAAAAACATTATACACTGGTTCTTCATTATAATGCTGTTTAGTGGAGCCATAAAAGTATACAGTGATATAGGTGAGGTCAGCTTATAGCGGGGTATATTATATCGAAAAATATAATTCAACCATTATAAATCTATGACCATACCCGTGTTATATCAGGAACTATCTTATAGTGAGATGCTTTATAATGAGGAATCACTGTATGGGTATTATACTTCATGGTCTGTAAAGCCTTAAACCAAATTTGGTTTTAATCCAAGAAGTCCTCCAAAATTTAACAAGTGTTAATTAAGTTTGTGATGGATGTGGCATGTCAGATACACATGGATAACGCCAGATGCCCCCCTCCATTGATATGGCAGAGCCATAAAAAAAACAAGCAGCAACAAAAGTGCCATTAAAATTGTTACCACATGAATAATTAATAGTAAATCTACACTCTGTGTAATGTTAAACTCAGTGTGAAAATTTCTCATATAGTGTATAAAAGTATAAATTTATAGTACATACAGATACATGTGTATATCATTTTAAGTCTTATGGCTCCAGATATAAATTATTCATCTATGACTGTAAAATGATGCAATGAATGAAACACTTCATGAAAAGGTAGCCTATCATTTAAATTCAAAACTTTCTCTGAATTTCTTATTTACACCCAAATTTCAACTGAAAAGATTAATCTCAGTACCACCTAAATTAAGCCACTCATGAGTCTCAAATAATAATAATGATCAAGACTAGTCAAAATGCATTCTCCAAAGCACCACCAGTTTTGGGGAGACAGAACAGGCCCCCAAAATATAACTGGAAGAGATACAAAGTATAACAGCCCTCGAAATTCAAACCAAAGTCCTCTGGATAACAGTCAGATTACACACAAACCAAAAGACTATAAAAATTACTTTAATCTTTGCTACCAAATATCCTTGAAGATATTGATGACAACTGCATGACATTTTAAGTTCTAAGTACTAATAACTTGTGACAATTATTCAATATTATGAAAGATTATTCAGGAAAGATTAAAAAACTATGCATTCAATTATGTTTTTTCCACAATAGAATACAAACGATTAAAATTTCTGTATTTATTCATCTTTCTGGAATTAAATTTTTCAGGAAAAGTAAGTACAAATACATGAATAATTGCTTCTTAGTTAATGTAGCCTTCCATTGTTTAGCACAATCATAGCACCAATGACATGGCAGATGACAAATGTACTGATAAACTGTTAGATTTTCTAAGAAACAAACGACTTTAAAAAAAACATTATTCAGTATGAGAAAATGACACTGTCCATGAAAAAAAAAAAAAATCTCCAATCAAATCAAATAATTGGTTGATTGGTTATCATGAACCAATCATCAATCTTTAAATTTGAAATTATTCTCAACACTAGTAAGCACTTCTTTGCTCCTAAAAATATTCCTTCAAATTTTAAAAGCTTTTGCTTAGCCTCATTACAACTCAGATTTCTAACAAATGAGTAAATATTTGAGTCTTGTACTGGAAAAGTTTGATGAATTCCCAGCCGTGGAGATGTTAGGACATTGCTACACCCTCCAACCATGCGCTAAATTTGCCTCTGAATCTCACAAACTTATCCTACTCTACAAGTGCTCAAAATGCTACAAAACATCCCAAGCACAAATGAATGTTGTTTGTAGTACCAAACTGGACAAGGACTGGGATTTTCTTGGTTGATTGGGACCTGGGCCCATCATGTTGGGAAAAATAATCTGGTCAATTTGGAATAAAATTTCAGGACTCTGCTAATGAAATCAGGAATTCTAAATGATTCTGAATTTTTTTCACATTGGAATTCTAATTATTTTTGGCCCATGAGGACATCTAAACATTCCCTAAAGGAAACAACAAAAGCAAAGTTGTGATCGATGATCAAAGCCAGTTCTTCTGCATCACACTCAGGCACACATGCCATGATTTTGATATCCTGAGTAGCTGGACTTGTTAGCATACCCTCCACCACTATTTTTCACTGTATTATTGATATAATAGTGAATCAACACTTACTTTGGCATTCAACTCCTAGTCACATGCAAGGTATTTAATCTCCATTAAATTTTAAAATAATGTTTTTGAAAACTAGATATCCTTCTTCTACAGGTCCACCATGGTAGCCTAATTTACATTGTGCACTGGTAATCAGTCATCACTCTCTTTTAAGGGCTATGTACAATAACTACCAAAGCGTTTTATATGATGTAAAGTGTTATTTACTTCCTTGTGACATGGTATCTGTGCAGAATATTGAAAATCAATAGTTTTTTTTTATCAATAAGTTGATTAAATGGGCCAAGACAAAATAATTAAGATGTTTGGAAAAATGGAAAAAGGTCACCAGATACAAAATGTATCTGTTTGGGTACAACACTAACAGCCCCAGGTTAATTTCTGCAAGTCACGCTACCAATTATGCCATTTAGAGCACTGAATAAAAATAGAATTAGTAGTAAACACATCTGACATAATAGAGTTTAAGTTAAATGAGTTATACATGTTCCCTATTCCTAACTCGGTATGCACAGACGGGTATGTCTTAGATTGTGATTCCACTATTGTATTATAATTTAAAAGTTCTTTGGTCAAATTTATGAAAAAATAGCAGGCTAGACTGCATTTTAACAGGTCCCCTTCTGCCATAATTGGTACTACACTGTATCATCACACAAGTGGGGATACTGGGACATGCAACAAAAAGTCATCTACAATCTGTATCTGCATCTGCCTGATACTACAAACCCTTTTAATAGAGTATTACTTCGAGTGTACAGTCAGAAGCATAGGGAGTGAACATAATGTTTTCAGAAAATTGCTGGTAGGCTGAAAAAGGAAAATTTGTAGCTGGAATTTGAACTGCAGTAGATGTAAAAGATGCATGATTGTTACTTATTCTTCATTCTGTGCAGTATACTTTGAACTAGCAGACGGAAACATTAACATGTAATGCATGGAACAGTTTGTGCCTGCAGCTAACAATACTACATCCATTTTTATAACAGTTAATGATTGTTGGTAACTGGTTCTATGCAAACCCTCTATACTCTCTGTTGACATCCACTGACTTATCTTTACTGCTTGCTAACTGTTGATTAGAGTGCTTATATGGTCTATTTATAAAGTTCAAAAATATATTTACTGTTTGGCTGCATATATATCATGGGTAGAAAATTCAATTGCCTGGAACAATGAAAAATTAATGCTGGGCACATATTTTTCCCAATGTAAAAGCCCAGTCAGGCAACCAAACAATATTATAAACAAAATTATCATATTAAAAATTATAATTAAAATTTGTATATATTTTCCACTGACAAACATTTGATCATTAAATTGGCTCTTGTGGTACCTATAGCATGGTGCCTGAATTATGTCTATGTATCTGAAGTTGGGGTTCTGGTGACTGTTATTGTTAAGGGGTCGCACTAACCCACAGGTGTCAGATACTTGCTTTGTAGATATGGATCAAATAATGAGAATGTCATTGCTTTGATAGCTCGCACAACATGATTGATACTTGCTCTGTATATGGATCAAATAAAAGAGAATTTCATTGACAAAAAAACTTGCTTACAGAGGAGTCAGCTGTTGGAATATGTGTACAAAAATGAAAAGTATGTATACTTTTACAATGATGTTGGTGTACTGGAGAATCTTGTTTCACTTGACACTGAATGCATATGATTTAGTATTACACTTTCTCATTGGTCTGTTGAAGAAATGAGCCTTTCACCATAGTACATATGAGGCTATTCCCTTTGGCTGAATATAACTAAAGGAATACAGCAAGTACCAATCACAATTGTTGTTGCATACTATATCAGCTTCTGATGTCATCTAAATAACTAAAAATACCAAGTTTACAGTTGCTTGACAGTTTAGTCACTGGAATGATATTACTGGATTAATGATAAGGTAAACTGTAATGATATAATCTCAGATAAACATAAAACATGGATAAGTTTCTGGTCAAAAGTTATCCAAGTGCTATATTTTTTCCATTAAGCAGGATTGATGATCATTTTGTAAGTAATACCCATATGTATAATTTAAACTAGTGTTATTCCAGTATATATATATATATATATATATATATATATATATATATATATATATATATATATATATATATATATATATATATATATATATATATAATGGATGTAGTCTCCCATTCAGCTTTTAAATACCAGGATGAGGGACAAGTTTATACATGTATTATTTATTTTATTCCAAATAAATTTCAATAACAAATCGCAATGCAATAAATAAATACATTTGAATTGTTTCTGTGTAGATTTCTACTTAAGGTTTTCTCTTCTGACAAAGATCTGAGAAGTCATGCCCGAAGACACACACAATTATACACAGACATATACACATGCATACAAGTAATACAAATACAAAAAGAGATTACCATCAATATATATATATATATATATATATATATATATATATATATATATATATATATATATATATATATATATATTAGTTGTATGACGTTTATTACAGCAATCTTGTAGGCACTTACCACATTTATTTACTGGGCAACCAAAAATATCTGCTCTGGAACCAGATATTCAAAGCTGCTTGTCCATGGATAACCATGGATTTTCAAACATTTTCTACCCCTGTACTTATAGTAAATAATATTTTTAGTCATATCAATCTGACATAACTTTATTCATAACATCTTTCCAAATGGGAAACTATTGACAACACCTATTTCCCTTCTACCAAAGGGAAACTATTGACAACATCCACTCCCCTTCTACCAGTTGGTAGAAGGGGAGTTGGTGTTGTCGATAGTTTTCATTCTGTACCAATAAGAACGGGTGCCTGTGATGTCTGGGTGCATTGTGTTAGTTAGGAATAGCACAACACCCACTTTGGCTGGCTTCCACATAATAGATACTATTTTTACTTCTATTCCATGCGAAGTACCTGCGTTCGATGCCCTTGTAAAATGGAATTCATCCAAGACTTGGCTCTGAGTTGATTAGATGAGACACGAATACATACACAATTTTATGTCCCGTACGGCGTTCAAAACTAAAACATGAAGCCAGTGATCACCGGTATGTCATTTGTTTACCTCCACAGCAACAAGCAACGACCGGAAAGCGTCTGACGTTTCAAAAATGTGTGCACCGGAAGTCTGTGTTCTTCGTCACTTCCTGATATAAGAACCCGGAAAAGGGAAAAAGACTGCAGCATCCGAACCTTTTTAAGCACAAGTTTAGCTGATTTATATTTAGAATCTTGGCGGATTCTTAAAACAAAAATGGTTATCAAAGTGTATCTATCGACCGTTTCGAGCAACACATATGTAAGCATTAATGCATTTTACAGATCATCCATACATCCTAAATTTATCCCATCGAGAGATGTTTTCGACAGAAGAATATCATGTTACACTTGATTGGGTGGGAGTGAGCTTCAAAGTTTAAGCATCTTTATTTTACTTTAATTATTATTTCCATTTGTTTTTATTTGCTTTATTAAAATGCTTCTAAAAGCCAGTATATGCAGGCATAATACTTTAAGGTCCACGGTCGCCGTTAGAACTTCCTGAAATAAGCAAACTTCGACACGTTCGGAAAAACGGTAACTTGCAAATGATTTAGAGGGATGCTAAGCATTTTTCAACGATAAATGAATTTTGCAGATATAATTGAACACCTTCAATCATGATTTTAATAGTTTATCACAATATTATAATGCAGGCGTTAAGGTTCACATTAATTATCCTCGACTAGTCCTACAATGTAAGACGTCTACCGTGATATTTATGTTGGGTTGACATCTTCTTGCTTACATTAATGGCGTTGTGTAGCGTGATCCACGGTTGACTGATGGGGGAACTACAGACCAAATTTTCAGGAATATTTCGCACATTTACTCTGTCTTTTTCATAATGGTATCAAATTCTGACACAAGCAAGTGGACACGTCTTAAAGTTCCATCGACGTTCACTAGGTTGAAATGCAATGGTAGCCAAAAAATGACAAAGTCGGTCAATGTTGGAGTATATTTCTTTAATGAAATGAAGAAAAATATACTAATGTTGACGAAAGTGATTATATAGCTTCATTTCATTTAAGAAACTTATCTCTTCTTTAACTGACTTCAACATTTCTTGGCAAGGATTGCATTTTAACCAACTGAAATGTATATCAGTGGAACTTGAAAACATGTCCACTTGCTTGTGTCAGAATTTGATTCCATTACAAAAAAGACATCAAAGTAAGTATAGTCAGACTAACGCAATTAGACTTTAATTTGTGGAAAAGTGTCAATATGGGCTGCCAAGTGTGAGATATTCGCAAAAATTTGGCCTCTAGTTCCCCTGTCAGTTGACTGGGGATCACACTACACAGCACTGTTTATTTATGCAATAAGACATCGACCCAAAGAACATAAATACAGGGATGGTGCTGGCTTTAAAAAAGTTGTCGCCAAAAAAATCGCAAATCTCAATATTTTGTCGCCAATTTTCAAAAGTGTCGCCAAGCAAGGAGTAAGAATTTTTCCATGTCTATTAATGTAGTAGGCAATGAAAATTGAAAAAGATGGAGTATTTATTACTTTATAGACAGCAAACAATACAATACCACAATATTACAGAATAAATCATTGCATGACTATTTTGTATGCTTATTTATAATGTTTTGCACTATTAAAATGTTGTTTCATAAAAATAATAAAATCAAATGTCACATGAGTATGCGTCGTGATTTTACGGCTGCCCACTTACTGAATGCAGTTTCAAAATCAAAGTCTCATTTGTTTGTGCCGATTCTCATTAGATTGTAGGTTGTAGTACGCAGCAAAGAAAGTGTTCCTCATGGCGCTGATAATGGCATTTTTGCTTTTGCTGATAGCAGCAATCTTAGCTACTTCCATAGTCTTTGCATCCCGCATGACGGTCTGTACAAAGGTATGGCTGTCGTCACCTGAAATAAATGCATTATCGAATAAAAAATATCTTTTTTCCCTACATTTGCAGTCTCTCTCTCTCCGGTTCTCTGGTTTATGATTTATACCTTGCTATTGTATCACACTACAAGCATATTTATTGTTTTACTACAGTCCTGTAATGCAGTCAGTGATGTGTAATAACACGCATCTCTTTGATGTATTTAACTTCAGATAAATTGGGTTGTTCCACTTAGTGTACTTTACCTATGCAAATTAGCCTAATGGGCTCTCCCTCAGCAGTGCTCAAAGGTTTGACACTACACATCACCCTAGCTATTGTGAGCCAATTCAGTAAATCTCTTAAAGTTGTCTATCTCTGACCGCCTTACCTTTTTAATTGTCTTTAGAACAGTTGTATAAACAGTAGAATGTTAATCTGCCTGTATTAGCTAGAAGAGAACCGTGTATATTTCAGTGTCATAGGGTCATAGGGGTGTGATTGACGCACGGATAATCTGCACAGGGAAAATTGAAAGTATGCTCTGATATGTATACAATTTACTGAAAATAGTTGACCTTTTATTGGGCAAGAAAGCCTTATACATTTGCGTAAAATTAATTTATGTATGAGAATAAACAGTCACCTTGGAAATATTCAATCTGGATGGACCTAATTGTTTGAATGTAAATTATTGAAGATTGTTCTAGAAGTATGAAACGCACCCCCCCCCCCCCTTCACACACACACACAAAATCCAGCCCCCGTTTTGCAATTATTCCTGTAGTAGTAGCAATTCCAAATGTAACAAATGTACCAGTAATTGTAATTCAAGGAAGATTGCTAGACATTGTTGAGAAAACGTATGAAATTTTCAGTCAGGATATCTTAACATCCCTTTGAGGTAATTTAGAATCTAGATCTCAGCGAAAATATTATGCACATAATTATGTGAAAACAAAGTCAAGACATCGGAAGGTAAATTGTGGAAATATGCACACACATTTTTTTTTTAAAGAAACGTCATCATGATCGATGGCAAAAGTAAAATATAAATGAGTAAAATTAACAGATGTAACTCTATTACTTACCCCACCTGAATTCATGTTTGGTGACACACTCCTTCTTCAAAATATCACAACCAGTTGTGAATGAATTGATGACTTGCACCTTGATACACATATCACAGAACATCAGTTTTAATTTTGCATCATATCTCAGCCACGGACACCCAAATTTCCAACTGTCAAGAAATTTTCGGGATTTCGGGGTCCGTTGATCATGATGTGGTGTTGTACTTAAAGTATTGCTACTAGCTGCATTACAAGTAGATGATGCTGGACTGTCAGGTATAACATCTGGTTCAGTGACTGGGTTGTCTGATGCACTTGCGCTAAATCCAAATGCTGTTAATTTTGTTAACTTACTCATAGGATGAGATGATGAACACGAAAAGTCTAACTTACATTTACTCATGATAGTATATAGGTCTGATTGAGACTGAATTTTATTTTTCATTTGCTTCGTATTTATACTTAACGATTGGTGCTTCAAAGGTAATCAGTTTTCTTTGAAGTTTCAACAAAAAAAAAAATTTCTGGTACATTTATCCAAAAAAAAAAGAAGGATTAGCCGTCGTTTGGTCGATTGTAGCTGGTCTGGTAGCATGACTATTGGAGTGTATCACCGCATACACTACTCAGGCCAGATGTCAGCATAAGCGGTCAATATGAACAATGGATTTGTTTATGTAACAATAGATAGATTCCGGTGCATTGTATACCCAAGTTTGCAGCTTCCTTTCATGGTGCCTTTGAATTCCTCCACTCCAAACCCAAGATTGTATATACAAGTTTTAACAGCCAAAAATGTTGTCACCAAAAAAATCGACAGATGGTATATTTTGTCGCCAATCATGAAAAAAAATCGCAATTTGCGACATTGGCGATGCACAGGGCGATCCCTGAAATATCAGGGTAGACGTCTTACATTGTAGGACTAATCCTTGACCTGCTATGGTTCATGCTATTAATGTGAATTTTAATGCTTGCAGCATAATATCCTCCCAACAGAAAATTCTACAGTGAAGTCACAGCAGTCATTTCATCTACTTTACAATGCATGTGACTTCAAAACCAAACAATAATCCAGCAAAACTCTTGAGCTGTCAAGAACATATTTCTATTGAGAACAGGTGACTGGACTAGATACTGGCTTGTGACCATTTATCATGATTATCTGTGAAACGATATGCCTGTGTCATGTATCCATACATATCGTGATACACAACCAATTATACAATACATTATCGATACACATATCAACTTAAAGGTCTTGTCATTTTTAGGACAGTGGTAGAGTGGTGCCGTTTCAAATGTGTTAACTTATTGATTGTATTTCCAATATGCAGATTGACCTAGGCTTATCATCTGTTCATATGCCATTTTCAACCTTGACAAGATAAAAATACCTGCTGGTCATTGGTGATTCTAATTCAACCTTTTTTGCTATTTTGGGCATCTCTATTAGATCAGATGCAGACTTTATTTTGGTCACCATGGCCTTTGTTTTGTATTGTATGAATGCTTTAAAAACTTCTTACTACCAATGTTAACTCTTCACTTAGATTTGGAAGGCATTATGATATTATCTTAAGAACAGAATAAATAGTGCAATTACCTCGTGCAAGGAAAATTTTATGTAGAACATTTCCAGGTGCAGGAGCGGAGATGACTAACAACCGAATCCCTCACACTCTACTTCCTATTGATGCCAAAAACTGCCGCAACCATTGGCATTCATTTCTGTCAGTGAAAAAGGAAAACTATTGACAACACCCACTATCCTTCTACAGATTAACCAGTGTTTTCCCTTTGGGGTGCAAGATTGACAGTCAAAAATCTCCTTGGTATCAGAACTGGGGGTCAGATTGAGTAAAAACCAAACCTTGGTGTCAGAACTGGGGGTCAAATTAAAAATGTGGGCATCTTTGACACACAAATGAGGGTAAAGGGAAACACTGGATTAACACAAGTTGACTAACTTATGTGGTTCTAAATCTGCCACATCGCTGATTCCATGCTATTTTTTTTATCCTGTCAGTGCGTTCAGCCACTTATAACATATCTTACCCTAAAGGAGACATTCCAAACTTATTCCCCATGTACAATTTAAGTCCTTTACTGATCATTTAATAGCCACTTTTACATGAATTTTTTCCGTTGCTACTTGAATTTACTTATCTACTTGAATATACTTTAAATGCCTAAACTTCCAGTGTTTCACAAAGTGAATAAGCTACCTTCAGATCTGATTGGTAGGTATTGTTTACCCTGGACTAGAACAAATAATAACCACAGATCAGAATTGAATGTAGCATATTTCACTGTATGACACACCAGAAGTGTAAGCCTTCAAATACAATCCAAGTAGACAAGATACAAAGCAACAGAAAAACTTTTTTAAAAAGTGGCTATTAAATGATCAGTAAAGTACTTAAATTATACATGAGAAGAAGTTTGGAATGTCTCCTTTACATTGATATACGTCATCATCGGCTGAATATACAGATGGGATAACAAAAATGTATAGCACAGAATCGGGGGTGGGGGGCTGATTTCAAACCACTTGAGTTAGTCACATTGTGTTTATTTGTAGAAGGTGAGTGAGTGTTGTCAATAGTTTTTCTTTTTCACTGACAGAAACGAGTCCTTGCGCCCACAATAGGTCTCTCAGATGAATTATCAATTTAAAGAATAAAATAGCAACAACTAACAATTATTCACGACTGATGAAGATTAAAGTGACTTGTACAAGTTAATTTTTTTTGTTAATTTTTTTTGTTTTGTTTTTTGTATCAATTCTTTACCTCTTTTATCGATATGTGTATTGACACGACAAAATTATTGATACATTGATGCATCAGTGAATTGTTTCATCCCTAATGGTGATGTCCCAGTTATAATGATTGTCTGCATGTGTCCATTTTGCAAGCAAAGTTTTTGTCACGTCGGCATCTGCTACAAGAAGATGGTCAGTGGTTGTACCTTTGTGGCAGGTATGACCTAAATTTATATTACAGTACTATAATATATAACTTCCCAAACTCACCATATACATGTTAGTTAACACCTTAGTCACACCTTTGGGGTCCAGCTACACTTGGACAAATGTTGCATTTTCACCTGTAAACTCAGAGTCAACTGCATGTAACCCTTATTTGATGATAGATGTGATGCAATCTCTATCCACAACAGATGTGATGCAATCTTTAACCTTGATGTGGAATTGCAATGAATGGAACTAAATGTAAACAATATATTGCCTTGTAAGCCCTATGGTTTTGTCTTCCTTGCATCAAGCATGGTGACCATTTTGAACTATAACCATGTGACTGGAACTTCTGGTTGATGTGAGCTTGCAGTTCAGCTCACATGATTTTTCATTTCTCCACATGTGACAGTTGGGCAGTTAATCCCCCCACCCATGCTTGCTCCGCAGTGGAGGGGTAAGTACCGACAAATCACCACCATGATTTGACAAGCACATCTTGTGCAACTTCACTGCAGAGGGGGCTGGTCGACATTACTGATTGACATTTGAATAGCCAATTGCATGAAGACCACACATGGAAAGACTGAGATGTTAGAGTGATTTACAATAGGACACCATTTGAAGAATCAATTGTCTTTATGTCAATTATATATTTGGAGGAAAAATAATCATTTCAGAAGATTGATATATTCAGTACGCGTGTGTTTAGAAAAAGTGATTGTCTTCTATGCAATATTTCTAAAATGTATAGTTTCTGCTATGCTTTTTTGAAGTCATATGGCCAAAATACATTGCATATTTCTCTCCATCTAAACATACACTTTCAAGTATGAATACACTTACAAAATGTGTTTATAATATACATACAACATAGAGAATTTTCTACCTGATGAAAAAGTATTGCTTAAAACCAATGTTAAATGCAAATATGCATAATGAGAAATACAGAACACAGTTCAAATAATACAACCAGAGCACACACACAGACTTCTCCCTATTCTGTCCAAAAGGAGAAGTCACTTCTCCCTAAAATTCAAGTCTAGCTTGACCCCTGATGTGCTGAATAAATGGTGTTAAACCCACAAGACCAAAACCAAAAACTTAACATTTTGCTGCTAGTGCAATCGCTAATTCATGATATTCCAATTTTTTTGCGATATTGAGACTGTGTTGTGAGTGGTCGCCACTATATTTGGTGGAGGAAGAGCAAATCGCCAACATCTAAACAAGCTGACTTTTGAGAATAATTTGAGAAGATTTATTTCTATCCATTTAATTATTTTGCAAACGGTAAGTGTGTATTGGTCTCCTGTAATAATCACATAAACAATAAATGATAAACAGCGCTTGTGGATGCTAGATTTTAAGGTGGCTAATTGTTAAAGATGCCTTTTATTTCCAAATGCACATGTCAAAGAAATCTCATGGTTTATATTATTAACCATAATCACCTAGTCACCTTGATATCGGCAGCATACATCAGAACAATCTTTGACACCGATTGTTCAGAGTCGGCACATTCACTATTATGATTAAAATAAAACTGATAAGTTAAAATGTTAACATTTATTTCCTATTTGTCAAAACTTGCTTTAAATAGTACATTCACGTTATCATGTCTGAGTGAAAATGTGAGATTGACATTGACTGAAGGGAAATGACAGACTGTCAGTATATTGTGTGATATAAAGGATCAATAGATGAAATGAACTGCAGGCAGTTATGTATTTAAAGAATGCTGTACATATAAATGTGAAATAAAGGTCCTGGTATATGTACTGTAGTGAGATCGCAGAACATAAAGTGTTACAAACTGAAAATTCTCTTTTTTCAGACTTGCCCACAGGCAGGTACTTTGCAAACATGAGCTTGTCCCGGGAGTCAGGCAAGTGGATTTGTAAATCCCCCTGCAGTGGTTTAGATAACATAGGACTTTGAAACAAAAACCCAGAAAACATAGGACTTTGAAACAAAAACCCAGAAAATTTGGAGCTCCACTCAGTATATAGTGTTAATAAAGTTCATGCATCATTGCATTACATTGATGCTATCTAAAATGTGTATTGGAAGAATATTAAAAAACATGTCCATTAATTTATAAGGGCAATGGCATAGATAACTCGGTGGCCCACCATGCTCCCTCTCTCTCTATCTCACAGTGAAACTCTTTA
Organism: Margaritifera margaritifera; assembly: GCA_029931535.1. NCBI lineage: Eukaryota > Metazoa > Mollusca > Bivalvia > Unionida > Margaritiferidae > Margaritifera > Margaritifera margaritifera. The sequence goes on from JAQPZY010001687.1 coordinate 2,280,793, forward strand.
GCGCATGCATGATGGATACAGAAACAATAAATCATGCCCACTTTATCAGCACCACATCCACTCCACGGTGATCATCGGATGTGATTCCGTGAGAAAGCATGGTGTGCAGAGCTATTCTCCATGAGAAGCAATGGCAACTTCTTCATTATGTGAGGAGAGATGGTGGAGGGATTTTTTATTAATCCTCTCCATACTCTCTCCATCCACACCACAATGTGTGGAGAAATGAAAAATTGTGTGAGCTGTACTGTATGTTTGGTGTGGAGTAATTATGTAATTTATGTTTATTTTGTCATTATTTTCATGCCACTGATTTAAATAAAAGTGGTTTACCAAAATAATTAGCAAATTTGCAGATCATAAGTACTTTCAAGGAAAAATCAAATTTAATTTGGAATCATTATAACTGGTACAGTGGCTTCATTTCTGGTACAGAAAAGTATGTCAGTCTCACTAACTGTGTATTGACAAACTTTGTGAAGGGAACAAACCAAGATACTATTAAAAAAATATGATATAAATAAAGTTTTTCTCATGGAGGTAGAGATAACTCTTTACGTAATACATGTTGTAGGATTTGCAATTTATGTTTTAAAAAATTATGATAACTATTTCATGGCTGCCTTGTATGTTGGTTGTAAAATTCTGTATACACTGCCACAGTGTATGTAGCAGTGATCTCCTTAGAAAATTTTCATATAATAGTGGTTGTCCCAAAAAGACCACATTTCGTCAGTATATGCACATACACATCCGTTTATCATGCACATGTTAAGTCAAATGTAACCATGTATGTAATTACATTTTTAAAAATAATTTTAAAAAGTTATGTTTATTTTCATTTATCCGAATAATAGAAGATGCAAAATTTTAGAGTAGGAAATCTTGATATTTAATTCTGGTTAATAGAAAGTTGAGAATTATTTGCATTATTTGATATTACACTGTTTTTTTCTCTTCAAACTGCAGAACTACTTTTAAAAGCACCTATGCTTCTACATTGTTGTGCCTTGAATGTGGGATCATGGGTTTCCCACTTTTTATTGCCTTATGCCCCTAGATCTTTACTCGCAGGGCATGCTTTTTCATCAGAAGAAAAAAAAATCCACCTAGTTTTTCTTTCATGGTGCTAGCAAATGGCCAAAGTCACCAAAGGTGATAAAAATGTTTAGATGTCAATTAATATTCATTTTAAAACAACATATTTGGCAATCAAAACATACAAGGTTAGTAGTAGTCTGCAGAGTTCCAATGCAAAGTCACTGAGAGCTGCTAGTGTAACATATTTTTGAGTTTGAATTATTGACAAAAGGGACTGAATTTCTGGGGTGATAAACTTTAAGAAATATACAGTTTACAAAATACTACATGTATAGATCAAGTGCAAAGCCTATACAGTGTGGTAAATCAGGTAGGCAATTTACGTGCTTAGTGAGGGGTGTATTATGGTGTTGCCATGTTTGACACCAGTTTAAGTGACTGCAAGCAAAACAAAACAGAAAACAATGTTCTGGAAGTACATGTATACTAATTGTTACATCCAATAACTAAACCAACCAGTGTATCTATGCTGACTCTCTCTAAAATATAGTGGTATGGGCTCAAAGCATCTCAGCGTCTTTGAAAGGATAGTTGGTGCTCATGATAGTGTAGCAGGCCTGCTGTCCTATAGGTTGTAGGGAGAATACTGTGTTGTAAAATTCAGTATACACAGCAGCAGTATATTTCTATATACATGAGGAATTCAAATTTATTTTTTGTAAGGTGATTTATAGTAAAACTTTTTTTCTGTTCTTTGCAAAACCAGTCATATCAGAATGTTACCGTTAACTATAGACCCGGATACAAAATGTGACCTGTAAAACCATGGCTGAACCACAAGTGCCAGACAACACTGACTAACTTTTAAAATATTTTTTATAAATTAATCTCTGTAAGCAAAAGCAAACAAAAAATATGGCAAAACATAAAACCTTAGTTGAACCTGAAATAAATAAATAAATAAATAAATAAATAAACAGAAGGAGAGAAATTTATAACAAATATGTGTGTAAAGGCATAAATAAATATAAAAAAGAATTATCTTTTAAAATTGAGCAATTAGCACCCTAGCATATTTGAGCAAAACAAAACAGATAACATTGTTCTGGAAGTACAAATGTATACGAATTGTCATTTGCAATAACCAAACCAACCAGTGTATCTCAGCCAAGTCTCTCTGAAACACCGTGTTAGTTGTAAAATTCAGTATACACACTAACAATATATTAATAATGTTAATAAATCTTATAATTTTGTAAGAGATTATGAATGCATGTCTTCCCATGCCAGAATTTTGTTGAGACTGCACATTTATTATTTGGTTTAGGCTAATCATTTATTACTTGGTTTAGGCTAATAGTTATTATTTGGTTTAGGCTAATAGTTTATTACTTGGTTTAGGCTAATAGTTTATTACTTGGTTTAGGCTATTAATTTATCACTTGGTTTAGGCTTATAATTCATTACTTGGTTTAGGCTAATACATTTATTATTTGAGTGGTATGCAAATATTTATACATCTAGCAGGACTCAAATGTAATACCAACTTGCAAAATCATATTTTAATAGCAGTAATATGTAACCCATTGTTATTGCATAGCTTACTCTTTTTCATGACGAAAAATCTCATCCATTGGATGTGAATACATCCTCCTGTAGAGTGGAGAATTGTCATTAGGATACAGTCCACTTGTGTACCTCACATGCCCATGCGTCTTTTAAAAGGACAATGTTAAAAGATGTATGCACAATATGACCTGAGAAAAATTGACTTTTGATATACATATACTGTGTTGCGGTCTTTCATTCAATGAAATTTAATATCTTGGTATTACATTTATTCCTTCTCTGTACTTATTTTCATGCCGGTAACCCCACCCCACCCTTATCAGAATATTGGTCATTAAGGGACCACATATGTTACCACACTGTATCCGACCCCCAAGGGGTTGGGGTACCCTTATACATTATATCAAAATTACAACTTGTTACAGGTAAGTCGCAACAAACCCTAACATAGGAATTACACATTCCTTCCCTTAATTATTGCCTAAACACCAAACTCTACACGTTTTTGTTGTTGTATTTTGATAGTTGTTCCTGTGACTCGCAGTGTTAATGTGTGTGTGCTTGCAAAATGGTCCTTTAATAAGGTGCATTTCAGAAGTTTAACAATTGAATGTCTTGCTTTACTAACAAAAGAAAAGGCGAGTTTTCATTGTTTACCTTGTGCTAGTCACTGGGGTATATATAGCACATATTATATAAACAGGTGAGATCAATGTGACATATTGTGTGCATATTGTCTTTATTCATTGTTTTCTTGCAGAAAATTGTATTTCAGATAACAATGTTGGTACAGTGTGTATGGAAGTGTGGTTACAAGAAAACGACCATAGGGACGCTCACCCAGACTGCCTCACTTGTTCAAAGTGCACTCGGTAAACCACTGTGCATTTTTGTAATTCGTAGTCAACTGAAATCTGGAATCTCACAGATTCCAGACACACATAGAGGGTGCAGGAAAGTACCCCCCCCCCCCTTTAGAATTTAGGTTCTGTTTTGCATAGCTGCTAGAGCCTTACTGCAAGATGATTAGCTCTTCAGGTCAGAAGATCACTCCTACGTTCAAGGAATGCATTGCCTCCCCTCCATGAGAGAGGAGCAGCTGCGCATTTCTCACATCCAGATTAGTGTGTTTCACCCTCCTGCAGGTAGGAGAAGCACCACACACCTCACATCTCAGGTTCTCTCTTGCAGAGTCCCTAGGGTCTCACTGCAAGAAAAATAGCTCTTCAGGTTGGAAGAGCACTCCTGGGTCTCAGGAGATTATGGGACCAGTCTCTTCGGGGACAGGTCAGGCACGTCTCACACCTTGGGTAGTGTGTCGTACCCTTGTGTGAGTGAGGAGCAGCAGTGCACCCTTTAAAGTGATGAATTGGATGAACAAGGTTCTGACATCTATGTCTCTTGACCAGTCACTGGTCAATGTCTGGTGATCGGGCACTGGTCAATTCATCCAGGTGACCGGTCAATGTCTAGTGACTTGTCAGATGATACCAGTCACTGACCATCAGTCATCTTGTACCGATTGCTGATTACTATTCACTGGTCATCACTTAGAGACCTCACAGTATGGAGATAGGGATCAGACAGTGTACCCCGCTCCCCACTCTACTGTCACATCCTGTGCAGGAAAGGGAGTCTACCCACAGGGTTCAGACTAGGGAAGGGGATGTTGGGCCCTCCACCTCAAGGGAATTAATCCTTTATACCTCCATGGACTACTGGACCCTGGACCCAGAGTAGAGCTGATGCTGCAGCTCGTGCACTGCCATCACCTCCTCATCAGGTGACATCAAACAGGAAGGCTGGTGTATCATCATCTATACCATCCAGGGAAAACAAGCTGTCTTGTCTTCCCTCTGGAACTTCTAGTACACAGAGAGCACTTACTCACTTCAATCAGCTACAGGCAGTGGCGCAGAGTGTTTCTATGTAACCTCTGCCTCGAGGGCCATAGTGATGCCCAGCTATTCCACTGTATGTAGTGTACTAGACAAAGATGATGCCCTATCTATTCCCATCAGCTCCAATGAGTTCGATGTGGAAGCAGCTCCATTGATGCCTCCTATCAGGTCCACTATTTCCTCTCAGTTGGATGAGGAGGAGGAGCTCTGATCTTTTATCCACGGACTTGTGCCCGATCTCAGGAGCTCAAACCCAACCAGATCTCCTGCTTCTTCCTCATTCATCCATGATTGGGGAAATCTCTCAGAGGTTTTTCTACAGGCCAAGACATTGCTCATCAATGTAGAGGGTGGTCCGTTCCTCCCTAAACTTGCAGATCTATGGTCTCTGCCTTGAGCTACCTGGTACCTTCCCCGAAGTGGCCTATTAAATCTCCCCAATTGGATGCTGGATCATTTCAAGTGTGCATCTACACTGGAACCTGGGCATGCCTTCCAAAAAAGACAATTGAAACTATTGAACAGAAAGTCCGTTGTTAGTCACCTGGGAAGCTAAGTGTATCAGAAAGCCCGGTTATTAGTTGTCATAGCTTCTCATGCTGACCTCTCTCAACTACTTCGTTCAGTATGCTGAAGGAGGCCTGAATGAAGCCAGCCGCATTGCAGCGTGTGCTGGAAGTTGTGGCCAAAGCCTTTCAGCATGCTTTTTCTGTTTCAGTGGCATTATTGGCTGAACTTCTGCTCATATCCCTTGACGTTGTGTTGGACTCTTCAAAGGTCAAAGATCTCACTTAACCGTAGTTAAGACCTTCTCAGGGCTGCTCTTTGGAGGACTCATTCCTACCATGGCTTCCAGGATCTAAAGGATTATCAGCACCGATCCTTTACAACCACTCCGGGCAAATTGCAATCAGGGTCCATCCACAAAATTCTTTAAACAGATGCAGCCTCCTTCCAACCCACGACCTCAATTTAAACTTCCTCCTCAACCGGTGGGTCCAAGGCATTGTTGCTGAAGACCACTAAGGAGAAACTTCTCTAACCCTCTTTCCTTGGTGGGGGGGGGGCAGCCCTAGGGACTCGAACATTCTTCTGCCATGCATTCCTCTCCCAAACATCCCTATAGGTGCTCGTCTAGGGCTCTTTTCAGAGGCTTTGTCAAGCATCACGGACGATGCATTGGTCCTTTCCATTGTGAGTGAGGGTTACCGACTACAGTTTCAGGAACAACCCCCTCTGTCAAAGCCCCCCATGATTTTTCACCAATCCAGTCTGTTGAAACTAAAGGAAAAGGTGTACAAATTTTTACAGAAAAGGGAAGTCAAGAAGGTTCTGAACAAACAGTCTTCCACATTTGACTCCTGAATCTTCCTGGAAGCCAAGAAAATCAGAAAGTTTCACCTCGTAATCGATCTCTCCCCTTTCACTCAGTGTATTCTGGAGAAATCTTTCAAGATGGGGACCACATCCTCAATCTGGAAGACAATGTGTCCATTAGATTGGGCAGTTTCCATCAACCTTCAGGATGCTTACTTGCACATCCCGATATATCCTCCCCATTGCAAATACCTCCAGTTTTACTTGAACCAGGAAGTTTTCCAATTCTGGGTTCTGCCATTCAGAATCACTTTGGCACCCAGTCTTCACCCGAGTTATGGGAGTAGTAGCGGCATACTTGGAATTCCAATTCTCCAGTACTTAGATGACAGGCTGATCCACAATGTTCAAGTACAGTCCTCCATTGGGATCTGTTCCATTGCAGGTCTGCAGTATCTCAGTTGGGTCTTTTAGCCAACCTAGAGAAGTCAGAGTTCATTCCATTGCAGGACTTTGTTTACATGGGGATGACCTTCCTCACGAACCAGAACTTAGTCTGGATTCCACGGGACCAGATGAAATTAATCCTGATGCTTCTAGAGGTGCTACGAGCAAGACATCGTTGTCGGCTCGCCTTTACCTATCCCAGTTGGGAACCTTGAATGCCGCTGCAGATCAGGTTCCATTCAGATGTCTCCATATGCGCCCTCTAGAGTTTTTCCTTCTCGCAAGGTGGAAACCACACTAGAGATTCTCTCTCAGTTCTGATTTCACTAGGACCAGATTTTCATCACTTGCATTGGTGGATGAATGTCCCCATGCATGCACCTGACCCCCACTCATATCTGCTCTCCAACATGTCAGATTCTGGTTGGGATGCTCATTTAGAACCAGAGTTTAATCCACCAGGGTCATTGGACTCTGGACGAATCATCCTTCTACATCAACAGTCTAGAAATGAAGGTTGTATTTCTAGCTCTGCAAGGGTGCATCAAGAGAGTAAGGGGGTCAATGTGTCATGATCGCTGACGACAACATGTCTATTGTAACATATCTCTGATATCAAGGAGGCATACATATTCCTTCTCTTAGCGTGGAGGTCTGGAACCACCTCCACTGGGCAACCTTGGAGAACATCACCCTCGGAGTTTGTCACATTCCGGGAAGAATGTATTAGCGAACAGTCTGTCCAGGACAGGCAATATAGTCCTCACAGAATGATCTCTGCACCGCTCCATAACAGAGTACTTTTTCACACTGGGGGGAATGCCTCTGGTGGACTTGTGTCCAGGCTCAACAACAGACTTCTCTTTTATGTTCTCCAGTCCCAGACCAGAGAGCATGAGCAGTGGACGTGTTAAGCTTCTGGTGGGATCGCCTTTTTTCATATGCACTCCCATTGTTCTGGCTGCCACCCAAGTTCTACAAAGTAAAACTTTTACTGCTCTTGTCTTTCTGACAACCCTCACATTTTCCACCTTCATGCTTGGCTCATCTCAAGCAATCTATCTGCCTGAGCAAGTTTCGGGCTGAATTGCAATTTGTATCATTCAGAACAGGAGAGATTCTACGGCCAAGGGCTATGATGCCTGGTGGAGAATCTTCTGTGATTGGTGCAGTAGGAAATGTGTTGATAGTAGCTGTTCCTCTGTGAGTTCAGTCGGTGATGTTCTTTCGTTTCTTTTCAAGAAGAAAGGATGTTCAGTATAAACTATGAAGGGCTATAGAACTGCCATTTCGAACACACTTAAATTCGCTCATGGCACAGTAATTGGTTTGGGTTCGCACCATGCCAACCTTTTTAAGTATTTTGAGCTGCAGAGGCCTGTCTCCCACTCTCTTTTGCCCAGATAGAGTCTGTCTTGTGTTTTGTGGTCTTTAACGCAAACCCCTGTGAACAATTGAGTGAGGCTTCCTTCCAGAACCTTACACTCAAGACTGTGTTTTTGCTTGTCTTGGCATCTGTGAGAGCTTCATGCCTGCCTAATGACACTGGCTGTCTCCAGTTTAATGGCAATTATGAATCCTTTTATCTTTTTTGCTAACTGGGATTTTTAACCAAATCAATGATCTTTGGTAGCTCCACTACCTATAAAGATCCACAGTCTAAGTCAGATCTGTGTTGAGGATGATCAGGATAGGTTTTATGCCCTGTCAGAGCATTACGTTTGTATCTCAATGCCTCCCAAGGGAAAAGGAAGGGTTGAAAATGTCCTTTTCTTCCTCTTCAGAGCTCCATTGATATTTTGGCTTCCACCATTCATGGTGGATTGTCACTACCATCCAAGAGCTTATCAGAGGTCCCTTACCGATAGAGACTTTTCTTTTATGAACTAAAAACCCATGAGGTTGGAGCCATCACTGCCTCATGGACCGACTTGATCATTCTTCTTTGGAGGACATCATGACAGCAGCATTTTGGCGATCACATTCTACCTTCTACCTCTGCTCTTTAATGCAACAGAGTGCAGGCAATTTTACTATGGGACCCATAGTTGCGGAACATGTGGCCCAGAGAATACCTACATACAGAAAAGTAGATCTCTCTCCCAAATGGTGAGTACATTCCAATTTTCTCTCTGTTTTTGATCAGTTTAAAGGCATCAACCAACCCACCTAATTGACAAATTCAGCTACACAATAGTGATGGGTTACATATTACTGTTATTAAAATGTAGTTTTTTGGGGTGTCAAATTAATTTTAATTATGTAATACTTACCTGTCATTATTGCTGAATGTCCTCCTCCCACTCCACTCTGATGTCCTGGCATAATCATCGTCAATGAAAAGATGGCTGTCCTGCACATGGGCATGCAAGGTACATGACTGGACTGTGTCCTAATGACAGTTCTCCATTCTGTGGGAAGATGTATTCACATCGAAAGAATGAATTTTTTGTCACGAAAAGAGTAAGGTATGCAGCAGTGACAGGTAAGTATTACATAATTAAAATTATTTCCCCCCCCCCCCCCCCAAAAAAAAAAAATTTTTTTTTTACAAAATCTACGTTTCTACTGGCAATTTATTTGTTTACCATTTACTTTTACTTTTATTAATTTTATTAATCTATACTGTAAGCCGTGAGTTTTAGGCTAAGAAGGAACTGTGATACTTTGCTGTCAGTTTCAATTGTAATTTTCATTATGATTTTGAATATAAAAGCCAAATACAGATGAATTGTTTTTCTTGTTTATAACTGAAGTTTGATTTTTAATGGGCACAAAAATGGGGTATGCAATTCCAACTCCAAAAATGAAATATAATGCAAATGACAAGAAAAAAATCTCATATGTCATATTCCTTGCAAATTACTTCTTTGGAAAATCTTATCCAAATAAAATATTTAGGCATCACAATTACTAGTGATCTGAAATGGAAACTTCACATTCAAGAAATATGTACCAAGGCAAATTGTACTTTATACCTATTAGAACCTTACTTGTCATGTTGCCCACAAAATGTGAAAGAATTTAGCATTCAGAGGTTTGGTTAGACCTGTTTTAGAATATGCTTGTAAAGCTCGGGAACACTAATGGAACATTTTTGGTAGTACTGTTTTTGAAGATAAACAGGGAAATTAGCACCTTCATTCATTTGATTTTTAGTCAGAATTTCCCAAAATATTTACTAGAAACTCCTAAAATCTCATTTAATTATATTTAAATGACTGAGTTCCCTGTGTTTTAATTGTGGCTTGGATGGGGTGGGGGTGGGGGGGGTGTGTCAGTTATACCAAGGTACACAAATAAAAAAGGATGGATTTTATAGCTTTTTTAACATCGACGAATATTCAGATCCTATCCAAATGCATTCAATGAATATTTGAATAGAGAAATTTGGTATTCATTTCAGTTCTATTACAAAGGTTTAAAAAACACTGCCAGAAAGGCCTTGCTACAATTTGGTTTGGTTTGGTGTTATATATGCAACAAAAGTAGATTATTTAGTGCTGAGGCAATTGCAGTAAAGTGCCTTGCCCAAGTACACCACAGTAGCCAACCCAGGCTGATCCAATGGTTGAATAAGAACACTGCACACTTTCAGTCATGAATCTGGCTGTCTATCTATTGAGCCACCACAGCACCTTGCTACAAGTGACCAAATAAAAAAGAAATAGTAGAAATCGGCATGAATATACCTACAAGATGCACAGTGCTTAAATGGATAGTTACAAATGTTTTTTTTTCTTCCCAAGAACCATCAAAAATGGGGATTTTTTACCACAATTAATAGTGCAATATCTGACCATCACAGATTTCAGTAGAGTCTTAATTAAGACGTATACTGATGCCCAGCCTTAATGAAGTGGATATCTCTAAATCTTTAAGCTGATGAAAACTGGAGGTTCTATTGATTTTTGTTTCAAATATTTATAATGTGGTCCATAGCTTGTCCACATTATATCTGGATTGCGTTGTAATGAAGGGTGCTATAATGTTAATATCTTTTTTGAATGGCATGTTTTAAAACTTTATCTGCCACGGCACATGTTACACATGCACATATTAATTCATGAGCTTTCACATTTGGCAGCAGTTCAGTAAATAATGCAATCAGCAGTTATGGACACCAACTTGTGCATTATAATGCGGGAGAGCAATAAATAGTTCAACAAAATGATCTTGGAATTTTTGTCAATTCTCGGGGGCACTATGGAGCAGATTTTTTTTGGGGGGGGGGGCATCATGTTGATGTTGCATCAGTCACAAAGAGGATTTACCAAAAGCATTTAAGTACTTAGATGAACAATATCCATGATTACAAAAGTACAAGATGAATGAATAATCATATGATACCGGTATTCACTGATTTTGACAAAGTACTTCTTAGCAATTGTTTACCTGGCCACCATCTTGCAGCATGAATGAAATGATGTGAAACCACGTGTTTTCATCGTTCAAAATGGTAGACATTGTTAAAAGGAAGAAATGGTCTTGTCTTGATTTCCTGGAAATTCTTTTTGCCCAGTAGAGCATCAATCCCTTCAAGGGACAACTTGTTTCTACCTTTTTGTTAGACTTTTTTTCAATTTTATGTTGAAAATTAATTACACACTGCATGAAAAGCCATGGTGAAGCATATTCAGATATGGTCTCTGTGATGTCGAGCTGGGTGTTTAAGGAAATAGAGGCAACCTGGACTAAAGAGACAGCTAGTATGTAAGTGCTTGCTTTTGTTCAAGTATATGAAGGTAAGGCAAGTAAATAGGTAAAGGTTTTATTTTTACAGAAATTTACATCAATTTATACTTTTTTCAAAAAGTTGCCCTACTTTATTCCTACTTTTTCACAAAAGATTGCTGTTTTTCTCAACTGTCCAGTAAAGTGTAAATTACCAGTATCATACACCAATTATCCAGAATCTTTACTCATCTGGACATTTGTATGTACTCTTGACCTAAAAAAATTATTTATATAATCACTTAATGGATAAAATTGTGTCTCCTTGGGAGTCCAGATAACAAATGTTGGACTTCGTCTTTGGATACTTTTCTCATCCATACCAGTTATGGGTCGCTAAGGTCAGTGTGACCTTTTTCTTACACCTTTGTAAATGTTTTGATGTTTATAGTTTGCTTTGTTGATCAGACTTCTTGTTTATTATTTTCTTTTTTTTTTTCAAGAAAAAGGGGGAATGTGCAATATTGCTCATACATATGTACATAATGCCTTGCAATTCTTCCCGTGATCATACTAAATACATTAGATGCAGTCAACATTGGGATAAGATCTGGGGACGTATCTTAGGAGGTGGGGACACCTTTGAAGGGTTGGAATTAAATATATCTTAGCAAATTTGGGGAATATACAGCAACATTTTTGTTTTAAGATGTGCACCACTGTTTGCTATTTCATGTTCAACTGTACATCCTTTGTGTCCTGTTTATCAGACATCTTATTGTAAGATGGACTGGTTTTTCTTCAGGCTTCAACAAATCTTGTCCCCTGAGTCCATGGGGCTTCCAGTATGCTGAGTCTAGACTACCCAAAGAAAATAGTTATTATTGAATCAAAATAAGAAGTCTTACACATAACAGTTTGATTTTAAAGTGCCTCCACAGTGTTACTGAATTGAAGTTGGGCTTACAGGTTCTTTTCCTTGTAACCTTACAGGCTTCCATCTGATTTAATTTGTAAAAACTTATACCTTTGTACACATCCATTCTATACACATGTGCACACCTGTCCAGTAAAACCGGTTTGCATTCATTTCGCAGATGAAGAAGAGCCAGACATCAATAACAGACATGTTGGACATGCATAAAGTGGATTATGAAGTTGTTGATATTGCTGATCCGACAAATGATGAACAGAAGAAATTTATGAGAGCCAATAGTAAACCCAAAGAAGAAGGGAAAGTTCCTCTGCCTCCACAAGTTTTCAATGGAGATGACTACTGTGGGGTAAGAATTATTCATACTTTTAAATACATTTTTCAAAGTCTCTTTTAACCCCATGGCAGGAGTCCTTAATTCTCAGAAATGTCTGAGAATCTGCTTTGGCTTGAGATAGCACGCATATTCTTGACAGGACTAAAATCACCAGAAAAAAAACTTGTTTTAGGACCCCTATACAAACAATATCATTGTAGTCTTTCAGGCAGTGTCAAACTTGGTTTGAATGCCAGATTCATACATCTGGCTTTAACATTAAGGATGCATTATGCTGCAAGAGTTGACTAGATTTGAGTTGGCCATCAGTATAGTGGCATAGAACAATAAGATAATATCAAACTGAATGTTTTGTTGCACAAAAGGTAAAATCTTTATCTTTATATGAATATCTTAATTAAAGATGTGTTTTGGATAAGATTTGGTGTTTTGGGTATGATTTGGGGTAAATTTTGGTGTTTTGGGTATGATTTGGGGTAAATTATGGTGTTTTGGGTATGATTTGGGGTAAATTTTGTTTTTTTGCTGTCTGAAGTATGAATGTACTCTCATCTCAAAACCATTTATTGTTCTACTGAACTTGCTGAAAGAATGCAGGGAGTTTTTCAGGATCATCGTGGCCAGTATTGGTCCCCTGCTCCAATTAGAAGTATTCCAAAATCATGCTGAATTCCCAGTTTTAGCACATAACTCAGGGCAACAATGTTTCCAACTGATCCATTTTCCTCTCAAAATGGTGGATAGTTCTTGGGATATTTTTACTTAACTGGTACATTTTTTTTTTCTTTCTCAGAACTTTGGTAGATGACATACATGTATTATGAAAACAAATGCCAGGATAGATATATTTTGAATGTTGAAGGTGTTTAAATGTTGATTTTTTTTTTTTTGTTGGTTTCTAACAGCACTGTAAATACAATATTGTCTTTATCATGCCAAGTAAATGGGAACTAAGTACCTCTCCCAAGAATACACTGAGGCAACTGCCCTGGGCTGGCCAAGGCAGGTATTGAATCATTGACACTTGGATTATGAGTCTGATACTCTTCCAACTTGGCTCCCTTAAATGTTGAATAACATAAATTGTGTGTATGATCAAAACAAAAGGTGAATTATTGATCAGCAACAATATGAAGTAAAGAATTAAAAAAGCAGTACAAAGTTGATGGGGAAACTGCAAATTTCAAAGCAGGAGGTGCCAAATGAAGTTTAATTCAAGGAACTCTCTTGGTTGTTAATCCTAATCAACAACAGCATATATCCACCATTTCAAAAACCTATGATTTATGCTTCCAAATATCTAAACTCCTGATTGTCCAAACTTTTTTTTCCACTGTCCAAGGGAATAATTGAAACTACATGTAAGGTACTAACAATGTCATTAATATGTGGATTGTATTGCAGGAATGCATTCATTTTGCAGCACTGTGGTCATGGGTTTGATACCCAGTTCAGCTTGTGCTGAGCTACATGGCTGCACTTCAAGGTCAGTGGTTTCATTTGGATTTTCCAAGTCCATCCTACTTAACCCTTTACCTCATAGCATCTGTTTCTGTGTAGGCTATCAATATACATATGCCAAAGCCACAGAGTGTAGTGTGCAATAAAAAGAACATCTGTTACCTAAATGACTCTAAGCGAATAGGCCGGCCATAAGATTTATAGCAGTGTAGTATATGTTAAGTTCAACATGAATTTGAACTATTTTACCTTTTTTGAACATATTTGTCATCTATAGATATTTTTAAGAGTAAAATCTGATTTTTGTAGTTGTATAATTATTTTTCAATGAAGAATTTTTTCTATGTTTTACGATATTGCGAGAACTCATTCACCATTAAATCAGTGAAGCTAAATGACCAACCGTAGCTGACCCTTATCAAGCTCTAAATCTACAGGTTTGTTGTCTACATCTGTATCACTAACTCATCTGAATTTTATAAATTACCATTTTGGAGAGTGGAGAATCTGATCCAGTTACTTTGAATAGCAGATTATGACTATATCTTAAATAGCAACCACACGATGTGACATAATGGTCATTTACCTCAGTGCCTGTAGTTTCTAATTGGGGATTTTCCCTGAAGGTGTCGCTATAAAAACCAGCTCAAAATGGCTATTGTTTACTGTAGGCGTTGAAACATGTTTCCATGTGGATGGTGCACAGGCGCCCAAAAAGCACTTGTATGTTATTCGGATGGAGGTATCCAATAGCACTTCAATGAGAATGTGGTAGAAGCATCCAGAAGCACTTATATGAGGTAAAGGGTTAAAGAGAATCCCATGCCAATGTCTGAGCCACTGAGTTTGTGATGTACAAGTTGCAAAATATTTACAGTTGATTTATAATAAATAAAGTTGAAAACATTCTTAAACTAACAACGTTGAAAGAGATACATGTATTATTAAATTGCTTTTACCCTTTTTGACTTCAGGACTATGAAGCATTTGAAAATGCTTTGGAACAGAACACGCTTTTTGAATTTTTGAAATTGGAATCTCCAGTACCAAAGGGAGTATCAAAAGCAGAAGTGACAGTAACAGGGGTAAGTGCAGTGCTTTAACCCAGAGGGTCAAGTTTGTTGGTTAATCTGACCAATGGAAAATATTTGTTACGTATAATGATTGCTCTGTATTAATAGGCATGGTAACCAAGGAAGTAATATGAACAGAAATGTTTGAAATTAACGAAATGGGATATTATAAATTCCATTGATGTTAAAAGAGCAAATGGAAGTGTTCTGTCTATCTAAGTTCATGAAGCATTATATTTCATGAATTGACATACTGTGTTTACTGTGAGACCAAAGCTCCACAGCTATGGCCTTGCCATTTGGAGGTGGTAATTAAAAATACCCAATCAGATACTTTGAAAATTAAAAAGACCCAATCAAATACTTTGAAAATAAACTTCCATGAAAGATCTTTCATTTTCAGCAGTATACCATGACAGTAACACTCATTTCACCAGCTACTGTTATGTATAGTCTCAGAATGCTTATCAACACAGTAGATTTTTTGTGCTTCCATTGGTAGCAAAAATCTGTAGACATGCTTCAAATATTATTGATAGAAATATCATGCTTAATGTCCAGCTATTAGATATCCATTGCAATCTATCTTGACCAGTCAGCTGTGGAATAAAGTGGTTTTTGCTGTTACAAAAAATATCATTTTACAGGGAAGTAAATTATATGTATGGAAGGTAAATGACAAGTGAGAACACAAGAGAATAGCAGAATATTTTTGATGACTTATGATGGTAGATGATTATTTAAGGTTGAAGTGTACTTGATCAGCTCATGCCTTCATGACTATCCATTACCTGTGTACATTTTTGTGTACTTTTGTGTCCATATGAAATCCACTGCAATAAAACACAGTACAGTATATTGCCAGATTTTAGGAAACAGCTGAGAAGGATGATAAGAGTAACAATCATTATTGTCATTGAGGTATACATATGATACGAGTAACAAAGGTTGTTGTTATTAAGGTATACATTGTTACATATACTTGACATACTGCAAACAAGCAATGTCTGACGGGTGTGGGTTTGAATCCTACCATCAGATCAGTCCAGGTTGGTTAACGTCGTGTGTTCTTGAGCAAGGCACTTTACTCAATATGTCTCAACACTAAATAACCTACTTGTGTTGCTGTGACATAAAACACCAAACCAAACATGACAAAATCATAATATTACAACACTGGAAAGCATGTAACAGTCATTCTCTTGACCTATAAACAATATTGTCAGTTTGAAAATGTACTTGTGACTGACTCTCGATATGTACAAGGCAGTGTTGCACATAGGATTCCAAGGGCAGGAGATGCGGTGTCCCCAACCCATCAAATCTGGGGGACACAACATTTTAAAGGGACAAAGGAAAATAATAATACACAATGCACTAATAGTGCTATACAAATGAGATAATCTCATTTGCTTCAACACTTTTGCCACCGTAACTTTTTCGTCAGCTCTGTACTATCATATTTTCCTTGGACACTTACATTATTGCAATGCAAATTTTATCATTTGCTTGAGTAACTCATGAAAAAATTTAACATGTTTGAATATCATGTTATCCTGCAATGACCTGCACCAATATAATTTTCCGTTCCGGATCTTACTCTCATTTAACTTTTAGTCTACACTCATTATCAACCAACTTTTTTTATAATAAATACCTATGTTTTCTGAATTACTTTTCTTTCCAAATTAACAAATCATTTATTAAATGGCAAATTGTGTATTTGCATGAATTTAGTCTCTTTGTCATTTTTTTAACATCAAAACAAATTAAATCTTCCTCGCCATAGGGGTGACTTTAACCTCGAAAATACATTACACTAATGCCCATAAAATACTTTTCATTGGAACTCGGCCGATTAATATTTTCATGGCTAGATACATTGTTTTAAAATAGGTATTCATTGCCATCTTACAGCGTTATCACTTTTTCATGACTCTGGCCATTGCTAGTGCCAACAGAGACATGGATAGACATCCACTAATGAAAAGCAGTAGGCTTAGTTTTCATTTATTTTCTGACAAAAAAGCGCACCCAAAGGGTGCACAGTGTCAAGATTTGGGGGACATGGGACGAAAAATTGTGGGAAACCTGCAAGCCCGCGCTCAATGCGCAACACTGGACACTCTTAATTCATATTCTCATAGATTCCAAAGAGTAGAACTGAAAGTATTAAAAACAAAACGTTATCCCTCTCAATTTAATCATTCAGCATAAAAAGTGGAAATTAGAGTCCTTTTAAAGACCAGTAGTAAGTTATAGTTATCGTTCACAAGAAACTATAGCTGGTCTACACTGAGTGAATTATCTTGGTAAACAGCCAATATCTCAATAATAAGAATACATAATATATTGCTTGTTTGCAGTAAATCGCTGTTTGCTGTAAGATATAATTATCTAGTACTGTTATTGTTAATTGTATGTGTTTCATGATAGGAGGAAGAAGAAGAAAAGAAGGATGAGGTATGAGATAAGCATGAAGGGCATGTGTTCATGTTGAGCATAGATTTTAGGAGTCATATAGTTGAGATAGTTATGACAAATAAATGAATCTCTAGATTTTGAGATATAAAGATAATGGTATACACGAGTTGATTAGTAGGAGATAAAAATTATACATTCTCGTTTTGTGAATGCTATGAAATGTTATATTTGAAAAGTATCAGTGGTGCTACATTCTGTACCTGTTTCAGATAACACACAATAATTGACCTTGTACTCAAACAAATTCATAGATGATCAAAGTGATTCATAACTGTATAAAGTTTTTCCTTGTTAAGTTCATTTATTGTGCACATTTGTATCCTATTTACATCAGGAAAGCATGACAGGAGATCAATTTAAGATACCCACATGTTAAATGATGTCATATTATTTGTAAAAAAAAAATCAAATTCCTATGAAACTTAGTTTTAACAATATTGAAACTCAATTGATGTTTTTTTCCTGGATATTTTAAGTACTTTTTCAGAGATGGAATTTTATTGTCTGTTTATTATTATTCTAAAGGATGCCTGTTCAGATAAAGGTTTTCTTTTTACATTAGGTTTTGCATGTTAATAGGAAATGTACTAAAAAGATAATATAATAATAACTTACTAACTGCATTGGTTGACTAGATTCAGATTGACATGTGTTAACCAATGACACTGTCTAGGATATTGTTGTTTTTCAAAACCTCTGTTGAGTTATTGCAGTAGGATTCTCAAGTTCCTCAGACACTTGTTTGACTATTTTGCATCCCAAATACCATGTAGTTACATAATGAAATTTCAAGCTTGGGTATTAGGTATATCTAACCTTTCATAATACAAACCTAAATATTTGCTTAATTATACAATTATTTTGTAATGACACTGTGTTATTTTGGTTTTAATGAAGTTGTAAATAAATTTTTCTTTCTTCCTAGTTATACATTGACAGACACCTTTAACTAAAGTCTTTATTACAAATTTGTGATATTCCATTATAGTAACAAAATACATTTTGGACAAATCCTGAGATACAACTGCTATAGAAGTGAATGTATGTTGTATTCATGTGTGTAAGGACAATGTTAATCATCTTAGTTACCTATAACAAAAATGCTTATATTTGATCAGAAGAAAAATCCACTTGCCAAACACCTGGACAAACTCAAATTCATCTTGGGCAAGCTTAAGCTTTCAAGATGCTTGCCTGCAGGCAAGTCCAAAAACTTGAGAGAGGGAGAGAGAGAGTGATACAGAGGTCATGTTCAGTTCAAAATGCTGTATGTTCTACAGGTTTTATACTTGGCAAACTTGCTACAGTATGTATATGAGCACCTTTATTTAGCATTTATATGTACTGTACATGGTTCTGTTACATAAATTCCAGCAATTGGATTCATCTACCGATCCTTTATTTCCTGATACAGTGTCAAAATCTGTCACTTCCATCTTGTAGTTGATACCAGGGTCAGTCTTGCATTTTCTTGCACCTAGATGATAATGTAAATGATTACTACATATATCTGGAGCTAGTTTTGACAAATGGAATAAATCTTTATAATTTAATCAGTTACATTTTAATTGTAATTTTTTTAAGTATACAGGATTCACTGACTTTCAAGTCCTAACATAGCCACAGGGCAGTGGGTGGGTAGGCTCCTTCCTAATCATTATGCTGGCCATTGAAACTGCCTGGTCAACTTTCCCGTCCAATGAAATGTGTTGAGCTTCCCCACTCCCAAAAATCGGACTGTCAAATATAGTTTTGATGCATGTCACCAGTTTCAATGTGACTGGGTAATAATTGTTAATGAGATAACTTGCGAGCTTTATGCTACAGGTATGTTTGGAAATAAAAGGCACTAATCTCTAATGATGAGCCATGTGAATTATCCAAAAGTGTGATCGGTGTAAGGAACCTAAATGGTGTTATTCAACAGTTGTTTACATGGTAATTACAGGAGACCAGTACATGTTGGCAGTTGTTTACATGGTAATTACAGGGGATCAGTACATGTTGGCAAATAATTACATGGATAAAAATAAGTGTTCTCAAATCATTCAGGTGTGTAAATAAAGAAATCATTCCAAAACCACTGCCATTTCCCAGTCATGTTTTCATAATTGTTGATGTAGTCAAAGAGATGAGTCTATTAGCTATCTGTTTGTCTTTGCTCTTTTAACTATCTATGCATTCTATTCAGTTATCAATTAAAACTTTTTCTTTTTTATCATATACAAATCTATCTACATGTACTATTTTGTATATATTTTTTGATAACTTTAATTATTAGCATAAGATTTTATAATGCAGAAAAATAGACAAAAAGAAAACAAAGTAAGTTGTTTAGTTTTAAAATAAATTTAACATTGTTTAAGACAACATCCCATATTTTGGGGTAAACTCCAATATCCCAGGCTTGTGGTATCTGATCATCCCAATAGCACCTCTAGTATTCTTGGTTTCTATAAAAAGAGTTAATGCTTTTTACTCATAAATTATGTTTAAATTATTGTGTGATATGAACTTTATTATACTCTTAAGGAAATCTGCATTTCCCAAAAGGATTGCTATAGAATTTTCTGTATGCATGACAGAAACATGTATCCTAAGTGCACCAATTGATGGAATTATATAGGGTATTTGAGGATTGCATGTAGTGCAACTTGTTTATCACAATTCTTCCCAGTGTGTTGTGTAAAAGTCTACCTTTTTAAGGCCTATGCAGGACCCCTATAGGAATCACTTTTCCCAATGTCCATCAGTTTGTCTCTCCATCTTTACATCCATTCATAGTTTTTGTAACCAGCATAGCTCTGCAGCCCTTAAAAAAATTGGATGATATTTGGTAGGTTAATTGCCTATTACATGTTGATATGCCTTGGGAAGGTTTCTTCTTTTTCAGTTTTTCAGGTCTAATTTTGATGGAGTTATTGTCCTTTTTCAATCAGTATTATGTCTCCACTACAGCAGATCCTTGTAAGCAGCATATCTCGAGAACCATTCAACATATTCTGGTGCAATTTGATGTGCTATTGTCTAATATCCTTATATTTGTTTGCCTTTCATTGGTTTTGTTTCATCAACTCCATTTTTGATAGAATTATGGCCTTGACAGTTAACTTCATATCTTCACATGAGATCTTGCTTGTAACCAGCATAGCTCTGGAACCCTTACACATAATTGGATGCTATTTGGTTGGTGAATTGCTTATTTCATGGAGATGTGCCTTTAAAGGGTTTTGTCTTTTCAGGTCCAATTTTGAGAGACTTATTTTTGCCTATTTTCCATCAGTATTAAATCTCCACTGTAACAGATCCTTGTAACCAGCATAGTGCAAAAGTTAAAGATCCTTGTAACCACCATGGTTTAGGAACCATTCAACATATTCTGATTCAGTTTGGTATGTACTTTGTCTCAAGACCGAGATGTGCCTTTAATGGGTTTTGTCTTGTCAACTCCATTTTGGGCCATTAAGAATTAACTTCATATCTTCACATGGGATGTTGCTTGTAACCAGTATAGTTGAATAACCATTCAAAATTTTATTTAATCAATTTGGTACAAAAATTTGTTCGTTGACTTGCATGTGCTGTACATGGGTTTAGTCTCATTTAGAAGAGTTATAACACCCAGATTGCTTGTCCACCTGATTTTGGTTTCTACAAGATAACGTCGTCAAAATGTGTTAATTTCAACAACATTTGGCATTTGGTTTCAGACTGATAGGACCTCGAATGAGCTTGATTTCCAGCATTCCAATACATCATTTACATGAGTTATGGCCCCTGATTGCCCATCCTCCTAACTTTGGTTTCGGCAACATAGCTTTACTAAGCTTTGCTGGATTTCCACCAAATTTGGCATGCAGCTTTATGTGATATGAGACCTTGAATGAGTTTAATTTCATATGTTCCACATTATCATTTAGAAGAGTTATGACCCTTGATTGCGCATCCTCCTAATTTTTCTTTCCACAGGAAGGAATATTGCATTTCAGCCAAAGCTATTGTGCATTTTTTATATTAATGAGACTTTGAATTAGTTGGATTTCCAGCATTCCACATCATCATTTAGAAGAGCTATGGTACCTGAATGCCCATCTTCTCCAAATTTGGTTGTGCAAGATATGTTCTTTTGTTTACGGCCCTGCTTAGCAAATTGCATTTGATAGTGCTTGGATTTGTAGAAAGCTAAATTGTTAGTATTTTCCCCAGCAGGAAAAGAAAATAACATTTTGTATGATTTGAGCCTATGTCAGTCCCTGAAGTGCTCAAGCTATGCTTGCTTTTGTGAATGTGCATGTCCAAACATTGGTATCCTTGTTTCAGGATTTTGATATGTCATTTCCCCCAATGTTTTTATAGGATTTTAAGGGAAGACAGGAGTAGGTACCCTAGGGTTTCTACAGGAGGCCTTGCTAATATTT
The DNA here is from genome assembly GCA_029931535.1 of Margaritifera margaritifera. Lineage (NCBI taxonomy): Eukaryota > Metazoa > Mollusca > Bivalvia > Unionida > Margaritiferidae > Margaritifera > Margaritifera margaritifera. The sequence goes on from JAQPZY010001687.1 coordinate 2,302,449, forward strand.
ATGGTTCAATGATTGGTTTTTATGGGCACATCAGCACATGAAAAACTATTCATTGCAAGTTAAGTACAGTGTACCTTGTCCTGAGACATATATTGGCTACTAACTGGTAGCATCAACAGTTGGTGACAAATATTTAAAACTGAATGAAAGTACAGTAGAACATTTAAATTCAAAGTGATACAGCCCAATTTGCAAAAAGAAGCCACAATGACGCAGTGATTAGCATGCTGAACTTGTGACCAAAATTGTGTGGGTTCAAATCCTACTGTTGGATCAGCCTGGGTCATCTTCCATGGTGTGTCCTTGGACAAGGTACCTCAGCACTAAATAACATACTTGTGTTTTTTGGGGGTTTTGAGGTCACTGGCAAAATAAGGCTTTAAGTTCTTCATACTTAATTTTCACAGATTCATGTAAATAAGCTCCTATTCACCACCTTGCAATCCCAAAGTTCTGACTTAAACTGCATTTGATTTCAGGGTGCCAGATTTGGAATTGTAATGATCAGTTTCAAGATGTTTGGTTCTGAAATACTTTTTTAGCATTAACAAATGTTTTTATTTAAATGGATGACCTATGTAAACAATGATACATTTAGTTTCTAGAGCTACAGGGTGCCAAAGAATTTAATTTTTATTTGCAATATTTGCAAATATTTTCAAATGTTGATGTGCCTTTTCCTTGTCAGGTAGTTTCTCCATCTAACAAAAGTTGAAATATTAACTGGACTGCAGTGCATCAGTTTTAAGCATTAGCCTTCAATCAGGGCCTGAAAATTATGGTGGTCCAAGGTCCAAAACCGATCTTTTTGACTACAACCTGTCATATATTACTAGCACTATCCCATCGAACCTTTGATATTTCTTAATTGTTCCTATAAATTGAATACAGTTTAATCCTTAAAATGTCTGAGAAGAGTCAAACAAGTGTAGTGATTCAAATGGAAGTCAATCATTTGTTAGTAATAGACTGGTATTATAGCATTGCCGGAACTTGGCACATTGAGCAAAATATGCAGAACACCCATCTAAGCTTGATCTTTGTCAATCAAGTATTTGTCTTTCCTCAACCTCAGCTAAAACCAAGCATATACCGACTGTTCTAGATCAGTCTGTTTTACAGGTAGTATTGATTCTGTTTTGTCCTGTGAAGAGAGATGAAATGGGTTTTGACCCTCTTTCCTACTTGATCTCTGGATAATCTATGCACAGGCACTTGTTTCTGTCAGTAAAATTGGGAAACTATTGATAACATCCTCCTCTGTCTCCAAATTAACACCATGTAACTAATTTTCATGATTTGCTATCAGACCCCTTGATGATTCCATTCTAATTTTCTTATATTGTCTTCGCATTTAGTCACTCATAACTTACACCACCATAAAAGAAACATTCCAAACCTTTCCCCCATGTATAATTTAAGTACGTTACTGATTTTTTAATGGCCACTTTTACTTTAAGTTTCTCTGTTACTTTTTATCTTTTCTACCTGGAGCCAGTGTGGAGGTTTCATACATGATTTAAATTAATCTTTTTATTTACTAGATTGTATACATAGAGGTCATGACCCTTATGTCATTTGCATGGAAGAGATATCCCAAATATCAGATTTCATGAAGAGAGAGAAATTCAAATAGGAGCTTTTTTAAAAATCATAACTACCAATAAGTTTAGCACCACATAAAGAATTAAAAAAAAACAGGTTAATGCAGGGGAAAATTTTAATTTGCTACATCTTGGCCAATCCTGTATTAGCCAGGTTAGGTCAAGATGTAGTGATTGGTACTGATGTTTGAAAAGACTTGCTGAAAGAAAGAACCAATCACTGAAGCAATGATGATCTAATCGCATTCTCTCCAAAGTAGACCAGAAGTGTAAGCCCCCACACTGGCTCCAGGTAGACAAGACAAAAAACAATGGAGAAACTTCGAGTATAAATGTCAATTAAGAAATCAGGAAGGTACTTAAATCATACTTGTGGAAAAGGTTTGGAATGTCTCCATTACAGTGGTGTAAGTTATGAGTGACTAAATATGCAGACGATATAAGGAAATTAGCACAGAATCATCGAGAGGTCAGATTGTGAACCATGAGAGTTAGTTACCTAGTGTTAGTTGGGATGTTATCCTTAGTTTCCCCCTTTTTGCTGATAGAAACAAGTTCCTGTGAATGAATGTTAGGAAAAATCCAACGTAAGGCTACTATAAATAAAACATTTGGCTGCAATGGTTCAGATTTTCATAATAAAATAATGAAAATATTACAGAAAATATTTCAAAGCAGATTTCTGAAAATCATGAATCATGGTAAGCATAAATATATAATTTTCTGATATTGTAATTGAATAAATAAATTTTTTTTAAAGAGTACTAAATAAATAATTTATGATTCAATGAGCAATAAAGGATGTAGATGTCTGAATTTTTAGTTTGCATTATTTTGTTAATTTTTCCAGTTTTTTGTTTATGTTCAATGCACAAGTCAGACTTAGTTGCTAGACCAATCCATGACTTATGTAGACCTGGGCAGTGTAGGATCCTACTGGTTCTGGACCAGCGAGTCAGAAACAAAATTTTCAGGTCCTGTCAATATACCATATTTTGATGATCACAAAATCTCTAAAAATGATTAAGAAGTGGAATTTTTATTTTGGATGATGACGTGTTTCTTAATTGTATTTTCTTGTTTGCATGTTACTGTAGTTTGTGACTTGTTTGTGGATACTAGGGTTGTGAATATTCTGTGACAAATAGCAAACATGAAAGTTGACACAAAATAAATATGCTAATTAACATTCTGCTTTAAGCCATCTAAATCCACTTTATGTATATTACCATATGAAGTTGTGCAGATCTCTTTGTTTTGTAAAATAATATTAGAATCATGAGCACCCATGACAAAATGGTGATGGTGAAGGAAAGAGTCTAATCCCAAATGTCTGTAAATGCATGTTATTCAAAACTCTTAAATATACCATCATAATAGATATTTTTTTAAACCTTTTTTATATCACAGTGTTGTAGTCACTTGTCATTTTACAACCTCCATACTGGTAGGTCAGAAACTACAGAGTGTAGGTATCAAAATGTTGGTGTAATAATGTGGAACATTGGTTTAGATATTTATCACCTGCTCTTTGACATGCTATAGAATCACTTGATTTATGTGACATATCTGTTCACCTTCACATTTGAGGACAAGATTAGTGCTGATGAGCATGTAAAAGAAACTGTGGACAAAGACAAAACCATTGAAGAAGTTGCTAAGGAGGATGAAGAGGCAAAAGAAAAGGAAAAAGAAGAGGCAAAGGGCAAAGAAATTGAGGAGACAAAACAAGGAGTAGAAAAAGAAATATCAAAGAAAGATGAGGAGGAAGAAACCAAAAAAGAAAATAAAGAAGAAACTCGAAATGAAGCAGAATATGTGGAATCCAGAAGGGTTGAAGAAGATACCAATAATGAGGTCGAGGAAGGAAAGGTTAAAAAGGAGTTTGAGGAACAGGAGGCTAAGAAAGAGGAGGCAGCAGTTGACCTAAAGAATGATGATAAGAAGGCAGAGGAAAAGCCAGTAACTAAAGAGGAAGCTGCAAAAGAGGAAAGAGTGGACAAAGTTGAGCCTGAAGTTAAGGTTGAGGATGAAGACACCACAAAAAGTGAAGATATGAAAGAGGAACAAAAGGTCAAGGATGAAACTGATAGAGAGAACAAACCTGTAGAAGCAGGAAAGGGCAAGGAACAAAACACAGAGGTTACTGAAAAAAGCAAGGAGGAGGATGAAAAGGAAAAAGAGGATGAGGTAGTAGAGGAAAAGAAAGCAAACGAAGGGGAAAAGGTCAAGGAGGTGACACATTTTTGGAGCATGATTATAGAATTGGTGTGTGGTGATCTGCTGTGAATGATCAATAGGGTGACTTCCCACATGTGTGCCGAATTCCTGTTTGCAACCCAGACTTATTAACTAAGGCTGTCATAGTATATATTTAATATAATCTTTTGTATTAGCTCACCTGGCCATAATGGTTTGATCAAACTTGAAATATTTGCTTATATTATCAAGATTTCAGATGAGTTTGATAATGAGTGAGATCAATGCATAATAATAAGGTGAACTTTCATCTGATCAGCTGAGCCTGTACACACTGGAGACCATATTTCGGATCCGATTTTAATCAAACTTGGAATATGTGCTTATACATGTATCATCGAAATCTCAGAAGATTTCAATAATGAGCGAGATTCACGAATATTAATGAGGTGATTCTGCTTTTGATTGGCTGAGCTTATTACTCTTCTGGAGACAATATTTCTGATCTAATTTTGATCAGAGTTTTAATATGGGTTTTAATTACCCAGATTTCTGAAGAGTTCAATAATGAGTGACATCCAACCTTATTAATATGGTTATCTTGCTTCTCATTGGCTGAGCTTGTTTCCACTCTGGAAGTCATATTTCTGATTTGATTTTGATCCAACTGGGAATATGGGCACATATAATCAAGATTTTGTATCTGATTGGCTGAAATTGTTACCACTCTAGAGGCTGTATTTATGATCTGAATTAGATCAAACTTGGTAAATAGTAAAGATTTCAGATGAGTACAATTATGACCAAGATGTATGCATATTAATGAGGTGGTCATGTATCTGATTGGCTGAGCTTGTCAACATTCTAGTGACTCCATTTCACTTTAATAAAACTTGGTAAATGGTCTTATATCATCAATATATCCAATGAGTTTTATTTGAGCAAGATCTACACATAATGAGGTTATCTTGCATCTGATTGACAGTAGTTCTGACACGATTTTAATCAAACTTCGTAACTAGGCTGATATCATCAAGATGGATGAGTTTTATGGATCCAAACATATTTATGAAGTAATCTTGTATTTGACTGGCTGAGCTTGTTACCACTCAGGAGACTAAATTTTGGTCAGATTGTGCTCATAATTGGTAAATAAGCTTATGCCAATATTTCATGTGATCAGGTTATGTAATAAGTGAGATTTGTGAATATTAATAAGATGCTCTTATCTGGCTGATATTGTTACCTCTTTAGATCAAAAGACTAATTTTGGTCCATTTTTCTTAAAACTTGGTAAATAGGTTTATTTCATCACTATATTGGATGAATTCAATTATGAGCAATAGATTATGCATATTAATTATGCCTTTATCTTTGGAATGAATTTGTATCAGACTGTTGTAAAGTATGTAATATCTAGATGATATAAAGTTTGGGAGATAGTTTACATAGGGCTGTGTTCTTACAATACTACATAAGCCTGCTTAGTGAAATGGTCAGTTGTTATGTATGCCAGGTGAGGTATATTAGGCCCACTTGGGCCTATTGTTTCTGTAGATATTTCAAGCATAACTTTTATGTTTATGGATAATGCATTTTTTATTTTAAGAAACTAGATATCATTATTATAATGTTAGACCCTATAGTTCTTAAGTTCAGTAGTTTTGTTTGTTTTTGTTTTAAAATTCCCTTAGAACCTCATACTTTTCCAGATTCTGCTTTATTTCATGAGCCAGTCTAATCATGGAATCTTGACTATATAAGAAAGAGCTTTTTTGTAGACATTAGAAATAGAAAACTGCTGGCACTTATTCTGGTTATTGCAAAACTTCATATAATTAGATCATCTTTTGATTCATAATAGCTTGCAGTAGAGATAGATGAATCTATTGTAGCTACATGTATCTAAAATAATCATAATTCTTTAATTACTCCATTTCCTTTTTTCCCTGACCTTTACTCATTCACCTTTCTGCATTTTTGAAAATTGTTATGTCAGTAACATGCATCTTACATGTATAGCATCCATCATAAGGAGAAAACACAGCTGGCCAAGAGGAATCAATGTGTGTTTCAGTTTTAGCTGTTACAAAGCTGGGTCTTGGATTGAAAAAAATTCACCCAATCTTTAGCTCTACTTGTCCATCATCCGTCATCAAATGTCCATCCATTGGTTAGCACAGTTCATTAACACTACTGCTTCTAAACTACTCAGAAGATTGCCATGAAACTTTTACAAACACATTAATCACAAGGTCTAGTTTGTCCTAAATGTAAATGGTGCTGCTCTGACATCCAGTATGGCTGCCACAACAGCCATCTTGAAAGTCTTGTTATCACTACTTCACCTGAATGGAAGGTCATATCAACATGGGGTTTTCACTAAAAGACTTCTTTAGAAAATGGTGCCAATTTGACTTCCAATATGACCACCACAGCAGCCATCTTGAAAATCTTGTTATTGCTACTCCTCATGAATGGAAAGTCATAGCAGCATGGGGTTTTCACCGGAAGACTTCTTATGATGTCTTGTTGGTCTTAAATAAAAATTGTGCCACTCTTGATAGTCAATGTGGCTGCCACAGCAGCCATCTTGAAAGTCTTATCACTACTCCTCATAGATGGAAAGTCATATCAATATTGGGTTTTCACCAGAAGACTTCTTATGATATCTGGTTTGTGGTAAATGAAAATGGTGCCAATATGACATCCAATATGGCCACTCTTGTTATTGCTACTTTTCCTAAATGGAAAGTCATATCAACATAGGATTTCACCAGAAGACTAATTATGATATCTAGTTGGTTCTGAATTAAAATATTACCGATCTGACCACAAATATGGCAGCAATTCAGCCATCTTGAAAATTTTCTTGCAGTCGCTTCTCCTAAATCTTTGTGAATGTACATGTACACGTGTGAGAAGTATTTTAGCATTTATTACAATTTTGAACAATATGTACTATTGTAATAGTTGCAACAGAAGATAAATATCCATTGAAAATTAATCTTGTGTTTGATATATATTTGATCCATAATTTAAAGAATTAAACAAATAAAAATAACATTTAAATATTGTATAGATTCGGATAAGTAAGTATGGTTGTACAAGGAAGTGAATGGTGATTTTGTTGAAACAAATATCCAAGGTTTAAATATTTTCATGTTAAATTTGTGTTGCATAAACTGTTTTTCAGAATATGTTTTATTGACAAAACCAAATACAGATTCATATTTGGAAGAATGAAGACCTGCCTTTAAGAAAAAACGTTGTATGACAAGTCACTCACTTGTTTACTTTAATTGCATACAGGTTTTACTATTCATAGTGATTTTTGTAACTATTGACTGTTATGTAAAAAAAAAACTCTTTTTAGGATATATGTTTTTTTCATGCAGTGTACATGTAGCTTCTAATAGAGGATACAGTTATTTCTTACAGGCCACCATAATATTTTGTAGAGCTGATGTTTGCCATTACATACATACCTAAGGACAGTATGCAAATAATTTTATTTCAAAGCACAATTGTGGAATGAAATATATATTGAAATGTTATATAATGATTGTATATTCTCTTGCTATATATATATATATATAATACAAATGTACATGCATTTGATTTGACCAATTTTATTTAACAGATTTTATTTTTCCTTTCATAAAATGCAGAACATCGCATCAGCTCAAATGTGGACATACATTGTTGTACTTATGTGCTAGTGATTTGGATGATCATATTACAATTTGTAGACTTCTTGATGCATTTTCAGGCAAATGCAGGATGTAGAATGTAACAAGTATACTACTTTTTATTAATTTGTATTAGATTCTTACTTGACAAAAGGTCAGTTTTAAGCTTATAGCTGTTGCAGACTTCTTTTGATTAAGTTTGATTAATTTTGTTATTCTCTGAGTCAGGAAAAGCCAGTTTCTTCAGAGCAGTCTGAAAATAAGAGTCAGGTAAACACACAGTCAGTAAAATTCTTGATGTCATGGTATAGGGGATTTAGGCAGTACATTTGATGTAGGGGATTTAGGCAGTACATTTGATGCATTTTTCTTGGCATCTCTTGGCGCCAATTTCACAGACATGTCGCCAATTTCACAGACATGTTTTAAAGTCTGGAGTTAACACCTTTAATTGGTTGTAGTCAGACTTAAATTTCATCCAGTCAGACTGCTTGATTCTAGACTCAAGTTCAGATTCAATATCTTTTGGTAAAATTCAGTCCTGAAAATGCTTCAGCTGACACTTGGCACCATGACATCAAGATTTTTAAAGTGAGTGCATGTGTTAGAAGCTCTACCTGTCCCTATCCCAGTCTCAGAAAAGCAATGTACAGACACTTGGTACCATGTCATTGAGATTTTCCAACATGATGCATGTCTTGGTATCATCATCCACCCTTAACCTCAGTCTCATCTCATGCCACACCTGTATAATAAAATGCACCATTAAAGTAACATGTCTTTGCTCTAACTTTAAGTACCAGCAATTAGTTGCAAATGTTGATAGGATTCTCACACTTTTGTCTTGTCAAATGTCAAGTGAGTTCTTGTTGTATCTCACATTCTGTTGCCATTATTTTTTATCTCCTCTTTCCAGAATCACAAATGTGATCAAACTCTGTTGAATGTTGTCACCTCTGATCTGTTCTGAAGAAAAAACAAACAAAAAAATGTTTTATCTTTTAAGTCTTGTCCACATTTTTATTTAGCTGGCCCTCCTTTCATTCATTTGATTTTCATTGCAGCCAGATATAAATACACAGTACTTGACTTAATTTTCAAGCCAAAGTTGTACCAAACGTGGTTTTATATTCATTATAAAAAGTATACAACAACTGGACATGGATGGCATCTCTCAATTGCAACCATAGCAACTGTGTTAGCAAAGAAACTCCCATTTGGTTTTTGAAACGTAAACAAGTTAGATACCCCATGGTGACGATCGGGTTAGAAATTATAAATTGATGAATGAAATGACTTAAGTTTTGTGCATTTTTTATATCCTTAATGCCTTTAGTTTTTTAAAATCGGTAGTTAGGTACAAACTGCCCGGGGTGGGGGGGGGGTGCGGGGGGTAGATAAATACTTTTTAACAAGCTATAGCAAAAAGTAAACATTTACATACTTAATTATTAAAAAACACTGGAAAATGTGTCATTTTTGGTTCAAGATTTGATTTACCGGGTAGGTTCAGTTTTAGTGTTATCCTTCCATGCTTCACTAGTTTTCCTGCAACCTATTTATTTATAAAAATGATTTTTGTTTTTCTTTCAGAAAACTTGTACTATAGAATTTCACACTACATTAGTATTTTGTGTCACTGTACTGTTTTTAAAATTAATTATTAATTGACAACAAGCAGACTTACTGCCTTGAAAATACATAATAATTAACAGGCATTTCAGGTCAAGTCCAACGGTAACATTTTTTTATTGATGAGATCTTCACAAGAAGTGTTGGATGATAATAAAAGCTAATTGTTGTTGCTAGTATCATTTTTCGTTTTAATTAGGACCTAGGCTACACATATTTTGTTGCCATGTGATGAGACACCACCGTAGTTAAAAAGCACATGGTGTGAGGGACTGATGTCAATGTCTGTGGTACAGATCCTGTGGCAATGGTTCAATTATAAGCTTTTGATAAATCCAGGAGATAGGCTTTCACACCTCTTTTGTCTTGAGCTTAGTGGCTATAGAGTGTTTAAAACAACTGGAAAAAAACATAATTACCAAATAATTGCATGGGATAATTATGTGTACCTTATGTCCAGTGTCCAGCATGTCAGGTTAGCAAATAGCCAGTTGCGCTTACTTGTCGGTCATGTCCAGCAGATATAGCCGTTTTAGGATCTCTGATATATAGATCTCTCTCTCTCTCTCTCTCTCTCTCTCTCTCTCTCTCTCTCATTTAACTGGATTATTTGATTTTGTGATTATTTATGAGTACACATAAAATTGGAAAAACCTCATCCATCATCTCTTCATGAAAACAAAAATGTTATAATTCCCACATCATTCATACAGTACATTTTTGGGTTATTACAGCATCTTTTATCAATATATTGACTGTGAATGAAACTTTTTGATCTCCTCTGAAAGTATGTGACTTTCTCCATACACCAAGTTGACACCATGGTATACAAACATGGAAATGATGTTTAAATTGATTCCTTTTCTTGTTAGACATGGTAGTTACAACTTTAAAAGATACAAGGATTTTCCATAGAAGATAATCTTTTCCATCAAGATTTTCTATACACAGAGTACCACGTTGCATCATAAACCCAAGAAGTCTGTACTATATGTACATACTTATCGTATTTCAAGAGTTTTGATAAATTATGATAGCCTTTTGGCATTAGTGACTATTACATATCCAGTGTTGAACCTTGGGTGTAGCCAGAAGACGTTTGTCCATGTTAAGAATACTTCTTAATTTTTGCAGAAATCATATCTTACAGCATCATGGGCCAGAATCATTAACATTACAGAAAACCTTCCCTGGCACATCTTAACCTAGGTACAACACTGAGTCTTCAGTGTACTGCACTGTTCATACTGTACTTTAAGCTAAAATTTAAGAACCAGTCTGAAGAAAACCAACCCAGAGGTATAACTTTATTTCTTCATATCCAGCACCTATTTGTCATACCAATTTCTGCTAGTGGGAAGAAATTTTCTGTAGTAAAATCCAAGCTATTTTAGCCAATAAATGTTTGTTAGAGCTAGCTAAAATCTGCATGCAACCTACTAAGTATGCAACCCACTAACTACTTTGAAGAATCAACAAACTTTTATTATTAGTAGAATCCCAGTGTGATTTTTAGATTGGTGACTTTCATCATTTAATATTCTTAACATATAAACCAATACATACCAGTAATTCATTCAGTTTCAAATAATATTGTCTAAAATTTATCAAATATTTACAGTATTGGATGACACTTATCCAAGAAACTTAATTAGAATGCGAGTGAATACAAATTTATCAGTGAATAAAGTCCACATCCATGCCAATTTAGAAAATCATATTGCAACAATTTTTTGAAGTTAATTATTATTCTGGCCAGTCTTGTTATGAACTTAATGTCAATTTGAATTACTATAGATTAGATCGTAGGCATGTTCACTTTCAACTAACGGGGTTTTATATGTCACTGCTGTTTAGGAGAAAGAGAAAACCTCAGAAGAAACAGAAACAAAGGAAAAAGCAGTAAGTTCTTTGTACATGTATAATTGTATGCTGCATTTTCATTCCTGTTTGAAACCTCACAGGTCTGCTTGGTGAGGAAGGAGTTGCCTTTTAAACTGGACAATCACCTGATCTCCTGTTGAACTGGTCAGAAGCATCAACTTGCTTTGGTTGCCAGCTTTTCAGATTAATGAAATATTTCTGCATCTTGTATTTCATCAATACAGGACATCCATCGAAATATAGTTACCGATGTTTATATTGGCATTGATAAACTACTCAAGCCCCTGTTACATCATTGCACTGCATCATCTGTCCTACATGTATATAAATCATTGATGCCATGAAATTATCACATGAGTAAAAATAATAGCATGTGTCATTCAAATCTTATTTCAGATTATGTTTATATTAGCAGTTTCAGCTCTGTTAGACAGGCAGCTAAACCCAGCTGATTTTTATTTGACAAGTGTAGATATTTGGTTTGGCTTCAGTATCAGGTCAGCATCACAGTTATGATAAGTGCTAATGTTGTAAATACAGTCTAGTTATATTAATCCATACTCAGTTGATACGACTGTTATATTTATACATGTGGTGTGAACTGTGGCAGATTTTTCGAGATATTTGTGGTGCACTGTACCAGGTACATTTATTTTGTTTTACCATGGTCAGGTTAATTTGATGATTTTAATTGGAATTATTTGCATCATAATAACAAGACTAGACAATACGTTAAAATGAATATTTGCCTTTTGTGTGTTTGTTTCATATATTTTTGTTTATTTAGGTTCTGCTCCAGAGTTTCACATTTTTGCACAGGTTCAAAATTTGATTTTCCCATTTGGTAATCATTGTTATACAAAATGAAATATGTATATCCTAGGGGAGGTTTAAAGAATCTAGAATTTTCTTTATTTTGATATTTGAAATGATGGGGGTTGATTTGGGTGTGGGAATACACAGTTAGGCCTTCTGATGTTCATTTCATAGAAGATTACTTGCTCTGCATGGCTATATTCACTTTATGAGCTTGAGAGGTAAATGATAAAATATCAGCATATAACTTTTTTTAGTTTTTTGATATTTTAAAATTTTGGAAATGCTTTTTCAGAAAATAGCAATGCTTACACTGTAAAAATTTGTTTTTGTATTTCAAGAACATGCAAAGTTAGTGTACTATATGCTACTTTAGGTACATTTCCCCAGCACACAGAATCAATCATTTTTCATCAGCTGTCTGCTTCAGTGATAAAAAAATGTAAATCCAGGTAGATGAAAGACATGGATGTGTATGTTAACTTTCTCATCATTGTGAGATTTGTAGAGCAAACAGCTTTGTCCTGTGGCTTTCCTACTTTCATGGTGCTTAAAAAAAAACTCTGGAGTGGAACCATATTTTAAAAAAATTCTTCTTCCAACAAATCTGGAGATTTTAATTTATTGCCATTCTTGTACAACGGTGATTAGGAAGCATCAGAGGACAAGAGTAAATCAGAAAATGAGGAGATGAAAGTACATGTAAGTTTGTCTGTGTTTGCATGTTCGGGTAGTTTTGCTTTAAGAAGCCTGTTATAAGCATTTTGTTGGATGTGTTTTCATAGCCCACTTTGAAGGCTCGTTAGGGCAACATAACTAGCCTGAGATAAAAAAAAAGAACTTTTATTAGTACTGTGTATTGGTTTCTTCAATAAAAGTAAGTAAACATAAAGAGAATACATTTAAATGGTAAAAACATTGTTCTTCCATATGCCTGGTGAATCAGAGGTTGTAGATGTTTTAACAATGCAGAAAAATTAATATCATAAAACTGTTCCAGACTCGGACCTTTACTTCAAATTCAGTTTTTATAAATAACAGTTCTCCTTAACTTGTACAGGACTATTTCATGGGAGAAAAGTAACAATAGCTCAATAACCAAAGGTTTCAAGCAAGTATTGGTATATTTTTGGAGATATTTAAATTCATCTCAAAGTTTTGAGTAAATTCTCAAATTCAGTCCATAGAGTTTTTATGAATTTATGGCAAGGTGTTTGTGGTTTTAATTTTACATTTTAGAATAAAACAGTTTACAATCAGTATCCTGTGGCCAAATAGGTGACCAATTTATTTTTTGGAATCATAGTTTTTTGTTATATTTCTGAGACAAATTAATCATCATACATGTAATGGACTGAAAAGTAGTTTGATAAAGAGTGTCATAATCCATACGTTTAGGTGAAGCATTTTGAGTCATAGCCAGTGTAGCAAACTTAAATTACAGATTTTTGTCCCCATGCAGTACATGTGTAGAGGAAGTTTCTACTTTGTTATTTGGGGTTTTTTTAACCAGTGATACCAGTCACATTGAACTGAATTCAGATCTCTGAGTCAGTTTTTATATGCTTCCCATGGAGTTTTTAGGGAATGTATTTGTTGCATTAATACAAGATTGTGGGAATATGGAAGTCAACTTGATGATAAATGGTTGTGAGAAATATTAGACTGGTCAGAAGTGTTGGAATAGGTTTAAACATTTATTTCTTACATGTCTGAAGTATCATACTATTTTTAAAATCCCATCAGTGTGTGTACTAGTGACGTGTTTCATACTATTGTTAAAATCCCATTAGTGTGTGTACTAGTGACATGTTTCATACTATTTTAAAAATCCCATCAGTGTGTGTACTAGTGACATGTTTCATACTATTTTTAAAATCCCATCAGTGTGTGTACTAGTGACGTGTTTCATGCTATTTTTAAAATCCCATCAGTGTGTGTACTAGTGACATGTTTCATACTATTTTTAAAATCCCATCAGTGTGTGTACTAGTGACGTGTTGCATACTATTTTTAAAATCCCATCAGCATGTGTACTAGTGACATGTTTCAAACTATTTTAAAAATCCCATCAGTGTGTGTACTAGTGACATGTTTCATTTTTAAAATCCCATCAGCATGTGTACTAGTGAAGTGTTTCATACTATTTTCAAAATCCCATCAGCGTGTGTACTAGTGATGTGTTTCATGCTATTTTTAAAATCCCATCAGCGTGTGTACTAGTGATGTGTTTCATGCTATTTTTAAAATTCCATTAGCATGTGTACTAGTGAAGTGTTTCATACTATTTTCAAAATCCCATCAGCGTGTGTACTAGTGATATGTTTCATGCTATTTTTAAAATCCCATTAGTGTGTGTACTAGTGACATGTTTCATACTTTTTACAAATCCCATCAGTATGTGTACTAGTGACGTGTTGCATACTATTTTTTAAATCCCATCATTGTGTGTACTAGTGACATGTTTCAAACTCTTTTTAAAATCCCATCAGTGTGTGTACTAGTGACGTGTTTCATTTAAAAAATCCCATCAGCGTGTGTACTAGTGAAGTGTTTCATACTATTTTCAAAATCCCATCAGCGTGTGTACTAGTGATGTGTTTCATGCTATTTTTAAAATCCCATCAGTGTGTGTACTAGTGACGTGTTTCATGCTATTTTCAAAATCCCATCAGCGTGTGTACTAGTGAAGTGTTTCATACTATTTTTAAAATTCCATCAGCGTGTGTACTAGTGATGTGTTTCATGCTATTTTTAAAATCCCATCAGCGTGTGTACTAGTGAAGTGTTTCATGCTATTTTTAAAATCCCATCAGCGTGTGTACTAGTGATGTGTTTCATGCTATTTTTAAAATCCCATCAGCGTGTGTACTAGTGATGTGTTTCATACTATTTTTAAAATCCCATCAGCATATGTACTAGTGACGTGTTTCATACTATTTTTAAAATCCCATCAGCGTGTGTACTAGTGATATGTTTCATGCTATTTTTAAAATCCCATCAGCGTGTGTACTAGTGACGTGTTTCATACTATTTTTAAAATCCCATCAGCGTGTGTACTAGTGATGTGTTTCATACTATTTTTTAAATCCCATCAGCGTGTGTACTAGTGATGTGTTTCATGCTATTTTTAAAATCCCATCAGCATGTGTACTAGTGACATGTTTCAAACTATTTTAAAAATCCCATCAGTGTGTGTACTAGTGACATGTTTCATTTTTAAAATCCCATCAGCATGTGTACTAGTGAAGTGTTTCATACTATTTTCAAAATCCCATCAGCGTGTGTACTAGTGATGTGTTTCATGCTATTTTTAAAATCCCATCAGCGTGTGTACTAGTGACGTGTTTCATGCTATTTTTAAAATTCCATTAGCATGTGTACTAGTGAAGTGTTTCATACTATTTTCAAAATCCCATCAGCGTGTGTACTAGTGATGTGTTTCATACTATTTTTAAAATCCCATCAGCGTGTGTACAAGTGACATGTTTCATACTATTTTTAAAATCCCATCAGTGTGTGTACCACTGTGACATGTTTCATACTATTTTTAAAATCCCATCAGCATATGTACTAGTGACATAATTCATACTATTTTTAAAATCCCATCAGCGTGTGTACTAGTGACGTGTTTCATGATTCTTAAGCTGTAATTTTCATACAATTTCTGCTGGATTTATGAAAGCAACACAAAGAAGTGCTCTGCAAATGCCAGTTGACACTTTTGTTACTTTGGATAACTGCTGTAAAGGGGTAGAAACTATTATAACATAATGTAAAAATTTCTTTCATTTCAATGCCAAACACAATTTTTGTTGCATTATTCATAAAATTGCATAAACAATTTTTGGGGTACCTTTTTATGGTTGTTGTATAACACCTTTAGTAATGATTCATTACAGTATTGCAAATAGTTCTAGTTTATTTATTCTAAAGGCATGTTTATTTTCATCACAGTTAAACAAACTTGGTTTACAAGTTTCTACATTGTAAGTTATCCTGATGCGTATATTATTTCAGTATTTGTAGATGTTACATAATTGATGCCAAAACAGATATGGCAACATAAATTATTTCTATGATTATTTGCACAGGCATGACTCAGTGTGAAGATATCATGATAAAGTACACCATAACAGATAGCTCAACATGTCAGACATCCTGTTTAATTTAATGGGATCCTTTTTATTTAAATTTCCTTTACATGAAACTTGAAGTTTTCTTTGACTGTGGATCTGACTGCTGCCTACTGTTTTGCAATGTCTTTTAGGGTGCTAAGACTGAGGAGATTGAAATTAAAACTGCTGATGAAGATGTAAGTTGGGTTGAGCTTGCTTAGTATGATTTGCATGCCATTAGTCTGAAGAGACATTTCATTGCTTGGGCCAAATGAAACGTCACATTTTGTTTTGAAAAAAAATTGGTAAATTTATGAAATGCATAAAATGTCATAATTTTACTTAACAACACTTACATGTACATATTTTGTGGCCAGATACAGTCAAACCTGCCTCAAAGGTCACATCTATAAAACAATCACCTATCTTTAACAGCCACTTTAAGTCCTCTTACATGTTCTGGTAAAAATAAACTTGCTTAAAACAGCCACCTGTCTTTAGAGACCATTTCTTGCTTCACAGAGGTGGCTGTATAAAATAGGTTTCTGAATTCTTTACTTAATATGTTTCATTTGATTTGGTTTTTAAAAGAATTCCTGTGGCTCAGACTTGATCAAATATTGCATTTTTTAAGAATTTGAAGATGATTGCTCATTCTTAAGAGATAACAGTCTTTGAGATCTTGGGCAAAGCACTTAACTCTGTATGCCTTGCCACATTATAACATTCAGAGTTTTGCTGTGCCCATTAAACACCAAGCCAAGAAAAATCAATTCCATGTTTTCAATTGTTAGCTCATAATAATTTATTATCAAAGTGATGTCCTATTCGGTTTGTTGTATCAGAAATAGATATGGATTCATATTTTCAAGGAGTTATGTAGGAGTGTTAATGGAAAGAGTCTTTCTTTCTCCTTGTAGTATTAACAGATTTGTCTTTTTTCAAATTATTTATAAATTTACCTTGTTTCCAGTGGTATTTTTCCTATAATATATGAACTTTGTTCAGGGTAGATAATATGCTTTGGTCACTTGAGTACATAGAGATTTATCTCACTGAATTTTTGGAAGTATTATATCCATGGTAAACCTGTAAGTCCAAAACATTAGTGAGTTGTTGTTATCAATATCCTTTAGGAGGATGCAAAGAGAACTGGGTCAGAGATCAGCATTGCTGAAACTAAGATAGAAGCTATCGATAAGAATAATGAATCAAAACCTGTTTCTGAGGACACTGTTTCAGAGGTTGTATCCAAGGAAACTGAAGCAGAGGTCCTTGCTAAGGATACTGATCCAGAGGTCTGTTTGTAGAAAGTGATTTGTGCCTGATAAAACTTGCAGTAGTATCTCTGCATGGATTGGTTTTCTGAAATGTGTAATGTAGCAGTGAGGCCTAGTTCATATTAAAAGTGGTTGGAAGACCAAACTAATAATTGTATCTATAGACAGCTATAAATTGAAAAACAAGGTGCAGTTCTGTTTTTTTTTTTGTTTTGTTTTTTAGCAGGTTAGATTATCTAGTTGAATGTCTAAAAGTTATGCTGAATGAAGTATAGAATCTTATTTGAATATTTAGTTAAAGTCCTGTTCACTCTTTTTTGTTCCAATGATGGATTTTTGTACGTAGACATACAGTACCTTGCATATAAAACATACCTGAAACAGTTTGTTCCTTATGCATCGAAGCCATTCTGCATTTGTGTAGCCTTTTATGTTCATATACATTAGCTGAGCATGTTTTATACACGAGTAAATAGTTTGAGGGTAGTTTTCCATGCTGCTAATATAGATAACATGTATACACCCTTATAAGACTAGTCCAACTGTACAGACCCGGATCTGCCATTGAATAATGCACAAGCAGATCTTGGTTGATGCAGTTTGTTAGGAGTAATCAGTAGAACAAACAACATGGACCCAGATCTGACAGCTTATTATGCGATGGCAGATCAGGGTCTATGTTGTTTGCAGTTGGACTTGACTTATAAGCAAGTATATATGGTAGGTCGTTTGGATAAGTCTTAATGCAAGTGAATAAAATGTTCTTTTTTTGTACATGCTTCAAATTGGTGCATGAAATTTTCTATACAGTGTAAGTGACATGCAGTTGGTGCTTATCCAAAGTTTCCAGTAATATTTTGTTTCACCCGCAACAAATGCCACAAAAGGTGAGACATAGCAATTGTGTTTTTCAGTCAGCCCATCTGTCTGTCCATACATCACCAATTTTTGGTTACAGTTTTTCAAAGGGCAATATATCCAGTTTTCATCAGGGGATTGTCATTAGACTTTTCCCACAAATGCATTGTGGGGTGGTGGGGAGAAATATCCCTTGAGATTGACAGCCAAGAAGCTTGAAGGTCAAGGTCACATGAAGTGATTGTTTAAATTGTGGGTGGGTGGTGAATGGTTAAAGTTTTTGTATCTGGCAGTACTACCTATTAGTGACATCAGGCAAAGTAAAGATGTTTGCGATGTGATATAAATATTGTTACTGGTATGGAGATCAAAACATAAAAGCTCAAGGTCACAGTGGTCAGTTTCTTATATTTTTTGGATTGTTAAAAGCAGTTTGAAGTGGGGTTATATCATCAGATTTGTGACATATTAGCAGAGGAATGGAGCGGTTACAAGTTCAGAGGTCAAGATCACAGGGGTTGTTTAGTCACGTTAATAGCACTGAAGCGACATTGTCGCAAACAAGATGATAAAATTATGCATTTATATCTTATGTTGTTTTTAAGGCATAATGCATTACATTCTCATAAGATACATATAATGCAGTAATTCACAGACATGGTTGTATTTTATTTATGTAGTCTAAGCATATTTACTTGTAATTTGTCTCTGAACAAATGGAATCAAGTCCCTACAACATAATATAGAACCCTCCCCCAACAGAGTAAACAGTACAGTGTCAGACATTGAAAGTGGCAAACATGCATTCATTTATTACTTATGATTGTATAGAAATAGTCATGAAAGAAAAGAAATTCATAAAGCTGCTGAAAATAACATCCTCTATGACAACCAAACTAAGTACAACAACATCTAAGTATTTTTTTCTTGTATCTTAATCTCTCAAAATACATACTTTTAATGTTCTGTTTCATTTCCAGTTAAACTTTTCATTCACTGTAACATCTGATACAGATGAAAGAACAGCAGTGGAGAACGAAGTGAGTTGTGAATGGTGTGAACTTAGATTAGCAGTCATGTTTAATTTTGCTGCTTTTTTTACCTTGCAAACATCCTTAACATTAGAAATCTTAAGTCTGCCGGTATGTTTACTTTTGGTATAAATCTGAGGTTAAGTTGAAATATTTTGGAGCTTTCCATACTACAGTTTTATTTTTGCCACAGAAGTTTTTTTGAGAAAATTAGAAAAAGCAAAAAAGAAGTCAAATCATGAGTGTAGCATTTCTCAGCAAAGATTAATTTACCTTTGTTCATCAAAAAAGGTTCAGATTGATTTTGAGGGTTGATCCATTTTCCAGTAGGCAATCCTGTCTTATGACCCCTTTTCTCGAGTTCTGAAACTTGTTGTGTATATATAATGTTTCTGATCTGCATTGTAATGCTTTTCTTGCACAAAATTTGATTTTTCCAGAATAAGTATGTTTAGATTTTCCCTGAGAACATATAACTTCACCTTGCATATGTATTGCTTTATTATTGCCATCAGAAATTTGCAAGGCTGTTTCTAGGATATTTACACCTTGCTTATGTATTGTTTTTTATTGCCACCAGAAGTATGCAGGGTTGTTTCTGTGATATTTACAATTTGCTTATGTATTGCTTTTTTATTGCCATCAGAAGTATGCAAGGTTGTTTCTAAGATATTTAAAATTTGCTTATTATTGCTTTTTTATTGCCACCAGAAGAAGTATGCAGGGTTGTTTCTAAGATATTTACACCTTGATTATTATTGCTTTTTATTGCCATCAGAAGTATGCAGGGTTGTTTCTAAGATATTTACACCTTTGCATTTTGACATGATTGCTTCTGGATTGGATTGTTGTGCAGAAATTGGGTACCTTTTTAATGTTACCAGCTTTGAATTGTATGATTAATGTAGAAAGTTTAATATATGACTTTTAGAGATGTATTTCAAGACTTAAAACAGTCACACTACATTGTCACAAGATTGTTATCAAGTTACTAAGTTGAAAAAATATTGGTTGGTAGTCACAGTACTACAATGTAGCTTTGGCTTCTGAATTTACTTTTTACTTTAAGTTGCCAACCATTTTCTTGTGTATATTTTTCTTATAATTATTTTGCTTGAAGGGTTTGGATCTAATGAAAGAAGAGTCAGCAGTGAAGTATTTGCAGCATTAACATTATTTTTACTCAGCACTGAGAGAGTCTAACTGTACTTTTAATGGGGGCATCAGCCATTGCATTTTAAGAGGCTATTTTCAACACATCTGTAAGGGAAATGTCTATCAGTATCTTTATTGATCTGTACAGTGTAGTTTGTATGAATTATTTCAAACCATTAATGTTCTCATTTTATCTTAAAGTTTTCAAGCAAGGATTTTATATTGCAATTATTTCTAAAATAAAATTGTAATTGCAGTCCTTCAGCATTTTCTTTAAAATGTACATGCCCTTGGGCAAATGAATTACAGACTTTCTACTTGCTCATTGACATTGACATTTTCACTTTCTTTGCTGAAGCATCTTACTAAAAGTCAGATATAACTTTTCTTCTTTCAAGATTACAGCATTTATTTCATCTCAAATATACCACAAGTATATTCACTTAAAATCACTGCATGTCTCATGCATGTCTTAATATACAATTCCAAAGATGGAAAATGATTAGGTTTTATCTTTGCCAACAACCTTTGTGTGCATATTTACTTGCTCTGTGAAATTTTACTAGCCACAGGAAACAGGAAATTGGAATTTAGAAGGTCTATATAGTTTTAGCATTGTGTTGTGACAGGAAAAACTGAAATTTGGTCAGAAATATTTTCTTTTCATTAGTATATATTTAATTAGTATAGGGACATACAGTAGGTAACCACATCTTTAGGTAATGTGCTAATAAATAAGATTGTAAATAGTGTGTAACAAGGTTTATGTTATGTTTAGGAGATGACAGAAAGTTTTGCCATATTGGAAGCAGCTACAGAGGAAAGCGAAGTGAGTTCTGCATGGTGTAGTCTTCAAACAGCAATAAAAGTGTGGAACTTTGCTTCATGTTGCTTTTTATTTTTATTTATTTCCCAAACATTGGTTAATATTTGCACAACTTGTTTTAATCGGTGAGGCTATGTTAGCGTTTGACAAATTGGAGCATGTAATTAATGAGTAATCCGCTGTATTTTGATTTTTGGCTGTCTTGGTTGTAAAGCCGGGTGAGTTTATGGTATGGTCCTACATCCATTGAGTGTGGTCTATCCATGAACATTTTATGTTATTTGTAACTTCTCAAAAACTTAAAAATCAGTTTCAACCAAACTTGGCATTTAGCATCCTGACATGAAGGTCTTTCAGGTCTACATGCATGTGACAGAACAAAGAGGTCAGCTTAGGACAAATCAGGAGATTTGCACAATTTTGGTCAGGAGTTTGACTTCAGATCAGGAGGATTTTCGTCAACCCAATTTTAGGCTTGCAAATATACAAAAATGACATCTACTGAACAAATTTTCGTTTTCTATATTAAAATATGGACATCATCTCATCACTTCAGTCCTTTCACAGTAACTTATTGCCATTCATACTGTACTTATATGTAGCCCAAGCATTTTTAGTCTTTCTTAGTAGATCATTGCCTGGATTATATTTTTGTCAGTCCTCAACATTGTTGATCTCAGCGCTTAGGAGATGACGTATCGTTGCAGGATACAGGTTTCCTCTTGAGACTGCCTGAATTTTCCTCAGAATAGAAAATGTCCTTACAATGTCTGCATTGGAATGTGGCAATGTCAGTACAACTCTATTGTTTCCAGCCTGTGGGTTGAGTTAGGTTGCTGAATGCATGCCAGAACTCCTCAGGATTGGTGCTATCTGGGTCAGATTTGGAAAGTTCTTCTTTAAATCTACTTTACAGGAATGGCAGAACACTTATTCATGTCCTTTTGAAATTGATCCCAACCACTAAAATTTCTGTTTCCATCCATTATTGAATTTTGTGTGATATTTTGATGGTATAGATTTTCGCATTTTAGCATTGGGACATAACGCAAGTTTAGAGATTTCGACAAACTTTAAATACTGAAGCGAAACAGACCTGTTTTATGCCACTTGAGCTTTTTAATAATTACTAATCCAACCATAAGCCATTAATATCTTTAATCCTTTCTGAATTACTACTGATCACACATAGTATAATCCAATGATTACTTTTAGATTATTGTCAGTCCAGTTGCCAATTAAAGTGTTGTGCTCACCAGTTCACATTCTTGATCACAGGAAGTATTTACTGTAAATATACTACCTTGGAAGCAAGGTGTAAAGAAAGAAAAAAAACAACAGAAAAATGTCTGTTCAAGAATTTGTTCATAATAATTTTGAGTACGAGGGAGATTTCAACGAGTGATGGAAGGGATGGGAGACACCCCTCATCTTGGGAGGAAAACCTCACATGTATGGGTTTGTATAAAGAATACTGTTCTGCCATCAAATATGGCTGGCATTGCTAAAAAAAGAAAAACCTTCAAACGACTTATTCCCAAAAAAACCTCACTTAACAGAATTTCTCCAGATAAGACAGAAAGCATCCTGGCATGAAGGTCTTTCAATTTTGTACGAATGATTCTGATCCCTTATCAAATATGGCTGCTATTACTAAAATAGAAATTTTTTAAAAACAATTTCTCAAATTGCTCTACAGAATTTGACCCAGTTTGACCGATTGCATCTTGACATGAAAGACTTTCAACTTTGTAAAAATGATGCCAATCTGCTATCAGATATGGCCACTGTTACTGAAAATAGAAAAACCTTTACATGATTTCCTCTCAGAACCACTGAACAGTATTTGACAAAATTTGACAGAAAGCATCCTGGCATGCAGAGAATTCAGATTTGTACAAATGATGCTAATCAGTCATCAAATACGGCTGTCATTACTAAAAAAAATAGAAAAAACATTTAAACAATGTTGTTGCCAAAAACTGCTGAACAGAATTAGACTAACCTTGACAGAAAAATATTTAAACACCTTTATCTAATTAAAAGCCTGCTGAACAGAATTAGACCAACATTGACAGAAAGCATCCTGACATAAAGGCCATTTAGTATTCAGTATTGGATGAAGATTACTAAAAATAGAGAAAAATTTAAACAACTGTTTTCATGATACATGCAACAACAGCATTGGAAGAAATTTATACAGAAAGCATCCTATTGACCCAGATTTCATTTCCAACTGCTTTTGCATTGGGCTAATAGGCAGATGGAAAAAGGTGAGTGATCTCAGGCCCACTTGTGCCTCTTGTTTTACATAAACAGTCTAAGAAACTTTTTCTTTATTTCTTTTGAAACTAGTTAACAAAGTATCAGGAAAGTTGGAGTGGGAAAACTGTTTCTTGTGGGAAAGAATTACTATGTATGCAATTTCAAAAAAAGTTTCTTATGGACTTTAATGTACTGAGTTTTATTTGGTTTGGTCTTCTTTTGCAATCCTTAGACTCTTTATGTAAAACAAGAGGCACAAGTGGGCCTGAGATCACTCACCTTTTTCCTTTATTTCTTTTGAAACTAGTTAACAAAGTATCAGGAAAGTTGGAGTGGGAAAACTGTTTCTTGTGGGAAAGAATTACTATGTATGCAATTTTCTGCCCTATTATGTATAGGGATAGAGATTTAGATAATTAATTCTGCATGTGGATCTGTTGACAGTTTATTTTTTTCATTGAGGAATTCAGATATTAGAAAAATGCGACTGTTGGTTGCAAACACTCGGTCACAATTTTTTGTCTTCATATTACTTGGAATAAACCTAATTAAACAAACAGAGAAGTTTTCACAGCACAAGTTTTTGTTTGCTTCCCAACATTCACATAAAAGCCAGACATTATTTGTTTGCATTTGTAATGTTTACCTTCCTCAATAGCTGTAGGAGTAACAAAAGTCAAGTTAGCTGTCTGGTATTTAAAGCTTAATTTTTCCATCAGCTGTGAGAGAATACAGTATGCACAAGTAATCATACCACATTGGAAGAATCAATTGATAGTTTCATTGCGAAAGGCATATGCCAGTGAAGGAAGTATTTATCAGTATACATTCCAGTAGTTTGAGCTATTTACTTTAGGCTATTATCATTGTCACCATAATCATTGATTTTAAGCAAGGTTTACAAATAGCAACTTTTCTTTGATAAGATTGAAATTTGTATAGAAATACTCCCTTACTCCAATTCCCTTTATATAATGAAAAAATTGAAATTGGTATAGAAATACTCCCTTACTCCAAGTCCCTTTATATAATGATAAGATTGAAATTTGTATAGAAATACTTCCTTACTCCAAGTCTCCTTATATAATGATAAGATTGAAATTTGTATAGAAATACTCCCTTACTCCAAGTCCCTTTATATAATGATAAGATTGAAATTTGTATAGAAATACTCCCTTACTCCAAGTCCCTTTATATAATGATAAGATTGAAATTTGTATAGAAATACTCCCTTACTCCAAGTCCCTTTATATAATGATAAGATTGAAATTTATAAAGAAATACTCCCTTACTCCAAGTCCCTTTATATAATGATAAGATTGAAATTTTTATAGAAATACTCCCTTACTCCAAGTCTCTTTATATAATGATAAGATTGAAATTTGTATAGAAATACTCCCTTACTCCAAGTCCCTTTATATAATGATAAGATTGAAATTTGTATAGAAATACTCCCTTACTCCAAGTCCCTTTATATAATGATAAGATTGAAATTGGTATAGAAATACTCCCTTACTCCAAGTCCCTTTATATAATGATAAGATTTAAATTTTTATAGAAATACTCCCTTACTTCCAAGTCCCTTCATTATAACACACTTATTGGGCAAATATGGTAATAAATCCAATTTTATTACTGTGAATCACTTTAAATTTGTGGGTATACAATTTTGTGGTTTGGTTTAAAAATGCATTTAAATAGCAGTAATACAATACCTGCTGCTGTTACATTTCTTTCCTTTGCCAGGATTCCTATTCACCAGTCCAAGCTAATTATTCCCTACTCCAATTGGTATTGGAGGGCCAGAGTTGAAAAGAACATGATCCCAGTCTGACTCCTTAGTCAGAACCAACATACAGAATACCTTTCTCTTTCTTCCTTGGACTTGTACATGTGTGCTATATTGCTCATCAAAATTCACCTTCATTATCATCTTTAAACATCTTTTAGGCTAATCACATTCCTTTGTTACTGTTTAGTCCCTGTGGGAATAAGGAGTTGGGTTGTACTCACCAGACTAGGATGGCGATTATATCTACATCCCCCCTTCCCAATGTTTCCGTTTAATCCCTACAGGATGTAGGGAAGTGAGTCCCCCCCCCCACCCATCTCCCAAATGTTGTCATGGATGTTATTGCCTTGGTTTCAAGGTAGGGCAGACATGACAGACCATGGACCTGCTCTGTTGCTTCTGACCTTGTCCAACAAAAAGGGATTGACCCCCCCCCCCCGAGTAGTTTTGGGACGACGGAAATCCCATTTCAATGTCTTCCTCTCGGGAGTGAAATACTGGGAAGGACAGTCCTGTCTTGTTTCGGGAGCATGCTGAGGACAACAATGACCTTTCCATCATGGTGGACTCAAATGAGTTCTCAGAGGAACTGGTGGCAACAATTCCTCCACCTCCATTGGGGTTTTCTGCTCCTTTCCACCTGTTGAGTCACATGTTGGAGGAGGAGGAAGCTTGGACACTCAATAAGGTGTTGAACAAAGTTTACTGACTCCTTTCCCCAGACTTGTATCCTAAGCCTTCTGGCACTGAGAAGATTTCTCTAGTCAGGAGTGGCTTTCTGTGTTCCCGTTTCATTTAGATCTTCTGCTGCTCCTGCACTCTGTGATGGTTTAAGAGCTTACACAAAAGTTTTCCTGGGGCCAGGAGTTCACAAGGCATTAGAAGGGGTGACCTGTCCCTCCATACACACTCTGGCTACTGGTTTCTGCCACCAGCTATTGGATTCATTCTCCAGCTCAGTCCCTTAAGTCTCCCTCACATTGCATCAAGCACTCTCCATGTCATTGATGCTCTCAGCAGAGCTTCTTCACCTTTGCAGGGATGCAGCCTTTGAGATGTCTGCACCTCTTAAGGCAGAGATGCTCTTCAGAGGCCTCATTCCTTCTGTAGCATCACGGGATGTAAGGGAACATCAACACAGATCCTTGGCATCAGCTCTGGGCCAATTGAAACTGGCCAAGAAGCATGCCCACGCTGACTGCCCTATGGGATCTTCTCCCAAGTTATTCAATCAGGTGCAACCTCAACAGTCTCACAAGCAGCCTGACTTCAAAACTCCCTCCTGCCTTTCGTTGACTAGGCAAGGCAGTCGGAGAGGCAGGTCAAGGGAGAAAATCTTCAGACACCTCCCCCTTCCCCAAGGAGGGAACGGGTCAGCCCTAGGGAGTTGCACCTTCTCCTGCAGCATCTTCCTCTTCACAGCATCCAGGTAGGTGCTCATCTACCCCTTTTTTCAGGGCTTTGGTTGGGCATCATGGACGATGTGTGGATCCCTTCCACTTTACAGGATGGATACTGGCTTTGTTTCCTGGAACATCATCCCCTATCACAGATCCCCATCTTCTTTCACCAGTCCAAACTGGCTTAATTATGGGAAGAGGTAAAAAATCGTCTGTGGAAGAGCACAGTCAAGAGGGTGGAAAATGACCCGACTCCCGGTTTCTTTTCCCTTATCTTTCTGGTGTCAAAAAAGGGCTAAAAGTTTTGGCTCATAATTGACCTTTCTACCTTAAACAAATTTTTTCTCGGGAAGAACATTTCAAGATGGAGACTACTGCCTCGATCAGAAATGCCATAAGGACCTGTGACTGGACAGTCTCCATCAATCTTCAGATATGTACCTTCACATCCACATCTTCCCGCCACACACAAAATACCTCCAGTTTTGTCTCGACCAGAAAGTATTTCTGTTTTGAGCTCTTCCATTGAGCCTCACCTCCACTCTTAGAGCATTTATCAGGGTGATGGGGGTAGTAGCAGCCCATTAGGGATCCCCATCCTCCAGGATTTCGACAACTGGTTGATACACAATATCCTCAGATATTCTCTTCTGAAGGACCTGTCCCTCTGTTGGTGGACAGTGACTTGTCTGAGTCTTATCCTAAACCTAGAGAAGTCAGATCTCATCCCTTCTCGGAACTTCATATATGTGGGGATGAATTTCCTCATTTTCCTCTGGACAGGATCAACCAAATCCTGTCCCTTATAACAGGTCTTCTGGTCAATACCTCGTTGCTAGCTCACCTTTACCTCTTTCTTGTGGGAACTCTGAACTCGGCTGCAGACTTGGTTTCCCTAGGAAGGCTTTACTTGTACCCACTCCAGTTCCCTCAAACTGGAGACTGCATAAGGACCTGCTATCAGCTCAGATACCTCTGGGATCCGACTTTCACCACCATCTGAACCCAATTCACCCCTCTGAACCCCACTCTTTTCTGTACACCAGTGTAGCAGATTTGGTATGGGGTGCTCATCTGGAGCTAGAGGGGATAGTTCTTCAGGGATTTTGGTCCTGGGAAGAAGCAACCCTTCATACAAAGAACTTGGAAATGTGGGCAGTGTTCCTAACCTTACGGTGTTTGTGTGTGTGAACCTCATAAGGCATCATTGTGTTACAGTTGCCTAAGACGTGTTGTCAGTAGTAGGATACCATAGATGTCAGGGAGGTACACATGCTCCTTCTCTTTGTTTGGAAGTCTGGAACCTCCTTCGATGGGCAGCCTCAGAGGAAGTACTGTCCAAGTCTGCCATATTCTGGGCATGAGGTGGGGGTTGTGTTGTCCTCACAGAATGATCTATGCACCATTCAGTAGCAGTTTTATTTTCTTAAGTTGATGGGGGACACTCTTGGTGGACTTGTTTGCTATGAGACTTAACAACTGGCTCACCGTTTATGTATGTCCAGTGCCAGGTTAGAGGGCCTGGATCGTGGGCGCTTTATGTCAAAAGTGAGATTGTCTGTACTCGCGTACTCCTTCCCACCTTTCAAAATAATTCTGCAGGTGCTCCTCCAGGTCAGACTCTCCACTGCTCGGCTCATCCTGATAGCCCCCCTGTGGCCCCAACAATTGTGGTTCAGTGACCTACTCGGCCTGTTGGTAGACATGCCCATGAGATTACCACAGAGGAGGGACTGGCTGTCACAGTATAGGGGGTCCCTCCACCACAGGAGTCTACAGATTCTCCACCTTCACACTTGGCTCATCTGAAGCGATCAATCTGCCAGGACCAGTTTTCAAGAAAGTATGACAACTGCATGCTCCAAGCTAGGAGGCAATCTACTTCCAGGGTTTACGATGCAAAATGGAAAATCTTCTGTAATTAGTGCAGTAGAAAACATGTTGATTGTAACTGCCCCGCTTATAATGCAGTTGCAGACTTTCTTCTCTTCCTTATCAAGGAAAGAGAATGTTCTGTGTCCACTACTAAGGGCTATAGGGCAGCCCTTTCTAACACTCTGATGTTCTCCAGGGGTTCTGCCATTGGGTCAGACCCTCATCTTCTCATCAGGTATTTTGAGGTTCAGAGACCAGTATCTCTCTCACTAATGCCTAAATGGAATCTTTAGTGTATTCTAAATGGGTTGTTTATGGTTCAGTGGTAATTATGATTCAGTTTTTCTTCTTTGCCAACTGGGGTTTTGGCTAAGAATCAGCTACCTTCAGTAGTCCCACTTCCTATTGAGATCCCACTGTGGTGGGGATGATCAAGATAGGCTTCTTTTATCCAGTTAGGGATTTAAGGTTTTATTTGGCTTTCTCTAGCTTACAGTAGTGAACACACCTACCATAAGGGTAAGTGCAATTGTTTTCTATACCAGATTTGTTGAGGTCATTAGCTTTCTCCTAACTGGTAATTCAGCATTGCAAAAGTAGCAGGTGATGTATTACTGCCATCAAAATGTAGTTTTGGGGGGAGAGTAAAATTAATTTTAATTTATGTAATACTTACTGCTACTATTGCAAAGATTCCTTACTCCCACCTTTCTCTGCTGTCCTGTACTCTTGGTCCAAATAAAAAAAAGAAGGTATTCCATATGTTGGTTATGACTAAACAGTTAGACTGGGATCATGTTTGTTTCAATTCTGGCCCTCCAATACCAATTGGAGGAGGGAATAATTAGCTTGGACTGGGGACTATGAATCCCAGAAAGGAAAGCAATGCAGAAGTGGGAGGTAAGTATTACATAATAAAAATTAGTTTACCCCCCCCCCCGAAAAACTACATGTCATGGGTACTTAATTTCATGGATTTGTCATTTAAAAAAAAAAACATTGTTAAATATTGAGCAATGATGTATATATCTTTTCAAAAGAGTATGCTGTCATTCATTTCCATGCATATCTGAGCAAACTGGCTTGATCCATACTGCAGTATTTGGATTGATTTGGTAAGTTATTCATTGCTAACTCTTAGCATAAATGCAGAGATCTGAATCAGAGAAGACACCAACATTGCATGGCACCTATTTAAAATCAAATAAGCTTAATACCACTTCTGTAATTATTCAGTGTGAACAGAATGTGGTAACTCTCTTTGATTTTTTCAAACCACATACAGAAAGCAGGACTGATTGTTTATGCAGCAGTTAGTTATATGAATGAAATGTAATTAGTAATAACAATTTGCACTTGTGTTCCATTTACTCAATGGAATAATGAATAGTACTTGCAAATAATACAATAAAGAATATATTGTGAAAACTTTTTTATTCATGAATTGACTAATATTTGAATCAGAGTTGGTAAATGCTTTCACATTGATCTATGTATAAAGTATGGAACAGTTTCTATATGTAGATAATACAATGCTTCCTTGATCCATGTGTTGGATATTTTCATGAATAAACAGCTGCTAACGTTATTCAAAGATATACATGCTTAAAAAAAAAGGCACAAACTGTGATTGACATCTTATTTTCTTGGACTTTAATACTTTCACTTTTCTCAGACATTTGCAAATTTCATTGGATTGTATAGTTTTTTTGAGTATTTCGTTATTCTAAATGGATGTAATACTGTATGTGTCTTGTGAAGTAAAGAAGGACAGAAGCTGTGAGTAAACTTGCATTTATTGCCTTAGTATCAGATAGACTCATGTCATGAGATTAATTTAGAGCTTTCAAATTCAAAAAATTTTGCATCTGAATTAAATCACAATCAGTCAATTTCCATTGCTCTCATCCTGCACTAACATATCATCATCATATATATACCATTGGTATCCAAACAAACAGTGATGTGTTTCCATTCAATACAAAGGGATGGCGGTGGGGAGGTTAGTGTGCTTTGAATATCAGCTTGGTTCATATTTGTTGCAACTTCAAATTCGCGGTCTAGCTTACCCCACGAATTTAAAGTGACTCACAGTAAGTGGTAGTGGAACTATATGTATAAGAATGCACTCCATTAAAAAGCAGTCTCACAGTAAGGTGGTATACTCTGTGGCTCCCATGGACAGTATTTGGACGGTATTATAATTAGGGAGTACTGTATTTTGCTCACTAAATATACATATACTTATAAATAGTCTAATGACTTAATTACCAAATGTGTAATATAATTTTATATTTCAAAATTTTGATTACAGTTTATAAATAAACCTTTGTGATATTTAGGGGAAGAAAGATAGTTCTGGTACAGAGGAAGTACCTGCAGAGGAAAACAAAGTGAGTTCTGCATGTTTTGATCTTGGAGTTGCAGTCGAAAGCTTCAATTTGTGGTTGTTTTTTCTTCAGTTATTGTGTTAATTGTATAAATTATGCTCAGCATTTGACATCTGATAATAATTTCCATATCTTCCTTTAATTAAATGGTAAGGTTGTCTATGTTATTTTGTTATGTGGACACTGATTAATTTGCAGGTGCCTTGATCTCTTTTGATTTGTATGTGGTAGCTTGCAATAGGGTCTTCTAGATTAAGCATTGTCAATCTCTCTGTCCATCCAGGTAAGCTCTTGTGGATGATTGTGCAAAAAGTTCTCAATGTGGACAAATAAAACTGGGTAGGTATTTGTGTATGAATATGCAAATGATGTGATCAGATTTTCAAGCCACTGAAGCAATTTTTCCATCTTTTATAAGATGGAGCATAAGAAAGAAGTGTTAAAATTTTTAGGTCAAAAGGTCAGTGGTCAAGGTCACTATAAATGAAAGAAGAAAAATTGTTTCTGCACAATAACATGAGTTCTTGTCACAGACCGGGACCAAACTTTGCAGATGGCTTGCACTTGAGATAAGGAAAAAATTATAGGTCAGGGTCAATGTGCCTCAAAGAAGAAAAATGGTTTCTGCCCAATAATATTTAGTTCTACATCACAAACCTCGACCAAACTTTGTGGAGAGCTTGTACATAGGGTAAGACAGAAGCCTGTTGACCTTGGGGTCAAAAGATCAGACTGAAGGAATAAAAATGGTTTCTACACAAAAATTTCAGTTCTTATCCATGTACCTTTACCAAAGTTTGTAGATGACTTACATGTTGGATAAGAAAAAAGTCTGTTGATTTTGGGTTTTAAAAAATGTTAAAATTCAAGTTTAATATCAGTAATAGCTTACTCTGTTGCTATTGCGTAGCTAATCTATTTCTGGAATGGGAAATACCAGACCATAAGATGAGAATTCATCCTCCCATAGGGTTGATAGAAAGTTCTAGAGAATAAAACTCTGTGTAAACCCCACTTAGCATGTGACTTTCCACGATACGTCATTCTTTTTCCAGTCGGACATCTTGGAAAGATGGTAAGAAATTACCACGTGGAAATTGCCTTCACTAGAAGAGTCAATTGTAGCGAATTACGCTGTTTCATTTCGCATTTGTCGTAACTTCAGGTGGTATTTACCCTGACCAGTATTTTCCCTTTTGGAAATTTTCAGCTCTCTTGCAGAGTTTTGGCAATTCGATACCAGAAACATCTCGTTAATTCCCCTCCACTTGTTGCATGGAGGTTTAATCTTTGCCTTCTCTTGAGAATTCTGTTTCATTTTTTCAAGCTCAGATAGAGGTTAATTTTCATTTTTTCCCTATCCTTGTCGCTGACCAGTTAATTTCCTTTTGTTGGTTTTTCAAAAAACTCACGAAAGTATTGAAATTAAATTTCTGTCAATCTGATTAGTTGTTTATTTTTATAGCTTAGGATAAAGCAGGTCGCACACCAGTCTGTTCTTCTTGTGTGCCTTATATTTAACTCCGGTTAAAATTCTTTTAAATAAATTAGTATAGGAATTTATTCCTTTTACTACTAAATTACTAAAGCATTTTACCAAGCTGGTTTTTTGCTTCTTTTCATATTCAGTACCTGTTTAATCTGGTTTATTTCACCTTGGTTCTTACTTCATATATATATATTGCCTTCACTATATGTATATATATATATATATATATATATATATATATATATATATATATATATATATATATATATATATATATATATATATATATATATATATATATATATATAGTAGGATCCCGCTATAGCACGCTTTGTTATAGCATGAATTCGGATATAACACGATTGTGGAATGGCTCCCGAAATTTCATATATTTTTTCGTACATGAAAAAATAAAATTTTTTTCTCAAAGTACGAATAATAATGTGTAAAAAATTAATTATCATTTTGGGGAAGAGATCGTGTATGAATTCGGATATAATACGATCGTGGCATGGCTACCGAAATTTTACAATAATTTCACCAATTTCTTAAACTACTGTTTGTGAATGTTCATTTCAAATGTGTCAGTAGTCAATCACTGCACTTTGATCTTAGTTTATTTTTGAAAGATGTCAGCTCATTTTAAAGCTGATAAGTGTTAATCTTATTATTACTGATACATGAACAATAAAGTCATTAAGTCTTCTTTGTGTTTGTCTTCAGTGCATTCTGTGTACAATCGTTGCTCAAACAATAGCCGACATATGTTTGCTCATTCAACTGCATACACAGCCAAGCACCAAACAATGGGGTGGTTGGGGTGGTTGATAAAAGATTCGCACCTGAATGTATAAATAAATTAATTTAAGTCATTGACAATCATCAAAGTCAATCTCAAAGCTAAATTTTGTTCAAACCATGCGGCAATGATTTATAAAACATCAAAAAATGAAAGCCGCCAACGCACACACGTGGTTTGGCGGTGTTGTTAGACAATCGCCACGCAATCAATTGAGGAATATGGTTGATTTTGCAAAGAGTAAACGTGACAGCAGCAAGAAGCAGCTGAAAATTAATCAGTTTTTCCAAAAACAATAAAGTATTCTAATTCGTAGCAGATAAAATTATAGCAGTATGAAATTTATACTTACACCGTTTATTGACCTTGGGACGTACACGTGCATACACACTGTAAATGTGCTTCATCATTCCTTACCTGATTTATCGATTATAATTATTTTTTTGCATTGAATTCAGACACATAATAATCTATGACTAAATATTATACTTCTGTGTGCATATTTTCGATGGAATTATTATGGACTCACTCCTACGCATTACATGAGATCAGTTGGTGAGTACACGTGTTGATCCTTTAACTATTCATGCTATACATTAGACATGTATATATAAATGTACCAATGCATGATTCTCTGAATAAAGTTAAATATTATATGTGCAATCTCTGTTTTCATTGCATGTGTATTTCTCATTTAATATGCATTGATTTAAGATGGTAACGGTGCCAATGAAGCACGTTGTTTTCAGACCACAATTTACCCCCCCCCCCCTCATTTTCTTCAGCTAAATGACTTGATTTTGTCTTGTTCGGTTATAGTACGGTTCGGGCATAGCACGATCTCGTTTTGTGGACCCCGACCATCGTGCTATAACGGGGTCCTACTGTATATATATAGTTGTGTATATACATGCATGTATATATTTAAAAAAAACAAAATAACCTACAGTAGTATTTCTGTCATTTCATATAAAAAAAGAGATAAACTAGAGTGCTTTAGCCACCTACAGGTAAGTTCCTGCTAGGGTTCATTATCCAAGCAGTTATATATATAAACCATTATCTTGTTTTTCAGTGTCTCTTTTTTTACAGCTATGCCAAGCAGGGGGTTGGGAGGTGTGGTCACAGAAAAGGCCACTGGGACACCCACACCACCTGCCTTTCTTGCACTAACTGTACTAGGACAGACAGCTGTCCTATATGCTGTCTTTGGTCTGATGAGGTCTGGGACCTCGCAGAATCCAGGATAACTTACAAAGCAGGCATAAAGGTATCTTTGTCTTTTTCTGAATTTTCTGGGTTCTCCATAGTCCCTTGGGTCTCAGAGTGAGATCAGTAAGCGGATTGGGAGTGAGTTGCGCCCCCCCCCCCCCCCCCCCCGTGAGGAAGGTCAGCTCCCTCCCCGATCCCGAAAAGCAGAGAGCAAGTCGCACCCCTCCTGGATGGGAGGAGCAGCACTCTCTCCATTCTACTAGGACAGAGAGTGAGTCAAGCCCGCCTGTTAGCGATGGCAGCACCCACTGTCGTGTCAAAGGACAGAGAACGAGGTCGCCTGAAAGTGAGTCGCATCCCTCTGTGAGAGGAGAACAGCACCCTTTCAGCCCCCATGACCCATTGTTGGTGACAGGTTCATGCCATCCTGAAAGGGCTGAGCATCGATATAAGTCTGTCAGATCTGGGAGAGGATCTTCGTACAGATCAGAGTCGTCTGACCGGTTATTGGCCAGTGACCGGTCACAGGGCACTGGTCACCGGGCTCCGGTCACAGGGTACCGGTCATTGGGCAAGAGTCACAGGTCATAGGGCTATGAGTACCTGTTATTACCGGTCATTCGAGGCCAATCGGTATGTGGAGAGCGTCCGGGTTGAGTCCCCTTCCCCCCTCTTCCAGACTACCGTTCAATCCACCTTTGGATTTTGACTCGTAGTACCAACATAGGACTGGGGAAGGGGATCAGATCGGCATCCCCCTCTTCCCAGTGATTCATTTAAACCCCTACAGGATGTGGGGCCTTCCACCGCATGGCAGCGATTGGACGGCCCCCTACTTACAGCCATGGCCTTCAGGGCATTGGCCCCATGGTAGTGAGATTGATGCAGCAGCACATAGAAGGAAGGAAAGGGACAGACTCTCCCCCAACTGCACCAGGAGGGTTGAGAGTCGCTCTCATACTTCTGCCATGCCTGCCACTAAGGACAGTCCCTTGGTTCTGCCTGAGGAGTCGTGGGTCGAGGTTCATCTTACTCCCAATTCTCTCCAGCCAAAAAATCTGACACTGGGTCCTGCTTCCCAGGTTCGAGTGCAGGATGAGGATGCCCTTTCTGTCCTCGTGGATTCTCACGAGTTTTATATGGAACTGACAGAAGTGGCACCCCCTTTTTTAGGATCTCCCGAACCATCGATAAAGGCGGCAGAGGAAGAAGAGGTCTGGTCGTTTGACAAAGTGGTTAATGAGGTTTACCACCTATTACCCAATGATTTGTGTCCCAAGCCCTCAGGTTCGAAGGACACTAAGATTCTCTCCAGCTTGGAGAAACTAGCTGGATCTGCCTCTCGTCCAGACCTTTTGTTGCTTCCTCACTTGGGTATGGTAATAGAATTGTCCCAAAGGTTTTGCAAGGGCCAGGAGTTTCCTAGACAATGTAGAGGATGGTCCATCCCCCCTTCTACGTTGATACCTTTGGTCTCTTCCACTAGTTATTGGGTTCACGCCCCTTACTGGACCCTTAAACCTCCCACTTTAGACGCCGCAGCGATGCAAGTGGGTATTTCCACAGGGACTTGGGCTCGCCTTCCAGTTAAAACACTGGAGACCTTAGAGCAAAAAGCTAGGTCACTAGTGACCGTAGCTTTCCATGCTGATCTCATTTCGGCAGCCTCCTTCAACCTGCTTAGGGAGGAAACTCTGTCGCCACTTGCTCTTCATCGTTTGTTGAAAGCAGTGGCAAAAACATCAAGACATGCAGCATCCTTGTACATGGCTTTATCAGCAGAGCTTTGGACAGATCTAGGGTATTACTGAAGCACAGTAAGAACCTTTTAAGGGCTGCTCTTCTAGAGGCAGAGGCACTTTTTTGGAGGGCTCATTCCCTCGATGGACAGCAACATGGCTCTCTTGCATCCGCGCATGGCCCATCCAATCTGGCCAGGAAGTGAAGTCATCCTGAATGGCCTCAGGGCCCCTCACCAAAATTTTTGAAAGCCACGCAGCCCCAGTCTAAGCAACAACCTCAGTTCAGACCTCCCCTTCATCAGTCAGCACCTAGAATGATATGCCACAGAGGCCAAGGGAAGAGGTTTACGGGCTCTTCCCTCTTTCCTAAGGAATAGGGGGGTTGGCCCTAGGGACTCGATCCCTCTCCTGCAAAGTGTTCCTCTTCCATGGGTTCCCGTAGGTGCCAGACTAAGCCTTTTTTCAGAGGCTTGGTCCTGCATCACGGCAAATGGCTGGGTCCTCTCTATCATAAAAGGATGATACTGTCTTCAGTTTCGTCATCTTCCTCCTCTTGTAAGGACCCCCATGTTCTTCCACCAGTCAAATCTGGTGCCGTTAAAGGAAGAGGTTCACTCCCTTCTCCAGAAGTGCAGTGGAGAGGGTGTTAACGACCATTCTCTGGCTTTTTACTTCTGCATTTTCGTAGTACCCAAGAAAACAGGGAAAGTTTTGTCTAATTATCGATCTTTTGTCCCTAAACAAATTTCTACAGGGGGAACCCTTCAAGATGGAAACAGCAGCTTCAGTCAGAAATGTCATAAGGCCAGCCACTGGACAGTTTCCATCAATCTTCAGGATGTGTATCTTCACATCCTTATCTTTCCTCCTCACAGGAAGTACCTCCGGTTTTGCTTGGACAGAGAGGTCTTCCAATTTCGCGCTCTGCTGTTTGGTCTAGCCTCTGCACTCAGCGTGTTTCCCAGGGGCATGGGAGTAGTTGCAGCCGACTTAAGGTCACTGGGTATCCCAATCCTCCAATATTTTGATGATTGGTTGATCCACAATGGCATGCTCGAGTCCCTCAGAATCGACCTTTCTCTCGGGTGGTCTGTAGTGACCAGACTGGGTCTGTTACCCGACCTAGAGAACTCAGAGCTTTCTCCATCTCAAGATTTTGTCTACATGGGGATGAAATTCCTTACAAACAAGGGGTTTGTCCATTTCCCTCGGGACAGAGTAGACAAGATCATGTCCCTGTTGGAGGCTCTGAGAGCCAGGACCACACAATCGGCTCATCTTTTCTTTATCTGCTGGGGACCTTGAACTACGCAGCGGACCTGGTCACCATAGGCAGACTACACTTGCATCCTCTCTCTTGACAAACTGGATCCTCTGACTGTCCGGATTTCAAGCCTTCCACCATCATCTGTCTTGGTGGATCAATCGGGACCTTTTTCTTGCCAGAGTCCCTATACACGCCCCCAATCCCCACCCCTACTTGTTCGCAGACACGTCAGATTCAGGGTGGGGCGCTTATCTGGAGCCAGAGGGTCTGATTCTTCAGGGTTCATGGTCCCGGGAAGAATCTACCCTCCACATAAATAATTTGGAAATGAGGGCAGTGTTCTTAGCCCTTAAAGGGTGCATCGACAACATAAGGGGCCACTGCGTGACGGTCTCCTCCGACAACACGTTAGTGGTGGCCTACCTCAGGAGACAAGGAGGCACACATGCCTCTTCTCTCTGCATGGAGGTTTGGAACCTCCTTCGTTGGGCAACCTCGGAAGGGATTACCCTTCAAGTTCGCCATATTCTTGGCAAAAAGAATATCTTGGCGGAAAGGCTCTCCAGGAAAGGACAGATAGTCATCATGGAATGGTCTTTACACCAATCCGTGGCAGATTCCCTGTTCAGACTTTGGGTAACCCTTGGTGGACTTGTTTGCCATGAGGCTAAACAACAAGCTCTCCTTTATGTCTCCCAAGTCCCCGATCAGAGAGCCTGGGCAGTAGATGCTTTCAGCCTGAATTGGGATTGTCTGTTTGCCTACGCCTTCCCACCCTTCAGGATGATTCCACAAGTACTTCACAAAGTAAGGAACTCCACTGCTCAGCTCGTGTTGAAAGTCCCTCTGTGGCCCCAACGATCATGGTTCAACAAACTTCTCAACCTGTTGGTAGACCAGCCCAGGATGTTACCACAGAGGAGGGACCTTCTGTCACAGCACAGGGGTTCTCTTCTGCACAACAATCCTCAGATTATCCACCTACACGCTTCACTCATCTCAAACGATCTCTCCGCCAGGAGAAGTTTTTGAGCAAAGTCGCCAAGTTCAATCCAAGAGGTGATCTACGTCAAAGGTCTACGATGCAAAGTGGCGAATGTTTTGCGATTGGTGCAGTAGGAAACATATCAATCCTAGCTGTCCCTCTTTGAGCGCAGTGGCCGATTTTCTTCTATTCCTGTTTGAAGAGAGACAATGCTCAGTGTCTACTATCAAGGGCTTTAGGGCAGCCCTTTCTAACACCCTCAAATTTTCGAAGTGTCCGGGTATTGGTGCAGACCCTCACTTAGCAGACCTGATCAGGTATTTCGAACTGCAAAGACCAGTGTCTCGCTCTCTGATGCCTAGGTGGAATCTTTCATGTGTCTTGTGGTCCGTTAATATATCCCTCTATGAACCTTTAAGTGAGGCTTCTTTCGAGAACCTTACCCTCAAGACTATTTTCTTGCTCTTGTTAGCCTCCACGAGACGAAGGAGCGAGGTTCATACTCTATCCATAGAGCAAGGTTGTTTGAGATTCAGTGGGAATTATGAGTCTGTTTCTCTCCTTTGCCAACCAGGCTTTTTAGCAAAAAACCAGCTTCTGTCGGTTGCTCCACTTCCGATTGAAATCCCCAGTCTCAGTCGTATCTGTGCTGGGGATGATCAGAATAGACTCTTATGCCCAGTTAGAGCTTTTACGTTTTTATTTTGCAGCTTCTGAAGAGAGAAGGAAGGGTAGGAAGCATCTTTTCCTCCCCCTCAAGAGTTCAGCTACCACTGTTTCTTGGTGGATTATCAAAACTATCAAGAGAGCTTACCAGTCCCTTACTGAGATTGATCTTTCCTTCATGAAAATTAAAGCTCATGAGGTTCGAGCCATTGCTACCTCATGGGCCTATTTAACTCATTCGTCTCTGGAGGATGTGATGAAAGCCACGTTTTGGCGGTCTCACGCGACCTTCTCCTCCTTCTACCTTCGCTCATTGGCTCATCAAAGCAAAGGCATATTTTCTTTGGGTCCACTAGTCGTAGCTCAAAAAGTGACCCATGAGGATACCATATGGCAGTAGTCAATGCCTTTACGGTGGGTGTGAGTATTCCTTGTTAATTTTCCTTAACTAGTTGTGAGATCATCAGCCTCCCACCTAACTGGCAAATTCAGCTACGCAATAGCAACAGAGTAAGCTATTACTGATATTAAGATGTAGTTTTTGGGGGGTAAAACTAATTTTAATTATGTAATACTTACCTGTTGCTATTGCCAGATTCCCTCCTCGTCCCCGCACTAATGCCCCACTAGTAATTTGCTACACCCTGTAAAAGAATGACATATTGTGGGAAGTCAAATGCTAAGTCTGTGGGGTTTACACAGAGTTATATTCTCTAGAACTTTCTATCAACCCTATGGGAGGATGAATTATCATCATACAGTCGGGTATTTCCCGTCCCGGAAATAGATTAGCTATGCAATAGCAACAGGTAAGTATTACATAATTAAAATTAGTTTTACCCCAAAAAAACTACAAATCACTGACTGAAGGAAGAAAAATGTTTTTTTACATAATAACTCCAGTTCAAGACCATGTACCTTGACCAAAGTTTGTGGAGGGCTTGCAGTTAAGGTATGGAAGAGATCTATTTATTTTGGGGTCAGAGGTCAGGTCATTGTGGCTCAAAGAAAAGCAGAATAACTTTTGTGGATAGCTTGCATGTAGGATAATAAAGAAACCTTTAGATTCTGGTGTCTAATGGTCAGAGACCATGGTCATGGTAAGTCTAAAGTGAAAATAATGGTTTCTACACAGTAAGTTTAGTTTAAGACCACATACCTTGACCAAAGGTCATTGAGAACTGTTGGTCAGTAATCTTCAGAATCAACCATGCGTTCATAGCAGACTATTCAATACTGGGCAGTTGAATAATGTGTGTATAATGTGCTGTTCATGTCATACATTTTTTACTTTTTTGGGTCCAGCCTTCTTGGAACAGTTGTGCGAAAATACATGACATAGACAAGTGAAATTTGGTAGGCTTGTTTGTATGCAGATGTAGATGATCTAATTAGAAATTCTTGTCATAAAGGAATTTTTCCATTTTTTTAGAAAAATTCAACTTTTCTTACTTTTGGTCAAAACCTTGTTAGCACAATTGCACAAAAACCACTCAACCCTGAGTAGATTTTAATGCCATGAAAGTAATTTTTCCATTTCTAATAAATTTTTTAATTTTTTGTGACATGTATATTTTGTCTACAATAGGAGCATATGTGTTTTACAAACACAAATCTAGTTCCATAATAAAGAGCCAAAGATAAAAAATAGAAAAAGGACATCTATATAGAGGATATTTGCTTGAAACGAGTGATTAGTGGATATATTTCATGGAGTGGGTGAAAATACATTAGTTTTTTCACCCACAAGATGAAATATATCTGTTATTCAAGGGGAGCAAGCAAGTTTTCATTTTATATTATGCTCAAACATATTGGCTAGCAACATATGTAACAGATCAAAGTAGCAGATTTTTTACTGTATCCCATATGAATGAACTGTTTGTTAGCTGGTATTATCCTGTGACAATGTTGGGGCTCAGTTTCGCTACAGAATAATTTTGGTTAAGAAGGAAAATGTTCCTTGGTATTTTACAACACTATTTGTTTGCTCCTTCATTTCTGTTTAAAAGTGTATTTTTCATGAGGTGTGGTTATTTTAGCCTGCCCAAAATATATCTTCAATGGTGGAATGTACATTTTCATTATAAGATGTTTTCTTCAATACATATTTGAGTGCAATAGCCTTTTTCATCTCTTTTATCTTCAAGTTTTCAAGAAAGACTTTAAAATGATATTTTCTGTGCAGAAAAAGAAACTAATTTAGCGTTGTTTTTTGTTAATGGTTACTGAGGTACAGTTGAAGGTCCTCCCACAATATACACTTGAGAGCACATTTACATAGTCTAGGAGATTCAAAATCAAACATTATGGTACTTTGATACTGCACTAGTTCTTATACATTTATAATTGAATCTGCATTATACTCAGGAGAAAAAAGAGAGCTCTGATACAGAAGAAGCACGTACAGAGGAGTCCGTGAGTTCTGCATTGTGTGATCTTAAAGTAGCAGTCAAAAGTTTCAATCTTGTGGCATTTTTATTTCATTTTTGTAGTCATTTTTTGGTTATGCTAAACATTCAAGTTCTGATAACATCGTGTCCATCATATTTCAAGCAATGCAGTTATTTTGGCATTTTGATACATGGAAGGCTAAGAAGTTGTAATTAAGCACCTTGTCTTTCAAATTATGATTATTTTCCTGTATAAAAAGTCTCATGGCTAAATACAACAAAGCCATACAAACAAAGCTTGGTTCATCACATTTCAAAGCAAATATTTCTTTATATGTTTTGAATATACAAAACTTCAGGAAATAGAAGATTTCTTATTGCAACTAGCATTGCATCTTTATTATTCTTGCATTAACTTCTTCAAGGCTTTTTTGTTAGTCATTAGATAATTTTTATTTGATTTGTCATGTTTTTAGTTAAAGTCTGATTTCTCATGTTCTTAGTTAAAGTCTGATTTCTCATGTTCTTAGTTAAAGTCTGTTTTGTCATGTTTTGAGTTCAAGTCTGCTTTGTCATGTTTTGAGTTCAAGTCTGCTTTGTCATGTTTCGAGTTCAAGTCTGCCTTGTCATGTTTTGAGATGAATTTCTTTTGTCATGTTTTGAGATGAAGATCTTTTGCCAAGAATATAAAATTTTGTATATTGTCAATTTTGTATGCTGTGAAAAAGTTACAAGAATGTATCTTACCTTCAGTTTTCAGATATGACCTGCAAATAACAGATTTTGGAGGAGTTGCAGGCCCTTGTTCATGTGGCAGAAAACTGTATCACTTAATGTAAAAGTTAAGAATTTGAGTAATGACTTAAGTCCATTAGATAATGCACATTTTCTACAATCAGTTTCTGGAAGAGGTTGTGCTGTTTGTAGGAAGAGAAAGAGAATACTCATGCAGACCAACAGCACCTAAGCAGAAGAACTTTCGACTTTATTGTTTCTATAAGATTTGTTTGAAATTTGCCTCTGTTAAAACATTTTTAGGTTCTGATTTTAATAGGGTTTAACTTGTTTTTCACAAATCCATTTACATTAATTTAAATCTTTGAATTGTCTTAAAGAACCACTTTGAATAAGACTTATCAGTCAGTTTAAAAACAAATTTGTACATGTCTGCTATTTGGCAGAGCATATGCTATGACCCTGTCTGTCCATTAACTTTTCCTATTCTGCATGATAACTTCAGTTCTACAGCATATGCCTCCACAAAACTTTGTGCATAGCTTTTACTTTGTGTAACCCTATCAGTTTTGGGGCCAGAAGGTCAAAGATCAAGGTTTTGGGGCCAGACGGACAAAGATCAAGGTCACAATGACTGTAATGAGAAAAATGGAGACATCACAATAACTCGAGTTCTCCGTGATCTATGCTTACCAAACTTTGTAGTTGGTTTGCACTTTGGATAAGGAAGAACTCTATCAATTTTGGTGTTAAAAGGGCAGATGTCATGGTCAATGTGACTGAAAGAAGACTTGTTTTCTGCACAATAACTTCAGTTCTACATAACAGACTTGGACTAAACTTTGTAGATGGCTTGCACTTGCAATAAGGAAGAAGCCTATTGATTTTGGGGTCAAAAGGTCATGGGTTAAGGGTCAAGGTTACATTGAAAGAAGAAAAATGTTTTTCGGATAATAACTTTAGTTCATTCCACAAACCTTGACCAAAGTTTGTGGAGTGCTTGCACTTAAGGAATGGAAGAGGTTTATTGGTTTTGGGGTCAAAAGATCAATGGTCAGGGTCATTGTGGCTAAAAAAAAAAAGGGGTTTTGCAGAATAACTTCTATTCTAGAGTACATTTCTTGATCAGACTTTCTGGATGACTTACACTTAGGATAATAAAGCAACTTATATATTCTGAGATTATAGGTCATGGTCATGGTCTAATAAAAAAAATAATATATTCTGAACAGTAAGTTTATTTCAAGATTGCATACCATGACACAAGTTGGAGACTATTGGTCAATAATTTCCTGAGTCAACCATGCCCTACTAGTTCCTACATAGAGGAATATTAAACATGGGGTGGGTGTATAATGTACTGTTCACTGTACTTGTGTTATAAATCAGTTCATTTTACAAAATCAGTAGACCAAACCTACATGACAATTGTCAAATACTTTTAATATCCCCCATCCAACAAAGTTGGTGGAAGATATAGAAATGGGTTCTCTCCAGCCATCAGTCTATCCAAATGTCACACTTTCATTTCAGGAGTACAACTCCAAAACCATTCACATTAGACAAATATGTCATGTATGATCCATCGTCTATTCACAGTTGTTATTTATAACTTGTAAAAATTACATAACCAATTGCACATAATTTTACAGGGAGCATTATGGCATCAAGGGCTTTTAAATTTGTTCAGTTAATACCAATCTATCATCCAATATCCATCATTGTTCCTAAAAATAGAAAAAAACTACTCCTAAAACAACACAACAAAATTTGACTAAATTTTACAGAAGGCTTATTATCAGTTTTGAATCCATA
The DNA here is from genome assembly GCA_029931535.1 of Margaritifera margaritifera. Taxonomy (NCBI): domain Eukaryota; kingdom Metazoa; phylum Mollusca; class Bivalvia; order Unionida; family Margaritiferidae; genus Margaritifera; species Margaritifera margaritifera. The sequence goes on from JAQPZY010001687.1 coordinate 2,346,369, forward strand.
ATTTTGATCTGTTGACTTTATTATCATCAGTATCATGGATGACTTTCACTATGAGCAAGAAAATGTGCATATTAATTATGCATTCATTTTTAGAAGGAATTTTTTTTCAGAATATAGTAATTAAATAAAATCTACTGGAAGTAAAGTTTGGAAGATAGTTTACATAGAGTTTGTTCTTAAAATGCTGCATAAGTCTGCTTAGTGAAATGGTCATCTCTCAAGTTATGTACATATCTAAGCAATATCAGGTCCACTTTGGCCTCATGTTGTTTGAGTTATTGCCTTTTTGGACTAATTGGAACCTGATGTAGTGTATGACAAAATCTTGTGGACTCAGCTAGTCTCACAATTTTGAATGGATCGCCATGAAACTTCGTACATGTTATTGTCATCATTTGAAGATGTGCATTTTGACAAATTTCTGTCCTCATACAATTTGTTTTATTGCCCTTTTAGTCAGCTGAATGCAGTGTATGTCAGAATTTTGTGAATGCAACTGGTCTTGCAGTGTTTGATGAATCACTGTGAAACTTGGTACATATTGTGGTCATCATCTGAAGATGTGCACATCGACAAAACACAGTACTTATGCGATTTTTGTTTGAGTTATTGCCCTTTTTTACTTGGAGCAGAATGTAGAGTATGACAGAATCTTGTGAACACAACTAGTCTCACAGTTGTCAAAGGATTGCATGAACTTTTTATCTACAAATCACTGTGCTCTCACAATTATTAGCTGTACTGGTCATAGGCTAGAAGAGCTTATGGGATGGCCTGTTGTCCAGCATCTGTCATTCATTGTCAGACGTCTGTCTATCCATTACCACAAGTTTGTTATCACTTCTCCTAAAGTACATAGGGGATTGCCATGAAATTTGATAAACACATTCATCCCAAGTTCTAGTTGGTCCCAAATGAAAATGGTGCTGTTCAGACATCAAGTATGGCCACCACAGCAGCCATCTTGAAAATATCAATATTGCTACTACTCCTGAATGGATGGTCATATCAGCATGGGGTTTCAACTAAAAGACTTCTTATGATGTCTAGTTGGTCCTAAATAAAAGGGAGAACTGCAGTGGCTTAGTGATTAGCATGCCAGTCTCACAAACTGAAGGCACTAAATAACCTACTTATGTTGCTGTGCTGTAAAACACCTAAACTGCAGACCAATGTCCAATATTTCTGCCACAGCACCCGTCTTGAAAATCTTGTTATTGCTACTTCTTCTGAATGGAAAGACATATTGACATGGGATTTTCACCAGAAGACTTCTTATGATGTCTAGTTGGTCCTAAATGAAAATGGTTCTGCTCGGACATCCAATAAGACCACCACAGTGGCAATCTTGAAAATCTGGTTTTTGGTACTCCTAAATGGGTGGTCAGATCACAATGGGATTTTCATTAAAAATTTCTTATTTCTGGTTGGTCCCAAATGAAAATGGTGTTGATCTGATGTCCAAAATTGCCGCCATCTTGAAAATCTTGTTGTTGCTACTTTTCCTAAACGGAAAGTCATATTGCCATGGGGTTAACACCAAAAGACTTCTTATGATGTCTAGTTGGTCCTAAATGAAAATGCTACTGCCTGGACATTCAATATGAATACCACAGTGGCCATCTTGAAAATCTTATCGCTACTCCATCAGAATGGATGCTCATAACAATATGGGACTTTCACTAAAAGTCATCTGATGTCTAGTTCATCCTAAATGAAAATGGTGCCAATCTGATATCCAGTATAGCCACCACACCAGCCATCTTGAAAATCTTGTTATTGCTCCTCCTTCTTAACAGAAAGTCATATCAGCATGGGGTTTCACCGAAGACATCTTATGGTGTCTAGTTTGTCTGAAATAAAAATTGTGCCAATCTCATTGCCAATATAGCCACACAGTGGCCATCTTGAAAATCTGATTGCTACTTCTTCTAGATGGAAAGTCATATCAACATTGGGTTTTCACCAGAAGACTTCTTATGATGTCTTGCTGGTGCTAAATGAAAATAATGTCATTCTAACATCCAGTATGACCACCATGGCAGCCATCTTGAAAATCTTGTTATTGCTACTCCTCCTAAATGAAGTCATATCACCATGGGGTTTTCACCAGAAGACTAATTATAATATCTAGTTGGTTCTGAATGTAAATGGTACTGATCTGACCTCAAATATGGCCACCATTGATGCCATCTTGAAAATCTTGTTTTAGCTATTCCGCCTGAATGGAAAATCATACCAACATGGGGTTTTCACCATAATTATGATATATAGTTTGCCCCGAATGAAAATTATACCAATCTGAGATCCAATATGGTCATCTTGAAAATCTTGTTATTGCTACTTCTCTAGAATTGATGGTCATATCAACTTGGGGTTTTCATCAGAAGACTTCTTATGATATCTAGTTTGCCTTAAATGAAAATGGTGCTCTGCAGACATCCAGTATGGCTGCCACAATGAACATATTGAAAATCTTGTCACTAATTCTTCTGAATGGATGGTTATATTGGCATAGGGTTTTCACCAAAAGTCTTCTTATGGTAGCTGCTATGATCTAATGAAAGTGGTACCGATCGTACATCCAGCGTGGCTGCCACAGTGGCTAATTTGAAAATGTGATCACCAAAGAATATCAGAGATGGTTGAAAAGAAGAAACTATCTTATTTTGAATGCTGGAAATTCTTTTTGGGCAGTAGAGTGTCAGTCCCTTCGAGGGACTCTTGTTAAAGTTATTTCCCTTTTGGTCCAGCAGCTGAATGCAGTGTAAGACAAATTTTGTGAATGCAACTTGCCTTGCATTATTTTTATGGATTGCTGTGAAACTTGATAGATATTATGGTATTCATATAATATTCACAAATCTTTGTGCTCCCGTGATATTTATAAGAGTTATTGCCCTTTTTTTACTTACTGCTGGATGTAATATATAACAGAATTTTGTGAATACAGCTACTTTTGAAGTTTTTATTGGATTGCTGTGAAACTTAGTACATTTTCATCATCAGATATGCATGTTGAGCAGCCATTGTACTCACTGTTCTCATCAACATCATGGGGTAGGCATGGGATGTGGGAGAGGTGGGTCTGTATTTACATGAGCAATTGCTCCCATTCCTCTAGTTTAAAATACATGTACACGATAAAATTAAGCATGTATGCCGAGTGATTGAATGCATTGTGCAGGAAAGCAGCATTTTATTTAAAGTTGCGGTAAAGTCAGAGCTTTCAGTTTTGTTTCCATATCATACCAAGTAACTGCATGAAAAATGAAGCAGAGTGGGTAAATCTGGTTAGATTGCACTCTAGATTAATTCATGTGTGCATTCCTGTTGTCTTTCTTGACTAGAGGTTTTATTTGAGCCAGGTTTATAAATGCGACATTTGTTTCTACTTAGACATGTATTAGTATAATATTAGACAGAATTTGTGATAAAAGTGTCAGATGTTTGAACAAAATCACAAAATTTTTCTTTATTATATCATTTTTGTATAAACTTGTAGCTTACCATATTCCATTCTCAAGAGGTACAGCCAGGTATACCTTTGTAAAATTGGTATCAAAACCTGTGCAATAGGAGTTTATCCAAGTTCCAGTTTTCAGCCCAAACTGCACAAGTATAATAGAGTTATGCCTATGGTGTCTGATAAACTTGTGACCATATATATTGTTTCACAATATTTCTGTTTTAAGACATTATTTCCCGTGTATAAATGAGGAACTCAAGTATTATTTAGATTATTCCTAATAAAAACAGAAATAACAGATTCTACAGTATTTTTTATTTACATTCAACATTATCCACAAGCAAAGTTCCAAAATGAAGATACTCCATACATCATGCTTAGTCAGCAGAAAGTAGGTCAGCATGATCTACTTTCCATACATAATCAACTTGATCAAGATTACGCCAGGTGATCTGTGTCTTGCATGTATGTAGGCACATGCACACACACATATACACACACACTGCAGGTGATTCTGCCCTACAAGTACATGCACACACACACATGTACAACTGTTATTTTCTGATTATTAACATGAGACATCTTTAATTAGGGATATGCAGCAGAATCTAAATTCAACAATTTAGAAATTCTAAATTAAAGGAGTGATTCATTTATTTAGATGACAGTAATATAGTTTTAAAAACTTCTCCAGTTATTTTTGTTTACTTTTACAAGTACTAAAGATTGTATGTAAATCAGCATTTGCTTTTAACAGATGTAAAGAAATCTCAAACAGATCTATCTTCCTTATGTAAACGTCTTGTCTTGTTTGATTGTGAAATATGCCTTGAGAGTGTAAACACTATGCACACTGTTCACATTACCTGTTCAAATTTACCTTTTCTAATTGTTGATCTTGTCCTATCAAAGTTCAAGGTATCCACTATGCTGTGTTAATAGATCTTGATTTATTAGCAGTGATAGGTATGGAGTGATTTTAAACTCCACACAAAAACTATAAATTGAGATTCCATTTTCCCCCTCTGAAAGCCTGGGGATGTAGAGTAAGCCTGATATGCTGTCCTGCATGTCACAAGAGGTGACAAATGGAGGCAACCTGTTTGCCCATGGGAATTATCCTATGATGATGTTTCAGCTAAATAGGCCTTGGACTTTTTAAAAGAGTGCATTTTTTTTTTTTTTAAATTGATTTTGTATTTTAAGTTACCTTTATCTCTGTATGCCTTTTGGGGGTATACATAAACTTACTTGGCACTATATAGCCAGGATTGTTTTGAACATTTAAACCCCATACATAAACACACCAAGTTCCAGCTATGAATTTGTTACAAAGGGTAGGGGAAGAGGGGCACTTTTAGCAAAAGGGCACTTTTGTTGAAGAAAGGGGTAATTTTTGTAAAAAAATGGCAATTTTTTGCAATAAATACATGTAGACCTGATGTCATGAAATTTACAATTTAATCTTTTGGAAGTAGAACAGACAAAAGCACATTCATAAGTATATTGTGGATCAGATAAACAGAAAAGTAAGTGGAATAAATATAAGACACAGAAAACACAGATTTTTGAAGGTGTTTATTGATATGGATAGAGGCAGAGGGGGAAGTCATTTCTTAGTATAATTGCATAAAACAATATAGTTGGATCTAATTTATGACAGTAACCAATGTCTGTGACTCGGTTCAGTTTTCTCATGGAGTTATTACCCTGTTATAGACTCTTGAAATTTGTCCAGCACAGTACCAGAAAGAACAAGTTGACAAACTGAAAAGTAGATACACGTAGAAAGATAGATAAATTTTCTATCAATGGATTACATTTTTAGATAGATTTTCTTTCAAGAGATCAAATTTTGTGTTAGCTCTACCCGTCATAGACCAGAAGAGCTTATAGATGGCCTGTTGTTTGTTATCTGTCGTCCGTCATGTTAGATCCGTCTTCCAGAAGACTTCTTATGATGTCTAGTTGGTCTTAAATGAAAACAGTTCTGCTCAGACACTGCTCATCCTCAATGGTTGGTCATATCAGCATGGAGTTTTCACTAAATGACATTTTATGATGTCTACTTGGTCCTAAATGAAAATGGTGCCGATCTGACATCCAGTATGGCCACCAAGGTAGCCATCTTATAAATCTTGTTATCAGTACTCCTCCTGAATGGAAAGTCATATCAGCATGGGATTTTCACCAGAAGACTTCTAATGCTGTCTGGTTGGTCCTTCATGAAAATGGTGCCATATGGCCACCACAGTGACCATTCTGAAAATCTTGTTGTCACTACTCAACCTGAATGCATGGTCATATCAACATGGGATTTTCACTAAAAGACATCTTATGATGTCAGTTTGGTCCTATATGATAATGGTGCTGATCTGACATCCAATATAGTCACCACAGCAGCAATGATTGAAAATCTTATTATTGCTACACCTCCTAAATGGAAAGTCATATTAGCATGGGGTTTTCACTGGAAGACTTCTTATGGTGTCTAAATAAAAAAGGAGCTGATTTGATGTTCAATATGGCCACCACTGCAGCCATCTTGAAAATCTTATTACTACTCCTCCTAGATGGAAAGTCATATGAACATTGGGTTCTTACCAGAAGACTTCTTATGATGTATAGTTGGTACTAAATGAAAATGGTGCCGATCTGACATCAAGTATGGCTACTATCATCATTATGTCAGCCATCTTGAAAATCTTGTTATTGCTCCTCCTCCTAAATGGAAAGTCATATCAACATGGGTTTTTTTTTACCAGAAGACTAATTATGATATCTAGTTGATCTGAATGAAAAAAATGCTGATCAGACTGCAAATACGGCTGCCACAATGAACATATCGAAAATTTTGTCACTAATTCTCCTGAAAAGATTTTCATATCAACATTGGGTTTTCACCAAATGTCATGGTGTCTAGTTGTCCTAAATGAAAATGGTCCCAATCTTACATCCAATATGGCTGCCACAGTAGTTAATTTGAAACTCATTTCACTCAAGAATATCGGAGATAGTTTCAACACTTAGCAGTTATAAAGAAGAAATAATTTTATCTTGAATTCCTGGAAATTCTTTTAGGACAGTAGAGCATCAGTCCCTTTAAGAGACTCTTGCTATATAAAATATTACTACCATGACGAGACCACAGGGCCAGTCAGAATTTGTTAAAAAGTAAGAGGTGGGCTATCAGACGAAGATATCCTTAGTAAATATTTGCCAAATATCAGATACTTTAGATAACTGGAGTATTGTCTTATTAAATACATTGAATTCACTTTCATTTTTGGAGTACCAGTTTTCATGGATTTTGTGATGTACAGTCCTTTAAACCTATTACATTCATAGTGCTTATTTTGCAGCTTATCCAGAACAATGATGGGAGCTGCAATGGCTCACTGGTTAAGGTGTTGGACTTGTGATCCACCATAGTAACAGCCAGTATTGGCTACCATGGCGTGTTCTTGGGCAATTTACTTGCTTCAGCACGATATATCCTTCAAAGTGTTGTTGTTCCATAAAACTCCAGAAAACCAAACCAGAACAATGAGACTAGAGGAGAATCATAATTTGAACCTTCATGAACTAAAATATTATCTTTCTTATGACAGGCACCATACAAGGAAGAGGCTGAGAATGCCAGAGATGCTCAGTAATGATGCTAACTGGTGCCCCTCAGGATGTTTCTGTATAGCTGAAACGTAAATATCTAATGTTAATGTAAATAACATTCACATTTAATAACCAGACATGGACCCTATGTATATCATAAATAAGGATAGGGTCACATACCAAGGGCCATTTTTGACCCAGGTGTTAAATCTTTTTTTTTTCTTCAACATGTGTAAAAATACTAGGTAGGTAATTTTAACATCATTTTGTTGAGGAATCATTTTGTTGAGGAAAGTTTGGACTTTAACAAGAATAATTTTGGAATGGATATTTCTATTTACAAGGCTAAAATAGCCATCAAAGTATGTCAATGATCAGGAAAGAAATGTTTATTTTAGCCAAATTTTGAACATTCAGAGCTTTCATAAAAAGGTATTTCAATTGAGAACCAAGGCCATATTCCTTTATGATGAGTATAATGTATCTTCAGGATATTAAAAGATCTTTTGGTTCTTATATGAAGCATTAAAGAAATTAACAGTAAATTGGATTTTTTTTAAATGTTGGAGTTTTTTTTATACACAAAAGTCTTTGCATTTCTGTACATAGTTTTTATTATATGACTGCTATGCTATCTTGGTGATAAAGCCATTTGTTACATGATTCCTGTGTGAGATGATTTTTCATTGGCTGCCGATATTTGATAGGCAGGGATGTATAGTAATCCTCATGTCCATCTGTCCAGTATTTGTTAAATATTATGGTCGTCACCTGAAGATGTGCATATCTACAAATCATTTTGCTCACACAATTTTTAGCTCTACTGGTCTGAGACCAGAAGAGCTTATGGGATGGCCTCTCACGTCCATCCATCCATTAGCACAAGTTTGTTATCACTACTCCTCCTAAACTACATAGAAGATTGCCATGAAACTTTACATACCACACACATAGTGGCTATCTTGAAAATCTTGTTATTGCTACACCTCCTGAATGGATGGTCATATTGACGTGTGGTTTTTACATGGGGTTTTCACTAAACATTCTTCTTCTTATATCTGTTTCATCCTAAATGAAAGTGGTGCAAATCTGATGTCCAGTATGGCCACCACAGCAGCCATGTTGAAAATCATGTTATTGCTACTCCTCCTGAATGGAAAGTCATATTGACGTGTGGTTTTTACCAGAAGACATCTTATGATATCTAGCTGGTCCTAAATGAACATGGTGCTGATCTGATGTATAATATGGCGGCCACAGTTGCCAGGTTGAAAATATTGTCATCGCTACTCCTTCAGAATGGATGGTCATATCAATATGGGGTTTTCACTGAAAGACTTTTTATGATGTCTAATTGATCCTAAATGAAAATGATGCCGATCTAATGTCCAATATGGTCACCACAGTGACCATCTTGAAAATCTTGTTGTTGCTACTCCTCCTGAATGAAAAATAATATTGCCTTGGGGTTTTCACCAGAAGAATTCTTATGATGTCTAATTGGTCCTGAATGAAAATGGTGCTTCTTCCACATCCAATACTACTGGATATTCGTATCAGCATGGTTTTTTTTTTACTAAGCTACTTATGTCTAGTTGGTCCTAAATGAAAATGGTGCTTCTGAGACATCCACCATGGCCACTACAGTGACATTCTTCAAAATCTTGTTATTACTGCTGAATGAATGGTCATATCAGCATGCGGTTTTCACTGAAAACCTTTATGATGTTTAGTTGGTCATAAATGAAAATGGTGCCAATCTGACATCCAATATGGCCACCACAATGGCCATCTTGAAAATCTTATTATTGCTACTTTTTCTAGATGGCTGGTCATATCATTGATGTGCTTTCAGCAAAAGACTTCCTATGATGTCCTGTTGATCCTAAATGGAAATGGTGTCAATCTGATATCCAATATAGTCATCATGGCAGCAATTTTGAAAATCTTGTTATAGTTACTCCTGCAACAGAGAAAGGCATATTAACATTGGGTTTCCATCAGAAGACTTCTTATGATGTCTCGTTGGTCCTAAATGAAAACATTGCAAATCTTAAATCCAATACATGTATGTCCACCACAGCAGGTAATTTGAAAATCTTGTTGCTAAAAATATCAGAGATGGTTTCAACACTCAGCAGTTAAAAGAAAGAAATGGTCCTATCTTGAATTCCTGGAAATTCTTTTCGGCCAGTAAAGTGTCAGTCCCTTCGAGGGACTCCTGTTGATGGATTGTCATGAAACTTGCTAAATATTATGGTTATCACCTGAAGTTATGCATAACAACAAATCACTTTGCTCCTACAATTTGTGTTACATTTATTGCCCTTTTTGGGCTCGTTGCTTAATATAGTGTATGACACAATCTTCTTAGTGCAACTAATCTCACAGTATACTTGTGCTCGTTTAGAATGAAATTCTTGAAACTTGATGTGTTATCAGCCACTGAAAGAACAAAAATTGTTTCGGCACAAAAAATTAAGTTCTTGACCATGTTCTTTCATCTTACATGTTGGGTAGTAAGGCAGAGCATATTATGTTATGATGTTATCCCTCTTTTCATTGTCAGTTTTTTTTCCGCACAATGGCTTGCTGTTGAGCTAAGGAAGAAGCCTATCAATTTTGGGGTCAAAAGGTCAACAATCAAGGTCACTGTAACTGAAAGAAGAAAAATAGTTTCCATACAGTAACATTAGTTCTACATCACAGACCTGGACTATACTTTTGTGTATGGTTTATATCTGGTGTTAGGAAGAAACTTAGTGAATTGGGGGGAGGGGGGCTCAAAAGGTTAATGGTCAAGGTTACTGTGCCTTGAATAAGACAAATGGTTTCTGCACAGTAACATTAGTTCTATGTCACTGAGCTGGACCAAACATTTTATGGATGGCTTGCACTTGGGGTACGGAAGAAGCTTGTTGATTTGGAGGTCATGGTCGCTAGAAGAAGATTGTGGATGACTTACATGTTGGGTTAAAAGGAAGCCTATTGACTTTGGAATCTACAGGTCAAAAGTCAAGGAAAATGTGACTGCAAGAAGAAGAAAGTTTTTTTCATAATAACTGTAGTTTTAGACCACATACCTTGACCAAAGTTTATAGAGGGCTTGCGCATAAATTATGAAAGGGGTCCATTGATTTTAGGGTTGAAAGGATCAAAGATCAAGGTCATGGCGGCTCAAGGAAAATTAGGTTTTGTAGAATTAATTTTGTTCTAGAGTAAGTTTCTTGACCAGCTTTGGAAATGGCTTGGACTTAGGGTAAGAAAAATCTATCGATTCTTGAGTCTAAAGGTCAGAGGTCAAGCTTATGGTAAGTCTAATAAGAAAATATTGGTTTCTACACAGTAAGTTGAGTACTACACCCTCATCACAAAAGTTGGTCACTTTTATCCACATTTCATGCTTCACTAACTTTGGTTCAGTTTGCTAAGTTTATTTTTCAAGCACTGTTCACGTTAGGTCATCAGCCTTGATGATTGTATGCATCTCTGCTAGTATCTCACCCTTACAACAAAAAAAGGTCACTATTTTTTACATTTTACTAGCTTGGGTTAAGTGTTTGTGTTTAGCTAATGACCACTTACGTTTTTTCATCCTACACACTCATCATAAAAGTAGGTCACTGTAAACCATACATCACCCTTCACTGACTTTGGTTAAATTTTATTTTAACTGTTAATGCTTAAATCATTAAACTTGATGATTATATACAATCTCTATTAGTACAACACCTGTACCAGAAAAGGTCAGATGTGACCTACATGTCACATTCTACTGGCTTTGGTGAAGTTTTGCATATTCCTGATGACCACATAGGGTTTTTGCATGCTATGTACCTAATGTTTTATCTAGGAACATGAAACTTGGTGAGGGGATGTATCTATGCCCTCATTGAAGAAGTAGGTCCTTATTGCTAAGGTTTTAAGCTTCAGTGACTTGGGTTAACTTTTGTATTTGATGTTCATTTCTCAGTCACTGTTAACGCTTGAATTTTTTAATTGATGGAAATGCACATCTCTGTTAGTACCCCAGCCTTACAACCAGAGTACCTCATCTTGACCTGTATTTCATCTTTCAGTGGCGTTGATTATGTTTTTCATTGACATGTAGCTCATGGCAGCACGAGTTTTGGCATGCTGAATGCATACTATCTCACATAGAATCATAAAACTTGGTGAGGGTTACATCTTGATAAGTACTATACTATACCCTTATCACAAAATGAGGTATCGATGGCCACTATTTCATGCTTCATTGACTTTGTTGAAATGTTGTGTTTAAAGTTCTTTTACTGGGAGATGTTTATGCTCATATTATAAGACTTGATAATTAGATGCACATCTGTTTTTACTACACCCATACAAACAAAGAAGGTTAATGAGACCTACATTTTTTGCTTTACAAATATACTTTAAGTATTTGTATTTAGGTCATGACCACATAGATTTTTCCATGCTATATACATGTACCTCCTAGCCAACACACAATCTCTCTCTGACCAGTGCAGTTGGAAGTAGAAATAAATATGCCCCTTTAATAGTAAACTTTCCATATTAATGACTATATATTGTGACAGGTCAGCAGATTAACTTTGTGTTGTACATGTGAATGAGTATATGAATATTAGATGTACGGACTGCATGCATTTAATGTGAGGCCTCAGTTGTAGTGGCTAATCAAGGTAATTTCTGACACATGAACTATGCTTGTACTATTGGTTTTAACTCCAAGGTTACTCACAGCCTTTGACTTTAACCCAGTAAAATACACATTCAAGGACAATGATAATAGCTTCTGAAGTAGATTTTAGGTACAGTATTTGTTTTTAAAAGAAAAATGTATCTCTGGTTTTTATCAACTCATAATAGTATCGCTACTTTTATATCAGATAAAAGAATGCTCTTTTTTATTCTTTTATGTCTTGTTGTCAAGATTACTTTAGTCAGATCATATTTTCTGTATGGTAGTTAATATTTATAATGACTACAAAAGCTTTGTAGGGGCAAGCTATGTTATCATTGATTACATTTTTTTTTTTCAGTTGCTATCATCATAGACCTAAAGACTTGGATTGACTTGCATGAAGATAAGTGAAAGAACTGCCCTAAACCCTTGAGTATTACAGGAAAGTTTCCACCATCTCCTGCCTTTTTCTCATTACGGTGTAATGGATGAAACACTATGTTCTTACTTGCAACATATTATACAGAAGTATTATTACTGAGTAGTCATCGAGAATATGAAAATAATTGCATTAGTATAGTGCGTTACTGTTTAGGCATCCATAGAGCTTCTAATGGCAAATGTTGGATGTGATTTGGTAGTTACATGTTTTAACAACTTAACTTTTTAAACCTGAATTTATTAAATTTGTGAAAGATTGATTTTTTTCCCAATTTTAATTTGGTCAAATTAAAGATTTCAATTGTAATATTTCACAAGTTAGAAAATGAAAGTTGAGTTAATTTAGTTAAACAAATTGTAGGTTTCAAATGAAAATATCCTGTGGAAACAAGAGTTACACTTGTTAGTGTACTTTGAATTTTCTTAAGAAGGTTTTTAGAATTATTTGAAATTTTGTTCAAGAGAATAAGATTTATATCTTTTATGTTGTAATGAATTTTTATTCTGAATTTGGGGAGAAAGATTATCATCATGTTCTTACTTTAGAAACATTATTGTGCATGAACTTGTAAGCATGTAGCGCAAAGACAGTACATACAATTATCACCCAAAATTTCTCTTATGTTTATTGCAATATTCTTCAAGTTTTGTTTGAATGAGTACCCATGGATTGTTTATGTATTTTCACATTGCTTTTGTTCATGATTTATGATATTACTTAGCCTTTAAACTATTTGATATTTCTCAGAGCAAACAAAGTCTTGATTAAAAAATAATTTATAAAACTTTTGTCCTGAAATTGTATGAAGATAATAAATTACATAAACTCATAATGAAAACAATTTTGTAAACAAATCAGTGTACTAATTTATTCAATCTAGAGTTTGAATTACTTTGGTAAATTGAAAATTGTAGGGTTATAGTGGATTCAAGACACTAAAATTTATTAATGTTTTTTTTTCTTCAAGAAGCTCCAGATCTTTCAATCAGAGATAAAGGTATTGGCAGATTTATGCATTATCCAGGAAAAGTACTAATATTAGTTAGTGAAAATAATTAGTGAAGTTGGCCACATTGCCCTATATGTGCTAAGATAAAACTGTGCCAACATTTTAATTTAATACTTTACTTTGATAATAGTTTTATTTTCATAAATTAGACATGTGTTAACACTGATTTGAATTAAAAGGCTCATAGTTAGCATGAGTGCTACAGTTTCAGTGCACAAATATTGTTGCTTGTTTTACATAATTATGTCTTCTGTTTAATTTATCAGAAACAAGGTTACAAAACATCTTGCTTTGCTCTGCATGAAAACTTAAATATTTACTTGCAGTATTTCTTTTCCTATGTAAAATATAGTGTTAATATACATGGCATTAATATACATCAAATGTATGTTACATATAGGTATCAGGTGTGTATGGATTATTGCCTAACATTTCCCTTATTTTGTTGTTTAATTTTTTTTATGTATAATATATATTCTTTATTATTCATCATTCTACATTTTTATCATTATGTATTCCAGAGTGCATTTACTTCATACATTTGAAGAGATTATTATTTTAACTTTAACATATATACTGTGTGAAATGCAACCAGCTGTGGACATCATAGACCCAGATTATCTGTTCTCATATAATGAGCTTACAGATCAGGGTGTATGCTGTTTGCTTGGAATCATAAGTACAAAGATCAGCATAGACCGGCTGATCTGCCAGCACCTTGTGTGAGGACAGTTCTAGGTCAATACTATTATCCTAGTTGGATGCATGTTAAGCATGTGCAAATAAAGAACTATGTGTGAACAAGACAGATTATACTAAGGGTTGTATTTCTTGCCTGCAATATGTTGTTACTTGGTATCAAGCTTGTCAGAGAGCTCTTAGTAACATTTTTATTGTGTTCAATGTTGTTTGTCACTTTAAAAGTATTTTTGTTGTCATAAGGGTATAATTCTTTGAAAAAATACATGAAAATTGGTTCAGCTCTCTTCGAAAATTGTTGCTACCTCACTAAGAGGGAAGAACTTCCCACAAGGGGAATTCAGATCAACAGGAGTATGTTTTTAATATGAATGAAGTATTCCATAGAGGCTTTTAGCTTGTTTTTCATAACTTTCAGATATTCTAAACATTTTGCCTCTCCAAAACTTGTGTCTTGAAATTTACATGAGAATTTCATAGCAGTAAACATGATGTATCTGAAATTGGTCTGTATGCACAATTGCTTTTCCAAATATTTGTTGTTCAGCCAACCTTGGTTGTAGTTCAACTTGGCGATTAACTTAGCCCTTCTTGTGTGTGTCCATACATCCATCCACACCCTAGATTAACCTCAATGTTACAGTTTTCATGTTGTTTGTTTCTCAATTACAGTTGGCACTTGGTATGTGAATACATCTTGATGTGTACAACACCACCAAAAGTTTGGGGACAGGCTCAACCTGCCTTTTGTAATATGTATTTAGATGTTTTTGACAGATCATAAAACGTACACATTCCGATCTACACCAGCACTGGAGACAAATGAATTCCATCTACTACTGTGTCTCATCTATTAAGTACCAGTTTTCTTCCTTTAAGGAAACATATTTTAATGTTCTCACAAAATTAAAATTTTCACCCCAGTGAATTCATTTTAGATTTTTCAAGAGCTATATCGCATCTGACCAACAACAGTACGCTCACTACTGCTCTGTATCACATTTAACTGATCACAGGACATACTATGCTGCTTTCAGCCAACAACTGTACCCACCATCAGTTGAATACAATGTAGCTGTAACTATCTCAGTCAAAAGCAAGAATCACAAATTGATATTTACCCCATGATTATGTCTCATTTCGTTAGGTAAAAATTGAAGTAAAAAAAGCCAGCTTAAGCAAAAACAATTAAAATGTTTAAAAGCATGTCGTATAGATGTATCATTAGGGTGTTAATTAAAATTGCATAGAGGATCTTGTATGAAAGCTCATTTCAAATGAAATTTATGAAACTATAGTATGCACAGGATGACATTATACTGGCATTTTTTTAATATGTTTATCAAAAACCACAATTCCAATTTGGAAACATTGTACAAACCTTCGGTTTACTTTCCAGTATAATGACCATTAAAAAAGATCATATTCATAATTATAGCAAGTCCATTCTGCAAGATGATTAGGGTGGGTGAAGATTTTGCATGGATTCTGGTACAAAAATGGCAGCCAGTTCAGAGAGTGATTTCTAGTTGCAGGGTTGTCCCACTAGGTAGTGCAACCTTGCTGTCCAATATGGATGCAATCTGTCGTCATTGTTTTTTTCGTAGACTATAAGAAATGTGGTGTAGTGCTACCAAGCCTACCTTTTCCAAGTTATTAATTTGTGAATAGGTAGTATAGCTGATTTTTATTCAGGTATGTTGTGTTTATAATTTCTCACTTTCGAGCCTTTGTGAGCAAGATATTTAAATCATTCCATAAACTTTTTTAATTTCATTTGAAATGAGCATAAATGTAAAATTCTGTTTATCTCGTGACCAAAAAGAATACTGATTTTGTTTGACAATATGACAGAGATGTGTAATGCAATGACTTCAAAATACATTTGAATGCCTTGATCATTACACCTTGGCCTTACACAACATCATTATGTTATTATATGTGTTACACAAAGAAATATTACCCTAAAAAACACTCTAATCCTGTGATAATTTACGTTTGCAGTGAATCCAATCTCTGATGACTATTTATGCATGATTAAACAAAAATACCATATAGGCTTGTGTGTAATACACACCCAAATGCACAACTGAGTTTAACCAGTTGTATGCATACACTGGAAAATCTGAGTTTACACTGTTCACAGTTTTAAGCAAACATTGTAGACCCTGAACTGACGCTAAATTATTTGATCATGACAGATCTGGGTCTACACTGATTGCAGTGGGGTAGACATTTTACACAATGTAATATGGTATACCATAAATCAAATGACCAGTGTAGACAGAGAATGGATCAGAATTCCTCATACACCATAGGTAAAATTTTGCATGGAAACCTTGTCTTCTACCTTTTTTTTATTCTCTAATTTTGGAATCACAAAAAGTTAAAACATGTGTTCATGTTTTGACAATTGTTTGCAAAATGGGAATGAAAATAACTAGAAAGCAACATCTATATGTAATGTTAAAAGCTGACATGTTTTCATATGTAATTTGAACAGATGTAATGAATTCATATAAATGTATGTTGCTTAGTGTAAGAACTTGCACAATACTTGTATTAGGGATAGTAAAATCTTCCAAATATACTTATGTTAATAACATACAATGATACTGAGGGCATGATGTTCAATCAGCATACAAATCACATACAATGATACTGAGGGAATGGTGTTCAGTCAGCATACAAATCACATACAGTGATACTGAGGGAATGGCATTCAATCAGCATACAAAGCACATACGATGATACTGAGGGAATGGTGTTCAATCAGCATACAAATCACATACAATGATACTGAGGGAATGGTGTTCAATCAACATACAAAGCACATACGATGATACTGAGGGAATGGCATTCAATCAGCATACAAAGCACATACGATGATACTGAGGGAATGGTGTTCAATCAGCATACAAATCACATACAATGATACTGAGGGAATGGTGTTCAATCAGCATACAAAGCACATACAGTGATACTGAGGGAATGGTGTTCAATCAGCATACAAAGTACATACAATGATACTGAGGGAATGGTGTTCAATCAGCATACAAATCACATACAGTGATACTGAGGGAATGGCATTCAATCAGCATACAAAGCACATACGATTATACTGAGGGAATGGTGTTCAATCAGCATACAAATCACATACAGTGATACTGAGGGCATGGTGTTCAATCAACATACAAATCACATACAATGATACTGAGGGCATTATGTTTAATCGGCATACAAATCATGATCATAGCAATATTTTCACATGATATACTTGTAAATTGGACAGAATCTGACCAAGATTAGCTGTAAGATGCTTTGCCCAGACTTTATGGTTGGTTTTCAATGGCATCGCAAATGGTATCTGGTACTGCATCTGTATTAACGAAGATGGTTTCACCAGCGAACAAAAATAGTTCCTTTTACACTTTAATTATTTCACAGTGGGCAGTATGCATCCACCCTCAGAGGGTCACGGTCCTTGTAATTTTATAAAATGCTACTATGTTTTCAAATGGTTTTTCCTGATGGAGGGGTGTGCAAACTCCAGTCTCTTAACTGATTTCTTGTCAATAGCTATTTCATTAATTTGCCTTGAACATTTTTATTTTTGTAGAAAGTTCCCTTTAAAGCATCTTTTATTACAGAAACATATATTATTGCAAATTATGACACAGACAACCACGACAGATGATTATTCAAGGGAGGTCATGACTTCAAGGTTATATCAACTTCTGGCAACTCTTCTTGGGTGACATTAATTAAATTGAAAGCCTTAAACTTTTATGGGTTAATGGAATGCATAGTGTTGACATTAACTGCAGAAAAAAATGGTATAAGATTATTAAAGCCCATGTAAAAGGTGCACTTTGTATCCATTTTTCAGACTGTTTGCATTAATAGAATTTTAGATGCAGCACAAATTACCTTTTGTGATGCCATTTGAAAACAACTATAATTACTTTAAATGTCACTACCATCTTGGTTACTTTATGAGAATATTGACGGCTTGATGTAAACATAGACAAACATTGAGCATTACATGTGGATTTAACCTATGAATTTATGTACATGTGCTTTCTAATGTAAGATTATGTTTTTAAATGTGTGTATATTGTTTGTGCCATTTATAATGCACACATGTAAGAGAATTTAAGTGCAAGGTACCTTAATGTTTGCATTTTGTTCTTGTTGGTCAGTATTTAATTAGTGTAGAGAAATGCAAATGAGAATTCTAAAATACAACAAAACAATAAAGATACAGCAAAAGTTCTGCTTTTATAATGAGGTAACTTTTATATACTTGAAGAGAATTTTGGGATGTATCGGACATTCTTTTCTCAAATCACACAAGGGGCAAGCCGGATGGAAATGATCATTGCACATTTTTTCTTTTCCTGCAGCTTTTTTGTATTTTTCTGAAAATATTCAGAAAAATGTCACTTTTTGCTCATTGTGGAGCATGATAATGCCATATAAATTCATAGATTGGACAGACTGAAGCACCAGGAAAGAACTGAAACATGTTCACAATAGTTAAGTGAGACAAGCCATGCCAGAAAAATGTACCATGACAGTCATGTCACAAGTTAGGAGTGATTGAGGGTTCTGGATTCCACTCTGTACCAATCTGCCCTGTATCAAAATGTGACCATGGATGGTTATATAGTTACGTATATTCATATGTAAAGTGTGCTAACCTAGATAGCTTACCTTTCTTCATTGTCATGACATCAAAATGTAGCATATTTCAATTCCATCGTTATAAATACATTTTAAAAATTGTCATCTCACTTGTTTTTCTTACTGCAAGTATTGATATTTTTGTTTTCTTCAGATGGTGTAAGACATCATCACCAAAATTCTGTTTCTATCCCTTTCTCAGCATTACTCAACCTGTCATCTATTGCTTTCTATCAGTTCATTGTTACTCTCTTTGCTCTCTCTCTCTCTCTCTTGCTTACACACATACATTTAGCACTGAATCCCCTTTTCACAGACTGTTTTCTGTCTCTAACACTGTCTCTATGTCCATTTGTATTTGTTCTCTCTCTCACTCTGACGCTGACAAATTCATATGAACATGAATATATATTTAGCATTAAATGGTCTTATTAGTACACTTGCTTTACATTTGAGTCTTTAATATGTTGATAACAGAAAATTATTAAAATATGAATCAGATTTTCCCATGTGCATATGAAAGGTAAACATGAGGAAACTTTTCATGTTATTGACAGTGTACACTTTTATATCAGCTGATGTGGAATCAACTTGTATGATGCATATGTACACTCAGAAATACATTTGAACATCAAATCAAACATTGTAATTCATCCTGGTTATTACTATGAGCAGGGCTGTCGTAAGGGGCAGGCTAAACTGATGATCGCCCAGGGTGCCATTTCATGGAGCTTGCGGTTTTTCCCCCCCCCCCCCCGAGTGAGGGGGGGGGGGGGGGCGCTTGCCTAATGTGGTTTCTTCTAGCGCAAACTTGCAACAGCCCCAAGTGTGAGTAATCCATCCCGGACATTACTGTGATTGTACTCTTCCAAGACATTACTGTGCAACTTGTGGATATTACTGTAACTTATCCTGGATATTACTGTGTGTAACTTATCCTGGATATTACTGTGTGTAACTTATCCTGGATATTACTGTGACTGTAACTCATCCTGGATATTAGTGTGTAACTCATCATGGATATTACTGTGTGTAGCTCATCATGGAGATTACTGTGTGTAACTCATCATGGATATTACATTGTATAACTCATCCTGGATATTACTCTGACTCTAACTCATCCCGGATATTACTACAACAGTGTAACTCTTCATGGGTATTATTGTAAATTCATTTATTTTCATGGATATAACTTTTTTGCCTTTGCACACAATGACATTTGTGTCTTATGTTGGGACTTAGATTTGTTTATTGGGGACGGGTTCTTTAGTTTTGTACAGATGGATCATTATTCATTGGGTCTTTAAATTTATTTATTGGAGCAGCCACAAAATCCACTCAAATTGGTACCCTTGCCCCCCTTCCCAAAAAAAACAACATGATGACTTCACAGTAAATGGATGCTTTGATGTCCAGAAAGTGAAATTGCCACCAAAATTAGTACACAGTAGAGTAGCTCTTTAATGTTGTATGGACTTTTTTAAAAATAAAGCCTTGGTGTGTGGAATTTAATTTAATTATGTTTCCTCTACCTGGAGGACAGGTTAGAACAAGCCACATTCAGTGCTGTGGATAAATAAAGATATGGTCATAAAGTGGCCTAAGTGTGAAGAAAGCTTAAGTGCTTCTAAACAAAAGAGAAAAAAGAAATAGGAAAGAAAAAGGATTTTGGAAGTGACCTGCAGGACTGAACAAATTTTGTAAAATTTCCTATTTGCCCACAAGGGATGATTTTAATGACATTCATATTCTTTTCTTTCATATTATATATGAAATACTGGGCATGTGAAAAACTATCTTACTTGTCCAACAAAATGTTAAGTGGACACACAAGATTGGTAAAAGTCAATGGTTTCTTCACCATGTGCCCAATATACCTGAAGGGATTTTATTATTATTAGTGATTGCAAGAGCTGTTGCTGATAAACCCCTACAGATGGATTAAAGGGTTTGACTTTACATTAGATTATCATTCAAATTAATCATTTTTGTTTGATTTTTTTTTCTTCTATTATAGCAAAAGTCAAATAAACTGAGGTGATAAATAAAAGCTAACTATATAATGGCATCCTCTTTAGGATTTAAGACCGCCATAATCATATAACGTAATAATTGCTGTCAGTCATGGGCACTAATATCTTCTGCATCTTCAAGGAATGTGGCCATTTTCATAAGAGAAGCAAAATACAGTAAAAACTCTCATTACGACCACAATGGGTCCAGCCATTTTTGTATTGGTAAAGATCATGCCTTTAATTTGGGAAGTTTCCTCCCTTGCCTTGTCATTGTCAAACACGCATGTGTAAATTAAAGAACAAGTCAGAAGTAAAAATGTATAATTCATATTTAATACTGAGTTATTTTAAAATCTTATGTATATTTTCATATGTTTAAAGTACTATCTTTTTCTGGAAATAAAATTATTACCTACCATTCTTGACACATTCCATTGTAAACAGCAACATGTACAGAAAATATGCATCCTTGTTACTGGGAATTTATGTAAGAGTCTAGAGCTGAATATTCCATTCTAGAAAGCAAAATAACCTTAAAAAACATTTGTTCTTATCACTTTCTGATTAAAATTAATGTTGTTGTAAGGAGAGTTGACTGTAATGACACTAATAGCATTATGTATGGTGAAAAGGTTATTTCTTTATTTTAAAAAAGTAAAAGAAAAGAAATTATAGCATTTAATAATTTTTATTTTTGTAACATATGCCACTGGCCCAAATTACATGTATGAAAATATAGTACAACCACGAACAAAACAGTAATTCTAGGAGAAACACACGGACACTTTAACTTTTACAGATTAAAGAGCAAAATTATGTAAGACATTAATATTATTGCTAATTCTCTGCATCAAGTTTTAGAGCTTAATGTAATTTGCATTTCACTAAATTATCGAAAGTAAATAAGCATTTCTGAAATTATTATACATGGGACATTTAACAATAAAGTGAAACTCATCTTCTGTATCTGCATGATAGGGCTCAATTTATAAACATGGGGAATATTTTTAAATCTACCTATATTTACCATTATAAGTTTCTGTTTCTGAACATACATAGTAAGCGAACACTGTATGAAGAGTTTAAACAATCTATATAATATTGACAACTTAAGTAATTTTCTGAACTTACTATAAAATCAAAATCTATCCATGGAATTTCAATTTCAACCACCCCTAGATTTACCAAAATTTCTCCCATTTCATGTGAAAACAATAAATTTTGTACTTGATTTGCTGAACATTCACAGTTTTTGCCCCAATTCAACTGTAGATTATAACTTTGTTTTGGAAATCTATCATTAGTCATCATTAGTAATTTGAACTAGTTCATTGTTTTTTAAACGACTTACCTACCTAATTCATTGTAGATAGAAACATTTGTTGTTTTATAATACCAATAACATATTTACAAAGTGCTGTATGTGTAGCCTTAGTGTCATTTGCTTTGTAAAAAACCCACACTTCTGAGCCATAATTCAAATTTGGTGCTATTTTAGTGTCATAAATTTGGAATAGAGTTTTTATAGACAATTTACCAAAATGATTTAATCTAGTCTTCAGACCATATAGTGACTTTGCTGCTAAAGTTTTTTGACACATATAACTTGAGTTTTTAGAAGAGAATACACAACCAAGATACTTATAAAAAGATCTCTATCTGGCTATCACCAAAATGCCAACTTCATATCCTCTCAGATATCCCCCTCTCAGAAAAACTATGATTTAAGTCTTCTTCATTTTTGTCTCTAGTTTCCAAATGTTGCAGTATTCTTTTAATTTATTTAGTATTCTTTGAAGTTGAGTAGCAGTTTTGTTGAAGACAATGAAGTCATCTGCATACAACAGTGCAAATAACAGCAAATTCTAATGTTAGAAAATTGTGTCTGTTAGTCATTTAAAACAAGGAAAATAAAATGAGTGATAAAACACAACCTTGCCTTACCCAAACTGGACAGTGAAATGTTTCTTTTAAGCCATTTGGCATTTTCACACAAGGTTTGACATTGTATATATGGTTTTCAATATCGTAAGTATTTTATTGCTTGTATTTTAATTTATTAGTTTATGGTAAAGTAAGCTCCGATCAATACAGTTAAATGTTTTTTCATAACAAAAAGAGCATAAAATCTACCATCTATGTTTCCTCAAATATTTACATATCAAGATGCTTAGAGTAAATATATTATGCCTCTTCTTCACCAGAATATCATTTTCATTGACCCAGTTAACTAATCTTTCATCTAAAATAGAGGTAAATACTTTAATGAGGTAAAAGGCTAATCCCACTATAATTTTCAAGCATATTTATATTCACTTGTTTGTGAATGGGTGTGATTACAGCAGTTGTCCAGCACTTTGGAAAGTATCCAAGATAAAATAATTTATTGAAAATAAACACTAAAACGAATAGTGATATTTCCTGTTGCCTTGAAAAATTCACTCAAAAGGTCATAAATACTGCCATATTTTCCAAATTTGAAACTTTCTATAACGTTTTGTACTTTTTCAGTTATTTTACCATCCAAATTGTCATGGAGAATGTCGATTGTTTCATTTAACCTTAAATTTTGATCCACCTCATAATGTACATCAAATAAGTCTGAAAAGTACTGGTACCTTGCTGTGCGATTTATTTTTCCACTCAACTTGGTTTTGGAACATTCAAAAGGTCTCCAGAAACATCTTTAATCTTTCTCTAATAGCGCCGTTTCAATACAGGACTTTTCCTTTGTTTTGTATGTGTTGCATTTATGCCTTTTTATATATTTGTACATATTTCTATAGTGCTTATATAAAGCCAAGTTATCCATCATATTATTGATTCTGGAGTTTCTAAATGTATCATCATCATCATAATAACAACAGCAATAACAATAATAACAAGAACAAAATAAAAAGCAACATACAGTATCCCTGATTTATGTCCTTTTTATACTCCTGCCTTTTAGTAGAGCCTATCATGCTATGAATCTGTCTGTTTGTGTATGTCCATACATCTAACTATCTGTCAGTTAACTTATCCTTTTCTGCATAATAACTTCAGTTCTACAGTACCTAGTTGTGCCACAGACTTGACAAAAGAAAAAGCCTATCAATTTTGGGATCAAACTGTCAAAGGTCAAGGCAACTGTGATGGAAGGAAGAAAAATAGTTTCCAAGCAATAACATTACTTCTACATCAAAGACCTGGTCCAAACTTTGTGGATGGCTTGTACTTTGGTAAGAACAAAGCCAAGTGATTTTGGGATCAAAGGTCAAGGTCACTTTGAAAGAAGAAAAATGGTTTATACACCAAATTTCAGTTATCGACTGTGCACCTTCAACAAAGTTTGTGGATAATTTATATGTTGAGTGAAAAAAGAAGCCTAGTGATTTGGGGGCCAAAAGTCAAGGTCACTGTGACTGAACAAAAATGTTTTTTTTTACATAATAACTTTTGTTCCAGACCATGTACACAATGTACATTCACCACAGTTTGTGGAGGGTTTGCACCTAAGGTATGGAACAGGCCTGCTGATTTGGGTGTCTAAAGGTTCAAGGTCAAGTTTGTTGCAACTCAAAGTAAATTTGGTTTTGCACAATAGCATCCTTGACCAAACTTTGTGGATGGTTTGCATTTAGGGTAATAAAGAAACCTATATATTCTGGTTTCTGCACAATAAGTTTAGTCCAAGACCACATACATTGACCAAAGATCCAGGTCATTGAGACTGGTTACTTTTGTTCCAAAATACCAGCAATATATTATAACTGGTATAGACCCGTGTCATTTAATTCTAAAGCCCTATCACTTTGCAGAAACTTGTCCACTCATGTTTGAAGTAGTCAACATACTAAATGTGAAAGAAACACCAGCTTATAATTAAAAATGTCTTTGAGTGTACAAAAATAAGGACAACCCTAATGTAATACAAAGTGCTCTATGTAATTCATTCTACAGGAAGAGGATTCATGGCAAACTAAATGAAATTTGAAATCCTACTTTGTTACATGAATAAGTATTAAAAATCTGAATTTTTTTTGCTAATTAAAACAAATTATGTCTTGCAATTGTTTATATGAGTTGGATGTAGACCATCATTACAAATCAAATAAGCATCAAGAAAATCGCTCTCTCATTTCTATCATATAAAAAGAAAGCCAACACATCATCAACAGCAGCAAAGGCAATAATAAGGTAGAATTGGCCATGACAGCACAGGACCAAGGCACTCATGGTCAACAAGGTGAGATCCAGTGTACAAAATCAAGACATCTTACCATTGTGAAGAATATGCAGGAGTAAGAATGAGACAGTTAATCACCTGACCAGTGAGTACAGCAAGCTCACCGAGTGCGAGTACAAACACTACCACAACAAACTAGCCCTAGTGTACTCTGCCAGCTGTCTAATAAATATGGGTTTGAGCACACCACCAAGTGGTATGATCACAAACCTCAACAGTGGTTGAGAGCAGTTAGGCAAAATCCTTTGGGATATCAGTATCCAGATTGACCACAGAATACAGCACAGGCATCTGACCTATGTCATAAACACAGCAGTACTCAGAGACTCCCATATCACAAAAAAGTAACAAGAAAAAGGTCTGAAAATGCATACAGAGATTGGAACAATTGTTGTTGGAGTGCTAAGAGTTATACTAAAAAAATTAGGAGAGAGCATATGGAAGCTAGGAATAGTACTTTCAGAAAATGGAACTCCTCGGAACAGCAAGGATAATAAGGAAGGTTATGAGATCTAAGGACATGGGGAGTGTTTTGATTGGATGTACCAAAAAATCAACCACAATACCATCAAGAGGATGTGGAAGAGAGAAATAATAATAATAATAATAATCTATTAAATTGAACACCTGTGTTATAGACTCTTTTGACATGTCAATCGACCTTGCCAATCACATACTTATATAATTACCCATGGCCAATAGTAGGGCTGTCAGCATGGTCCTGGTGTTAGTAGCTGGTATCATCTTAAATACTGTGGGTCAGCATGGAAAAATGTTCCCACAACCTGGACTAAAATATAGGAAATATATGCAGTGACCTGTCTGAAAAGGCCAATGCTGTAAAAGACAACCTGTCTTGAGAGACCAGATTCTCAATGCACACATTTATTGATTCTACAGCATTATGACCTGTTGAACCCATCAAAAGTTTGTGGTCCGGATGACATACATCGAAAAATGCTTAAAGTACTATCTTCTGAGTTGGCACCAGTGCTTACACACCTCTTTCTACAATCTTTGGACATTTGGAACATCCCAAAGGATTGGTCTCTAGCAAATATATGCCCACTGTTCAAAAAAGGTGCAATGGCCAGTAATTACGGCCCAATCTCACTCACCAGTGTTCTTTGCATTGTGCTTGAGCATATTGTCTGTTCTAATATCATAAAGCACTTGGATAACTTTTCTATCGTATCTGATGAACAACAAGCTTTCCGGAAATTTCACAGCTGCGAAACACAACTGTGTTGTGTTACTGATGATTGGGCTAAACATTTAGTTAAAGGTGATCAAGTAGACATTTTTGTAAGTAGACATTTTTGTATTAGATTTTTAAAAAGCTTTCAAACTGTCTACTAGGGGTGAAACAATACACCTGTGCCGCGTATTGATACGATTCATGATACACAGCCTGCGATACAATACATTATCGATACACACATCAACTTGATGGTCTTTTCATCTTTAGAAGTTCTGTCATTGGTAGGGTGGTGCCCTTGTATGTGTGTTGACATATATTTCCTGTATGCAGATTACAGACAGACAGAGACTTAGCATCTGCTCATATGCCATTTTCATCCATGACAAGATAACAAAAATACTTTCAAACAGACTACATGTACCTGTTAGTTGTCAGTGATTTTAATTCAACCTTTTAGGCCATTTCAGGCTGCTTCCACTTGATTGGATGCAGGATTTATCTTGGTCACCATGCCATGTTTTGCACTGCATGAATGCTTTAGAAACATCTTATTACCAATTTCATGTCTTCCCTTAAACTTTAAAGTCATTACAGTGTTATCTTCAAAACAGAATAGTACAATTTCCTCATGCAAGGAAAATCTCATCTAGAACAAGTCATTGTGTGGTAGCGGAGATGACTAACAACCAAATCTATCACACTGTACTTCCTCCAGATGCATAACAACTGCCACGGCCACAGGCACATTCTATAAAAAATTGACAAATTTACACAAGATGACAAAATCATACAGTTTGAAATCTGCCCCCTCGCCGATTCTGTGCTAATTGTATTTATCCCGTCAGCATGTTCAGTCACTGATTACATATATCAACATAAAAAGAGACATTCGAAACATGTTCCTCATGTTCGATTAAAGTACTTTACAGATTATTTAATAACCACAAGTTTCTCTGTTACTTTGGATCTACTTGGATCGAGTTTGAATGCCAGTACTTCTGCTGTGTCACGCAAAGAATAAGCTACATTAAGTTCTGATTGGTGGTTATTGTTTACCCTGGCTTGTCTCGTCTGCCTCAAGTTCATGTATATTTACATTTAACTCTTTACCTTCTGCAAGTACTGAGTGGCCTGGCTATTGAGGCTACTAATAAGTGTGCCTTCTAACAGCTGTTGCTAGGCTGAACCCCAGAGCATCATAATGGCTACCCGAGTGAAAGTTGCTGGAGTTAGTTCACATGGTTTCTATATTTTCTACATGAATTTGTCCCATGCAAACTATGTAATTTAATGAGAAATAAAATTTGAAACACTCACCTAAGTTTTGTGTCTGCCACTTACCCACCAAATAAAAAATTTTAAAGAAAGAAATCTATCTTGCTTCCATTTTCATCCAAATGAAATGTTGAACCTGAATCAGCTGTGAAGTCATCCAATTGTATTGGCCTCATGTGTTCCAAGGCTATTTTTAGCGACGCTTGTATGCATTGGCAGAAGGTAAAGAGTTCAACATTCTATTATTATCAAAAGTATATATTTCTGAACAACTCAAAGACACTCTGTATTTCCTTAAAGTCTTTAATGAACCACTGTCTTCCCGAGTTCACACAATCTGGTACAAATCCTTTTTTTTAAGACAACCTTTTTTTTCACTGTTTGTTTGTCTTCCCTTGTTGACCATTGAAAATGTCCAGGATTTCGGCATGGAATCATAAATTTTACAACTGCCTGTCGATCAAATGGACTAGACTAATCCTTTTTATTTTAACAGTTTCTTTCTGGCACTCTTCATCAGTCGGAGTGCTCACATTTTTTCCATCTCTGGTTCCTTTGAATTTATGCAAAAACAGATTGAATGTTATTTGAGGATTCATTGATTGCTACTTGAGCTTGATTTGTCAGGGTTGCTGGTGGTTGAAACAATTTTCTAAGAGGTCGGATACATTTTTGAAGCCTGCAACTTTTTTCTTGTGGCCAACTCGATTCTCTGTTCACAAAGTCTGGTGATTTTTGTTGCCAAAGATTTTTGATTCACTGTATTAAATCTTGGGTCCAACTTTAAAACGACATTAGTCACTTCACTAGCAGCTCTGTTTGACTTCTCAAGGAAAGTTTTAATTTCTAGTACAATTCCATTTTGAAGGTTGGATATAAGTTTTTGTTCATGGACGTGATTCAATATTTTATCTTTTGTCAAATCATATTTCTGGCAGAAGGGGCCAGGATAATCCATTCTGCAGGACAAAAGGACCAAAAAAGCCAGAACAGCTTTGAATATCTGTATTACCAGAATAGCATCCATACACATCAATCTTAAAAAGAGGTCCAACTATTGTGCTATATATAAATAAAGTATTTTTTTTTAAAAATAATAATAATATTGATGATAATTTTAAAAGGGGCTTGCATAATTTTCATTCATTATATCAAAACGATTATTATTATTTACTGTAAGTTAAAAAATAAAAAAAAAAACGAATAAACTAGCAAATTTAAACTATTGAACTATACAGTACATAAATATAATTTGAGAGGTGTAATTTTCATGGCATACATAATGTTTTTAACTGAATGGTCTCCTGTCAAAAGTAATAATAACGAAATAGCAAATGATTAAATTTGAATGAAAAAACCAAATTTGATACGTTAGCTGTGATTTTGAATGGTTATGAAGAACGACGGTCTCAACAAATTCTCAAAAGACAAGACTGCATTTTAAATATATGAATAAATGCTACAAATTGATTTAGATTGTTTTATTTGTTAGCCGTAAGTCATAACAACTATATTTGAACATTTATTGATCAATATGGTCTTAAACTATTGGTTACAAAAGTTTGTTTACAAATATCGTAAAATATTCAAGATGTCGTCTATACCACACGCTTGCCGAAGTTGCAAAACTCGAAAGTTTCTTACCCTTGAAGCAAAGTCCGACACACTTAATCTCTTTTGCGATAGATGTTTTATATATCAAATTAAGATGAGAATGTGTAGAATCTAATGGTATGTAAAGAATATTTATAAACTTTGAGGATCGCGAACGATCGATAGTTGAATTTGCATCAAAATATCTTCAGCATGGCTTGTGATATTTTAATTCTTCAAATTCCGCACTAACCATAATTCAATATTCTGATTGGCTGGAAAATTTCATGAATATTCAATGTCATTAACCCAGTCGCATAATTTTCCAAATGAACCATACGTTACGTGCAAGTCACTGAACTATTGATTTTGTACAGGAAGCGTAAATTAACTGTAATTTACTTTTCAACCTGCGATAAAGTATAAATAGAAATAAATAATAATAGCAAGTAATACATATTTAGAAAGATAATTGTATTGGCTTTTATTTCATATATACTTTATAGCATTCTTTAATAAAGAAAGTTAGTAATATATGGAAAAAGTGCAGTGACCATGTAAAATAGTGACAATTCCAGGTGATATATGCCCTGTACTGGGGTTGCTACAATAACCGCCAGTCAGAATTGAATGTAACATATTTCACTGCGTGACACACCAGAAGTGTAGCCTTCAATTTCAATCCAAGTAGACAAGATACGATGCAGCAGAAAAACTTTGCGGGATAAAATAATTAGCACTGAATTGGCGAGGGGGGGGGGGCAGATTTCAAACGACGTCACCTTGTGTTAATTTGTAGAAGGCGAGTGTGTGTTCAGGGATCGCGCTGTGCATCGCCAATGTCGCAAATTGCAATTTTTTTCCCTGATTGGCGACAAAATATACCATCTGGCGATTTTTTTGCCGACAATGTTTTTGGCTGTTAAAGCTTGTATATACAGTAGGACCCCGTTATAGCACGATGGTCGGGGTCCACAAAACGAGATCGTGCTATGCCCGAACCGTGCTAGAACCAAACAAGACAAAACCAAGTCATTTAGCTGAAGAAAATGAGGGGGGGGGGTAAATTGTGGTCTGAAAACAACGTGCTTCATTGGCACCGTTACCATCTTAAATCAATGCATATTAAATGAGAAATACACATGCAATGAAAACAGAGATTGCACATATAATATTTAACTTTATTCAGAGAACCATGCATTGGTACATTTATATATACATGTCTAATGTATAGCATGAATAGTGAAAGGATCGACGCGTGTACTCACCAACCGATCTCATGGCATGCGTAGGAGTGAGTCCATAATAATTCCATTGAAAATATGCACACAGAAGTATAATATTTAGTCATAGATCATTATGTCTGAATTCAATGCAAAAAAATAATTATAATCGATAAATCACATAAGGAATGATGAAGCACATTTACAGTGTGTATGCACGTGTACGTCCCAAGGTCAATAAACGGTGTAAGTATAAATTTCATACTGCTATAATTTTATCTGCTACGAATTAGAATACTTTATTGTTTTTGGAAAAACTGATTCATTTTCATGCAGATCCATCAGCACCACTCTTAATTTAGCTTCTTCCCTTTTCCATCCTCGGATGGTCGACTCATGAATGCCTAAATCTCGAGCTAATTGCGTTTGTTTAACACCGGACTTAATCCTGTCTATGGCTTCAAGCTTCTCTTTAACAGTAAAAGCTTTACGTTTCCGTGTACTGTTATCCATTGTAAATAACTAATAATTAAAACTCTGACACCTATTTGTTTGAACGACTACAGCAAGAATAATTTTTAATCAACAATGGGGTCATTTTTATAAGGAATGTACAATATTATTCACTGGTCAACTGATTGCATGGCGATTGTCTAACAACACCGCCAAGCCACATGTGCACGTTGGCGGCTTTCGTTTTTTGATGTTTTATAAATCATTGCTGCATGGTTTGAACAACCTTTAGCTTTGAGATTGACTTTGATGATTGTCAATGACTTAAATTGATTTATACATTCAGGTGCGAATCTTTTATCAACCACCCCATTGTTTGGTGCTTGGCTGTGTATGCAGTTGAATGAGCAAACATATGTCGGCTATTGTTTGAGCAATGATTGTACACAGAATGCACTGAAGACAAACACAAAGAAGACTTAATGACTTTATTGTTCATGTATCAGTAATAATAAGATTAACACTTATCAGCTTTAAAATGAGCTGACATCTTTCAAAAATAAACTAAGATCAAAGTGCAGTGATTGACTACTGACACATTTGAAATTAACATTCACAAACAGTAGTTTAAGAAATTGGCAAAATTATTGTAAAATTTTGGTAGCCATGCCACGATCATATCATATCCGAATTCATACACGATCTCTTCCCCAAAATGATAATTTTTTACACATTATTTTTCGTACTTTGAAAAAAAAAAATTTTTTTTCATGTACGAAAAAATAGATGAAATTTCGGGAGCCATTCCACGATCGTGTTATATCCGAATTCGTGCTATAACAAAGTGTGCTATAGCGGGGTCAGACTGTACAATCTTGGGTTTGGAGTGGAGGAATTCAAAGGTACCATGAAAGGAAGCCGCAAACTTGGGTGTACAATGCACTGGAATCTATCTATTGTTACATAATTAAATCCTTTGTTCATATTGACCGCTTATGCTGACATCTGGCCTGAGTACTGTATGCGGTGATACACTCCAATAGTCATGCTAACAGACTATAAGTATGGGCCCGTTTAATTCTGAATCGTACACCACCTTCGGTCATCGAAAGCCAGTTACTATATAGCTGAGGATTATTTAATCTCTTTATACCTTACAAAATTTCAAACCAAACCTTGTTCCGTCTACGCATACTTTTTTAATTTGGAAAAATAAAGTTGTTAACGGCGAGTGCAATATTAAAGAAAATGCTATTTATAGTACAAGCACTGCCTAATACACGTCGTAAGGTGCATGTTTGTGAAGTGGTGCATTTATACTGTATAAAACGTGCACAATACCATCTGCTATAATCAGTACAGTTAAAATAAAGGCTACAAAACTACAGTGAAAAAAATTATCTGAATCATAAAAATGTACTGTAATCAACTGATTACCTTTGAAGCCCCAATCGTTCTGTATAAATACGAAGTAAATGAAAACTAAAATTCAGCCTCAATCAGAACTATATACTGTAATGGGTAAACGTAAGTTAGACTTTCCGTGTTCATCATCTCATCCTAAGATTAAGTTGACTGACTTCTTAAAATGGCTTTTTACGAGGGGCCAATTCTAAAGTTCCAACCAGCCATATATGCTGGGACGGACAAGGGATTGATCACAAATAAAAAGACTGAATATTTCCAAGGTTACCCTTTATTCTCATACATAAAATGATTTACGCAAATGTATTAATGTATAAGGCTATCGTGCCCTATAAGAGGTAAACTATTTTCAATAAATCGTATACACATAGGAGGCATACTCTCGATTTTCCGTGTGCTGATTATCCATGTGTCAGTGCGGGCAAAAAAAAAAAAAGAAGAAAATATTATAAAGGAAACTAGTCTTAAACGGTAGTCTTTAGAAACTTTAGAAAACTATATTGAAACATGTACATAATAAGGTTTTGAGGCACACGACAGGATGTATCAATCACACCCGTGACCCTATGACACTGAAATATACATGGTTCTCGTCTAGCTAAGACAAGCAGCTTAACATTCTACTGTTCAGCCGACACAAGAAATTTATAAATACTGAGTCTGTAATAAACTGAATACAGTGTATCATTTAATATGATAAAAAGTCTGTCAGTTTATACAACCGTTTAAAGACAATTAAAAGGTAAGGCGGTCAGAGATAAACAGACACCTTTCAGAGATTTATTGAATTGGCTCACAATAGCTAGGGTGATGTGTCATGTCAAATCCTTTGCGCACTGCTGAGGGAGAGCCCATTAGGCTAATTTGCATATGTAAAGTACACTAAGTGGAACAACCCAATTTGTCTGAAGTTAAGTACATCAAAGAGAGAGAATCTAATGAGAATCGGCACGTACGAATGTGAAGGAGACTTCGACTTTGAAACTGCATTCAGCAAGTGGGCAGCCGTAAAATAACGACGCATACTCATGTGACATTAGATTTTATTATTTTTATGAAACAACATTTTAATAGTGCAAAACATTATAAATAAGCATACAAAACAGTCATGCAATGATTTATTCTGTAATATTGTGATATTATGTTGTTTGCTGTCCAAAAAGTAATAAATACTCCATCTTTTTCAATTTTCATTGCCTACTACATTAATAGACATGGAAAAATACTTACTCCTTGCTTGGCGACACTTTTTGAAAATTGGCGACAAAATATTGAGATTTGCGATTTTTTTGGCAACAACTTTTTTAAAGCCAGCACCATCCCTGGTGTTGTCAATAGTTTTGTCTTTTTTACTGATGAAAATGAATGCCTGTGCCAGTGACGACTGTCTCAGATGAATTTTCAATTTAAAGAACAAAAAAAAATAAAATAATAATTATTGATGACTGCTGAAGATTAAAGTTACTTGTATATGGTAAGTATCGTTTTGTATCGATTCCTCACCTCTTGTTTTGATATGTGTATCGATATGGCAAAAGTATCGATGCATCGATGAATCGTTTCACCCCTACTTTCCCCCATGAGTTGTTAAAAAGTAAACTCCCTTATGGAAAAAAACCTTTACATGGCTTATAGGCAACTTATACTCTTTACTTATAGGTGACTTATAAGTGAAGTGTTAAGAGTGTCACCTATAAATGACACAGTCGAATTAGTCATTTCACTTATAAGTGAAGTATGCTTCACATATAAGTGAAACTCAAGTCATACACTTACTACACTTGTAAGTGAGATTAAAGCGAATTCACAATAAATTCAATGAATTTAGGCTTGCAAAAAAAGCCGCTCTCCCACCCCCCACCCCTACGGGGTTGTCCATAAAGTACGTCTGCAGATAATACCTGTTTTCCTACCCCCTCTCTCCTCTCCCCTTGTCCGCATGTGACTTACCCCCCCACCCCCCACCCCCCGGGCTGCAGATGTCCCCATCTAGCATTATACACTGCTCTAATGTCTGGCAGTGTAATAGCTGGTGCATCTTACTTGGCTATTTGTATACTCGCTCAGGTCCGCAGGGCCGATATGTGGGCCATGTAATCAACCTCAGGCACTGGGAGCCAGACCTATGTATTAATGCCAACCCATTCATATATATTCTGTGGCACGAATCGTACAAATTGAAATTAACAAATAATTTACACTTAGGGATCACCCATAAAGGACGTCCGCAAAACATACTGGAATACACGCAGTAGGCCTAAAGCAGCTGTTTAACACAGAATATCATTTTAAAAAAATACTAGCTTGCGGACGTCCGCAAGGTCCTTTACACCCCCTCCCCCCTTGTCTGCAGTTGTCCGCATTTGAACACCCCCCTCCCCCCATCTTTGCGGACGTCCTTTATGGATGATCCCTACAGAAAATGTCATCAGTTTTATTGAATGTATATGTGTAAATGGCTACCTATAAGTTCTGACCTTATAAAAATCTCATACATTTCCATTTAAATAACAATTTGTGAAATGATTTCCAACACATAAGACTGCAGCTTTGAGCCACCATATTTGAAACGGCTTGCTCAGTATTAAAGTTTTGGCTTAAATAACACAAATAAGCGATAAACATGAAGATAATTTATTCACCAAGTAATAAATACAATATTTCTTTGAAATATACATTTCGGGCAAAATCCATCATCATCAAGTAGGCCACTACAAGTGAATTCCAAAGCAGGTTTCGACTCAAGGGCGGCAGTTTTTCAGAATCCGATGGCCACTCTACATCAGCTGGTAAATTAAGGCTGTCCCAAATTCAATTGTCAGCATGTGAACACTATGATATTTGTGTATTCCTCATGATGCTGGAAAGTATAAAGAATGAACAAAACAACTCGCCATAAGTAAAAAGTTGGCGTAATATAATTCCATCGATGCAAACTGCCAAAGGTTCAAATTCCGGAAACGGAAGTGTAGCCAAGTATAAATATGATAGCATTCGCCGCGTAATAATATTGTTTTAAATGAAATTGTATAAAATAATTTATTGTTGGATGCTGAAAAAGTCTTTGTTTACAAGGTGTGTCTGCAATGTGTGGTTGTGTATTCTCACTCATGTCCCCGTTTTGCAATGTACACACACACACAAGTTGCTTCATTCTAGCTTTGATAAGTAAGATCCATTAAAGTTGGAAGTTTTATTTCAATGTTTTTCTTTTTTTTAAATCTTACAATATTTTAAATAAAACATGATGACATTCTTGTGTGTGTGTGTTGTTGATATCACTTTTTTAATTGAGAATTCTGGTGGGAAGTTATGAATTTTGGAAAAAAAATCATAGTAGCACCTTTGTTGAACTAATTGGATTGTATTTTGCAGTAAACCTTGGGCTTGAGACAGTATTTTGCAGCAAACTGTTAGTCAGAAAATGACAATGTCATGAACTTATGGTTCACTTATACTCAACTGATGAAGGCTTATACCACCTATAAATGACTTTTATATCACTTATAAGTGAAATGTAGGTGAAGCATGGATCAATATTGTTTTCACTTATACTGTACTTATACTTATACAGACTAACATTTCACTTACTTCAAAGTATAAGTAACTTATAGGACTCACGGTACTAAATATATGGAAGAAGGGGAACCAGTCTAAAAATGGGTGAAGATAAAATGGAGTGATATATGGGTTTGGCTGGCCAGGATTTGTTGATAATGAAAGTAAAAGTTTAGTGAAAAGAATCTTTTGAGAGTTTATCTTAGTTTTAACTGAAAAATAATAGAGACCATGTTTTAGTGATGGAATTTCAGTCCTTTTACAGATTTGAGTTTGGAAATTAGCACCTGACTCTTTGGTACGGAATTGAAAGCGCATGTTTCAAACACATGTAGATCCAGAAAATGCCGTGGCTGATATTGTTTTCTCTACACAGAAGCTGTAATCAAAGATATGTCTGTAGTGATAAATATAGGTTTGATCATGAGCATTCAGAAATTTAAAGTTATTGAATTTTTAATATCATGGTATTTGCATAGGTTTACTATGGGAGCTGAATTAGTACCGTGAGTCCTATAAGTGACCTATAAGTCCCGTATAAGTTAAGCATATATCACATATAAGTCAGAATATGTTATTTCCGTAAGGGCTATTTAATTATGGAATTGCATGCAAAAACTCTATGCTGGATAGACTCTTTTTTATGATTCTGAGAACAATGTGTGGTGATAAATGGTTCCAAATCTGGTTGGTCCAAAGTAGCTTCTGGAGTACCTCAAGGCACAGTACTTGGACCAGTGCTCTTCTCCTTGCACATCAATGACATCATGATTGAAAATGACTCGGAAATTCACCTATTTGCAGATGACCATGTATGCTACAGACCAATTAAAACTGAGCAGGATACTAAAATGTTACAAAATTACATTAATAAACTGGGACAGTGGGCACGAAAATGGGGCATGCAATTCCGTTACCTTAAAAATGCAACATAGTGCAAATGACAAAAAAGAAATTCAATAAGACCAGTATGTCATATTCATTGGAAGGTACTACTTTCAAAACCTCAATCAAAAAAAATATTTAGGGGTCACAATCACTAGAGATCTGAAATGGAACTTATAAATTCAAGAATTATCCACCAAAGCAAATCATACTTTAGACATTTTAAAACGTAACTTGTCATCTGGTCCACAAAATGTGAATGAATTAACTTTCAAGGGTTAGGTTAGACCTATTTTAGAATATGCTTTTACATTTTGGGGCCCCCATTTCCAGGTTTTAGAAGATGAAAATGAAAAAATCGAAAAGTGAGCAGCCAGGTTTGTTATATTCAATTATGACTATCAAGTATGACCTCAGTATTTAAGAAGTTGTCTTAAAAAGATATAGACTGGAAAATAGATTAATATTTTTCTACAAAGGTAAAAAAAAAACAAAGAAAAAATTCTCTGCCACAATTTAATCACACCAAAAAGAACAAATAGAAATCAACATGAATATACTTATATCATACCATATGCATGAACTGATAGTTACAAATTCAGCTTTTTCTCCAAAACAACCAAAGACTGGATTTCGTTACCACAAATATTAATCACAACTGCCAAATCCTCAGAAAACCAAATAGAAAACTTTGCAAAATTAGTATGGACACATTTTTTCTAAAATAAGTTCATGTTGTAAGGTTGACACTGCACGGTGCAAAAATGCCATTATGATGTAGCACATTGATATTTAAGATCAAGAGACCACCTGTCTTGAGAGACCATGATTATCTGGTAGAAGGGTTTGTCTTGAGAGACCATGATTATCTGGGTAGAAGGGTTTGTCTTGAGAGACCATGATTATCTGGTAGAAGGGTTTGTCTTGAGAGACCATGATTATCTGGTTTGTCTTTCTACTATAGTAAGTTGTAGCACACATATATCAGAAACTAAAGCTTTCATTTTACTTCAATTTTGACATTTTTTTTCATTTAGTTCCTGTAATAAGTCTGTAAAACTTATTATTATTTTGATGCACTAGGAAAGGTTTTTTTATGAAGATGAGCGTTGGCGGGGTTTAGAGCAAATTTAGGAAAGGACCAATTAGTGCAAGTTAGGATATTTCCGGATTTATTGCGATTTATATCCGATTCTGTCTAGTCAGCAGAAAATGTATTAGTAATCGTAACTCTTCACAAAGAAGGTAGAATTTCTTGGAAAAGGAGCTGAGTTTGTGGTTTGTAGGTACAAAAATTAACGCATTTTTCTTTTGAATCGAGAATTAATATCATTGTGTTTCGGTAAAATGAAATGAAATATATGTCATTAACTCATAATTTGCAATTATTTTTGAAGATTCGAGATAAATTGGGTTCAATCTCGGGTACTTCTGTTGTACAATGCATTGTCACCTGTGTCATCCGGCTACCCGCCATTTTTCAGCTGATCTGGGATTATTTATTTTCGGCCTGTGTCCCAAATAATAAAGATTAAATAATCGTGTAGCATTCCAATTTTAGCAATTTAGTCCTAACATTTTCGTCTTAATTGGTTTTATTCTTTCCCCCCCAAAATGGTCACTAATCTACATGAATTTCACTCAGGGTTATTTTTTTTTTTTTTATTGTATTTTTTATTGTTTACCCTTTTCGAAAATCCTTTGCAGGTTCTAATGATCCTACTCGGGACAATTGCTTGAACCAGCAATCATTAATGAGTGTTGTTGTGCAAACTCAAATTTTTCACTTAAGATTTTTTTTTTTAGCAATGAATATATATATGTATATAATGACAAAATTGTTAAAGCCACCCCTTATGTATGATGCAGTTTAGCGTGAAGTTGCAGACGGACACTATCCAGTTGTGACATGTTCTTTCGACTGCATGACCAGTATTACATGTGTTCAAAATGTTAGTGGTTCAGTATGATTTCCATTGGGTGCTGTTTCAATTTTGATTCATCTTCCAAGGTATGCTAGGTCTAGTGTGAAATGCTAAATGACTTTTCAACTAGTTTACTGCTAATGAACCAAGTCATGTTTTTTATGACATTCTATTTCATGCCTTTTTTTACAAAAATTTAAAATATAATATAGTTTTAAATAATGTTCAGTATTCTAGTTTGTCGACTTGTGTCTGCTTGGCAAATATGCTGCAAAGAGTCCTATCCTTCAAAACACAGAACTTTAATTTTATGTGAAACTAATTAATGGTGCCCTATGATCATAGGGCACTTTATTTCAATAATGCCTGTTAGTAACAGAATTATTATAATACACCCTTAATGTATATTATGTTAGATGAATAAACAGATACATTTGTTTCATATTAAAGACTTGTTATAAAAAAAAAAAAATTTTAAAACCCCTTTTTTTATACCCAGAACACAACAACAACAGCAACTTCTACTAACACTATTATTTAAAAAGGCAACTTCTCTACAAAACACGAACACAATTTTTTAACTACTGATAATTTTGGTTTATAGTAATAACATTTTTTATCTGCTATAAAGGGACATCTGTACATAAATTGAATTTTTTTTATGAGTGATGAGGTTTAGGAGGTTAGAATCCATAAGCTTATTTGCTACAAATTCCCAGAAATACTCATTTTGCGATGAAAAATGACCAATTCTAGGGATGGGGGACCCAAAATTTTATTGTTGGAATCATCTCTGGACTAATTTACAGATGCCACATCTTCACAGGGGAAAAGTTGTGCCAATGTGGAACCTTGCTTTATGACCAGCTTCAGGGCTGAGCAAAAAAAATTTCATCCACTTGTCCAGGACAATTGGTTTCAGAATTATTATTTATCCCACGTACCATTTCAATTGTCCCAAAATTTAAATCACTTGTCAAAATTTGATGAGATGTATGCACTTTAAGCCATAGAAAGAACAAACGAAATAATGTACAACAATTATTTCTTAAAAGACTTTAATTTTTCAAAAACATATATATTATGCATTTTGTTATATCAGAGGTTTTCAGTTTTCCATTGTCCAGGTATCTTATATGCACTATTTCTTGCTTTGATATGAGACCTCCAGTACTTCAGTCAGCAAGAATGGAAAAGAATTTACTGAAATTCAGACTTTCCATAACTTCCTCTCTTAAGACTTGATTGATTGATAGAACGAAGTCTCTTGCCCTGAATCTGTTCTTATAATTAGCATAAAGTTCAACACTGTTCTTCTCCTGGAGCGCCCGTTATTTCATTTCAGTCTCATTTAGTTTTGAAAGAACCTTTCCTAGCGGAGTGTTAGCAACTCTAACTTCAGGGATTTTTTGCACATGCTGGCTAGTGTCATGCATATATTATGCTGCACAGGCCTTGTGAGGTCCAGAACTGTCATGAGACTTGATTGGTTCAATCCCAAATAACTGCAAAACATTTTTATTTCTGAGTCCGTGAATTCAAGCCAGGGATGACTCAACCCAATGCAGCTAAAAATTTCTTTGTCTCTTAGTAGTGTCATATTTGACATTTTTTGGCTGCTACAGAATCTAGCTTATATCTCTTTGGATAAATAGTTACCTCTCACTCCGTGGCAGTCTTACATTTTAAACCTCCACTTTCACATGAATTTTCCTTCTCCGAATCTTCCTTATTAACTTCCTTGTGAAAATAATTTATTAAACTCATTTTATCCACATAGTAAATATCACCTTGCTTGACAACTACTTAAAAAATTATCATAACCTACATTTTGTCCTTTAAATATAAATAGAGACAGCTCCTTAATTAGCTTATTCACTAATTGTTTTGCTTTCAAACGCAATATTGGACATGGAAGTTAATCTTCTGTATAATCAATTAAAAATGAAACAATCATCATTGCCATTTAATCAGTTCATAAAGGAACTGACCCTAATGTTGGTAAAGTGCCTTTCATTAATTTAATTGGATTGACCCACTGGATAAAAATCAAGGAGGACGTCGTTTGTGAGGATCTGGCTTGGGTAAACACAATACAACAAAGCCGTTTAAAACCCTGCTAATTAATCATACCGGCTATGTTTTGTTTTACATGCTTTGATTGGCCAATGATTTGGTTGCTTAGCCCAATATGCAGTCAAGCGGTAATAAAATGTGTGCACATGCAACAGTTATCAGTTACCACTGATAGGTGTGATACAGGATGTAAATAAATACATGGATAGGGGTAAAAATCAAGCATTCAGTACTCCCGGAGGGCATGTATTACCAGATAACGGTAGATAAAGTGATTATGGCATGAAAAAATGCACTTGTCCAACTTTTTTTTAAATAGGAAAAAGCACTTGTCCCAGACTAGCAGCTTGGAAAATTTTTCTTGCCTGACTTTGAAAATGAATAGTCCAGAACATTCGGCTATGAGATTTGCTCATCCCTGAGCTTACTGAATAAACTCATAGAAAGTTAGTCCCAATCCCAACAAAAAGAAATGAGGGTGCCGTGGAACATGGGGACTCATCTGCACAGATGTGATTCTATTTTCAGTACAATAAAACCAGTCTTGAAAGACAAGTTGTCTCGAGAGATCAGATAATCAAAGCAAGAACTAATCTGTTTTATAGAGAAATGAAAATTGTCATGAGAGATCATGTTTTGTTGTCAGAAGCTGATGGTCTCTCTCATCGGATTCTACTGTTTTCCTAATGTGAAAATTGTCATGAGAGATCATGT
This sequence comes from Margaritifera margaritifera, assembly GCA_029931535.1. Lineage (NCBI taxonomy): Eukaryota > Metazoa > Mollusca > Bivalvia > Unionida > Margaritiferidae > Margaritifera > Margaritifera margaritifera. The sequence goes on from JAQPZY010001687.1 coordinate 2,387,541, forward strand.
TTTGTTGTCAGAAGTTGATGGTCTCTCTCATCAGGTTCTACTGTTTTCCTAATGTGAAAATTGTCATGAGAGATCATGTTTTGTTGTCAGAAGTTGATGGTCTCTCTCATCAGGTTCTACTGTTTTCCTAATGTGAAAATTGTCATGAGAGATCATGTTTTGTTGTCAGAAGTTGATGGTCTCTCTCATCAGGTTCTACTGTTTTCCTAATGTAGTAGTAGACAATTCTCAGATATTAATTCAAAGGTCATGACCTATATTCATTGATAATACGCAGTGAATGGTCATTGATTGTGTAGAGGATCTGTAGTCTAGAGGCTTGTACTTTAGCATAAATGGAAAAATTAAGACTCTTTGGCATGAACACCCTTTTCTTGTATATTTGCATAATTTTGCAGTATACTAGGGGAAAAGTTGTCCAGAACTTCAGTGATTTCTCTAGGATTTTCATACAGAGGGGAATTTACCCTCTTGCATCTTTCATTTAGGTGAAGGGGGGGACAATCTTTACATGAGAACATTATCTTTATTTGTGAATAGACCCCTTATAGTATGTTGCAACAAATATGTGTGATAAATACCATTTCATGAATAAATATGAAACTTACCATTACAGGACTGAGCACATTTTTTTTTCATCCACTTGTCCAGGACAAGTGGTTTCAGAAAATTCACTTATCCCACCTATCTTTTCACTTGTCCCAAAATTGTAATCACTTTCCAAGATTTGATGAGATGTATGCACTTTAATCCTACAGAAGGAACAAACGAAAAAATGTACAACATATTTATTTCTTAAAAGAATTAAATTTTTCAATAACATAAGTTGATATTATACATTTTGTTACATCAGAGGTTTTCAGTTTTCCACTGTCCATGTATCTTATATGCACTATCTGTTGCTCTGATACAGTAGCATCAGTACTTCTACCAGCAAGAATGGAAATGAATTTACTGGAATTCAGACTTTTCCTAACTTCCTCTCAAGACTTGATCGATTGATAGAACGAAGTCTCTTGTCCTGAATCTGTTCGTATAATTAGCACCAAGTTCAACAGCGTTCTCCTGGATTGCACACAGCATTTTCATATCAGAAAAAAGTTTTCCATAACAGGCTAGATTGTAAGCTGTGTTAAAGAGAGCTGTCAATATTTTTTTCATTTCAATCTCATTTAATTCTGAAAGGGCCTTTCCTAGTGTAGTGTCAGCAACTATAACCTAATGGATTTTCTGCACCTGCTGGCTAGTGTCATGCATATACTGTGCTGCACAGGCCTTGTGAGGTCCAGAATTGTCATGAGACTTGATTGGTTCTATCCTGAATTTGTCAGTTCCATTGTCAAATACGCTGGTTGAATTTTCTAACCTGTGCCAGTTTGGGATATTGTTTGCAATAACTGCAAAAATTTTTTCCTTCTGAATCAATAAATTCAAGGCCGCGATAATTATCAACCTAATGCGGCTGAAAATTTCTCAGTCTCTTAGTAGTGTCATATTATACATTTTTTTTTGCCACTGAGTCCGGCTTATGTCTCTTTGGAGAAGTAGTTACCTCACTCTCAGTGGAAGTCTTACGTTTTAACCCTCCACTTTTACGTGGATTTTCGTTCTTTGAATCTTCCTTATTAACTTCCTTGCGAAAATAGTATGGTAAACTCATTCTATCCACATAGTAAATATTACCTTGCTTGACAACTACTTCAAAAGTGATCATAAGCTACATTTTGTCCTTTAAATATGAACAGATACAGCTCCTTAATTAGCGTAATTGTTTCGCTTCAAACGCAATGTCAGATGTGGACGCTACTCCTCTGTAAAATCAATTAAAAATTAAAGAATCATCACTGCCATATCATCAGTTCATCAAGGGAACCGACATTAATATTGGTAAAGTCCCTTTCATTAATTTAATTGGATTGACTCGCTGGATTGAAATCAAAGGGTGAATCGTTCATGAGGATCTGGTTTATACAACGAAGCCATTTAAAACACTGCTAATTAATCATGCCGGCTTTGTTTTGTTTCACTTGTTTTGATTGGCCAATAATTTTGGTCGCTTAGCCCAATATGCAGTCAAGCGGTAATAGTTATAAATTACAACCGGCAGGTGTGATACAGGATGTAAATAAATACACGGAGAGGGATAGAATCAAGCATTCAGTATGCCCACAGGGCATGAATGGCCAGATTAAGGTACATGTAGATAAAGTGATTATGGCATGAAATTAAGCACCTGCCCGACTTTTCTGAAAATAAGAAAAAAGCACTTGTCCTGGACTAGCGACTTGGAAAATTGTACTTTCCCGACTTCCAAAATGAATAGTAGGGGATATTGGGCTATGGGATTTGCTCAGCCCTGCATTATTTATCTTCATTATTGACATAGTGGCATGGATCATGTGATGTAACTGACTTTTTGCATTGGAATTGCATGTAACAGTAAAAACATTACCAGTAAATACCCAAAACTGCATATCTTAATTGTACAATCTCTCCAAGTGCAGTTTGTAAAATGCTTTAATTGCTTGATAATCAAAGAAAGCATCTCATCTTTTAATTGCATAAAGTCACTTAGTAAGTGCTTGGTTATATCGGTTGATCTAGAAGTCAAGTGCTATGTGATTGGCTTTAGCTTTGTTAATATTAATGAATGTTACAGGTTTTGTTACACTTGCTGTAAATTGACCATAATTTAAGCACACTTGCTCATTTTTAAGAAGGGATTCATTTTCTATATCGATACCCATAACGATACAAGAGGGGAAGAATCAATACAAAACGATACTTACTCTTTGCAAGTTACTTTAATCTTAAGCAGTCGTGAATAATTATTAGTCATTTGCTTTTCATTCTTTAAATTGAGAATTCATCTGAGACAGCCGTAGCAAGTACATGCACTCATTTCTGTCAGTAAAAAATGAAAGCTATTGACAACACCCACTCGCCTTCTACAAATTAACACAAGGTGACTAACTCACGTGGTTCGAAATCTGCCCCCTTCTCCCGCCCCAATTCCATGCTAATTAGTTTACCCCATCTGCATCTTCAGCCACTGATAACATATATCAACGGAAAGAAGACATTGCAGATTTCTTCCCCATGTATGATTTAAGTACTTTACTGATCATTTAATAACCACTTTTACGCGAAATTTATCTGTTGCATCGCATCTTGTCTACTTGGATTAAATTGAAGGCTACACATCCGGTGTGTCACGCAGTGAAATATGTTACATGCAGTTCTGATTAGTGGTTATTGTTTGTTCAGGTCCAGGGTAAAACAATAACCACCAATCATAACTAACTGTAGCGTGTTCACTGCGTGACATACCGGAAATATTGGCATCTAAACTCTATCCAAATAGATACAAAGCAACATAGAAACGTCACACAAAAGTGACTATTAAATCATATGTAAAGTACTTAAATTGTACATGGGCAATAAGTTTGGAATATCTCCTTTTACGTTGATATATCTCATCACTGACTGGATTTTTAAAAAATAAAAAAAATAAAAAAATAACAGAATCGGCAAGGGGGCAAATTCCAAACCACATGAGTTATAGCCACCTCGTCAATTTAATTTATAGAAAGGGAGTGGGTGTTGTAAATAATTTCCTTTTTCACTGACAGAAACAAATGTCTGTGGCCACGGCAGTTGATTTGCATCTGCAGGAAGTACAATGTGAAGGATTTGGCTATTAGTCAACCCACACTCGGACTTGTTCTAGATAAGAATTTTCTTGCACAAGGAAATTGCACTGTGTCTTCTGTTTTGAAGATGACACTGTAATCCCTTCAAAATTTAAGTGAAGACATGAAATTGGTAATAAGATGTTTTAAAAACATTCATTCAGTGTAAAACAAAGGGCGTGGTGACCAGGAGGAGTCATGCATATGATCGAATGGAGCAACCTGAAATGGCCTAATAAAAATAACTAACAGCTAGTCTGTTTGGAAGTATTTGTTATTTTTTATTTTTTATCTTGTCAAGGATGAGAATGGCATATATGATAGATGATAAGTCTATGTTTGTTTGTAATCTGCATACTGGAAATACACCCAATATGTCAACACATAAAAAATGGCACCAACCTATCATTGACAGACCTTCTAAAGATGAAAAGGCCATCAATTTGATATGTGTATCGATAATGTATCATATCGCAGGTTGTGTGTTGAGAATCATATCAATGCATGAGAGAGGTGTATCGTTTCACCCCTAGTTCACTCAGTTGCTCATCCTGGATAAAACACTGCTTCAGCCTGGATAGTGTATAGCTGGCAAAATATTTATTTTTTGCTACATCAAAGCTACATCTCGGCACCACACGTAGGCATTGCTCACTTATGTACAAATTCTGTTTTGTGCAAAATAGAGTTGTTTGTTCAACATTTTCATCCAATTTATCAAACAGCAACCAGTGTTCTTATTATCTGCTGTCAGCACATGGTTGCCATTCAACTGCAGATCTTGAAATGAACCAGTATTGATTGAGTAATTAACTTATTTAATTATTTATGCTCCATGATTTGCACATTGTTTAATTTCAGTGAGTTGTTGATTGATCTATTAATAAAATGGTAGATTAATTCAGTAATTAATCCTGTTCCATTTAATGTACAAGTTATTTTTTACAATTAAAAAAACATACCCTGACACAGGAGATTATGTTGAAAAGCTCTTTGTATCGTTCAACATACAGTGGCTCTTTGAGCATACAGGTCCAGGAACATTTAAGCAATTGCATGTAATCTAGCAACAGTTTGTTGTGCCATTGCTGCACCACTATCAAGATCATGAATGTAGTGTTTCACCCAGTATCAAAAAAAGGTGTTCAGATTTTCATCCAAAAAGGGCACCTTATTTCATCATGAATTGTTCTTTTTTTTTGTGGCTTCCCAGGACCTGAGGGACCAACAACATAGGTCCATCGCATACCTACTGGTCAGGAAGCATGGCTAATCTGACTGCCCCCCAGGAGCCATTGGCTAAGTTCTTTAAAACCACTCAGCTCCAGTCCCAAAAAGCACTCCCATTTTAAACCTCCGTCTCGGCCATCTGCCGCCTGACTGGGTTGCCACAGAGGCCAAGCAAAGAAGTTTGTAGGTCCTTCCCCCATCTCTAAGGAAGAAGTGTTGGGGGAGGCCAGCCCTTGGGACTCGCTCCCTCTCCTGTGGTGCATTCCTCTTCCATCTATCCCTGTAGGTTCCTGACTGGCTCTATCTTCTGATGTCTCGTCAAGCATAACAGGCAATGGAGGGGTCCACTCTATCATAAAAGAGGATACTGGCTTCAGTTCCAGGAATATCATCCTCTGCCAAGGAAACCCATGCAGTTACACCAGGTGAATTGGGTGCATTTAAAGGAAGAGATGCACTCCTTCTATAGAAGAGCGCAGTAGAGAGGGTATTAAACAACAAGTCTCAAGCATTCGACTCCTGAATATTCTTTTTTCCAAAAAAGGAGGAAAGTTTTGTCTAATCAAAGACTCATCCACCTTAAACAAGTTTCTACAGGAGGAACCATTCAAGATGGAGACCACAACCTAAGTCAGAATGATACTCAGGCCCAGTGACTGGGCAGTCTCCATTGACCTCCAGGATGCAACTCTTCACATTCTATTTTCACTCCTGACAGGAAGTACCTCCGGTTCTGCTTAGATGGAGATGTCTTCCAATTTTGCTCTCAGCCATATGACCTAGCCTCCATGTCCAGATCATTTACCAGGGTATTGGAAGTAGTTACAGTCAACTTAAGGTCACTGGGGATTCCTGTCCTAAAGTATTTTGATGACAGGTTAGTGCACAATGTCCAGATCCTGTTGGAAGCTCTAAGAGCCATGAACTAGTTGTCAGCTTGCCTATATCATCTGGGGACCTTGAACTCCATGGCGAACCTGGTTCCCCTACGAAGACTTCATTTGTGTCCTCTCCCGTTTCTCCTCTTGGCAAACTGAAAACCGCATAGGGACTCCTTAACAGCTCGGATTTCTCTAGGACCGGACTTGCACAATCACTTGAGTTGGTGGGAAAATCGGGAGCAGTTTCAGACTGGAGCCCCATATACGCCCCCGAACCCCACTCCTATCTATTCATGGACACATCAGATTCGGCTTGTGGCACTCACTTGGAGCCCAAAGGAATAGTTCTTTAGGGTTTGTGGTCTCTAGAAGAATCAGTCCTCCACATTAAAAAAAATCTTGAAATGAGAGCTGTATTCCTAGCTCATACAAGGGTGTGTCAACGCAATATGAAGTTGCTGTGAGATGGTCTCCTCCTTCAACACATCCATCGTAGTGTACCTCAGGCGACAAGGTGGCACACATGCCCCTTCTCTTTGTGTGGCGGTTTGGAACCTCATTTGGTGGGCAACTTCATGGAGGATTACTATCCAAGTTCGTCATCCCTGGCAGGAAGAATATTCTGGTGGATAGTCTGTGCAGGAAAGGCAAGGTAGTCATCATGAAGTGGTCGCTACACCAATCCATAGCAGTTCATACTGTGGACTTGTTTGTAACAAAACTGAACAACAAGGTCCCCTTTTATGTCTCCCCTGTAGCAGATCAGAGAGCAACAAAAGTGAACAACAAGGTCCCTTTTATGTCTTCCCTGTAGCCGATCAGAGCCTGTGCAGTGGACACCTTCAGCCTGAAGAGGGATTGCCTATTCACTTAAGTCTTTCTACCCTTTAGGACAGTGGTTCCCAAACTTTTTTTATCATGACCCTGAATACCATCTTTTGCGACCCAAAATGCAGTACCAGTATAGGGTCGCGAGGGTCCTTGGATGCGACACAGGGTTTGGGAACCACTGCTTTAGGATGATTCTATAGTGCTCCAAAAAGTTAGGACCTCCACTGCTCAGCTCATCTTGATAGCCCCTTTGTGACCCAAATGATCGTGGTTCAGCGATCTTTTCAACCTCCTGATAGGCCAGTCCAGATCATTACATCAGAGGAGGGACTTTCTGTCTCAGCACAATGACTTTCTCATACACAACTGCCCAGATTCTCCACCTTCACACTTGGTTCATCTCAAGCAATCCATCTGCAAGGACAAGTCTTTGAGCAGAGTTGCAGAGTGCATCATTCATGTCAGGAGATGCTTCACATCCAAGGTCTGTGATGTCAAGTGGAGAATATTTTGTGATTGTTGCATTAATCCTAGCTGTCCCTCTTTGAGCGCAGTGGCTGATTTTCTTCTCTTCCATTTTGAAGAGAAACAATGCTCAGTTTCTATTATTAAGGGTTATATGGCAGCCCTTCAGTTTCTATTATCAAGGTTTATATGGCAGTCCTATCTAAAACACACTCTAGTTTTCTAAAGGCCTGGCCTTTGTTTTGGATTCTCACATTGCCAACCTTATAAGGTATTTCAAACTGCAGAGACCAGTGTCTCGCTCACTTATGCCAAAATGGAACCTCTCAAATTGTATTATGGTCTTTAACTAAATCCCCCAATGTGCCTTTGGGTAAAATTTTATTTGAGAATCTTGCCCTCAAGACCGTTTTCTTGCTGTCTTTAGCATCCATGAGATGAAAGAGTGAGCTTCATTCCCTGTATAATGAACAATTATTGTCTCAGATTGAGTGGCAGTTATGAGTCATTATCTCCTTTGCCAGCCAGGTTTTTTAGCCATAAACCAGCAACATTCAGTAGCACCACTTCCTATAATGATCCCCAGTCTCAGTTGCATCTGTGCTAGGAATGATCAGGATCGTTTTTCATGCCTTGTTAGGGCATTAAGATTCTATTTGGCCACTTCTACAAAGAAAAGAAACGGTAGTAAAGGTTTTTTCCTCCCTCTAAAGGGCTCTGCTGACATTTCAGTATCCACTATTTCTAGGTGGATTGTCAAAACGATCAAGAGAGCTTATCAGTCCCTGACAAACTGAGATCTTTCATTCATGAGGATAAAAGCCAGTGAAGTCCGAGCCATTACTTACTAGCTCATGGGCCTATCTAACTCATTCGGAATCGGAGGATGTTATGAAGCCACATTATGGCAATCACACACGCCCATCTCCTCTTTCTACCTTCATTCCTAATCGCATGAGAGCGAATGCATATATATTCTTTAGGGTACATAGTTGCAACAAAAAAAGTAGCTGAAGTTACAAAACTCTATGTTACTCAATGTTACAGTAGTGGACATTCCTAAAGTAAGGGTGAGTATTCTTTGTTTATACCAGTTCTTGAGGTCATCACCCTCTCACCACACTGTCAAATTCAGCTGTGCAATACCAACAGGTAACATATTACTGATATTAAAATGTAGTGGGGGGGGGAGGAATCAACAAATTTTAATGACCTAATAAGTACCTATTGATATTGCCAGATTGTCAGGGACTTGGGCAGCAGACTGGATGTGTGTTATGTTCTGGATTCTTTGCAAAACTCTATATATAGGTTACCCTGACTGAAATTAGTTCACCATCCCCTCGCAACTACATTTTTCTAATGTACATTCTGTCATGCTGCATGGGTGGGGGGATATCCAAGAAATTTAAAACATGTTTTTTTTTCAGCATTGCACGTTTGTCTGTGCATTTGCTTAGCTAGGCCATTGATAAATACCACAAGCAATGTTACTACTGCATACTTTTGTACAGGTAAAGGTATGAAATTGACACCTGCCTTGGGTTTCTTCCATCTGTTTGTTAGACGTATTGACATCTAAAATATATTGTTATCGCTACTCCTGGATGGTGTTACAAGGAACAAGGAATGAAATTTGCATTTTATCCACAAGTTGCTCTTATATTTACATAGTAAAATAGTTTGATCAATAGACCTTAACTTAATTTCTCATTTCTTTTTTCTCTCTATCCAAGTAAGAAAAGGAGCAATTTTTATCTTTGAATTTTACCTGTTTTGAAAAAGTGTAAATAAAAAGTGTTGAATTATTCCTTCATTTATATTTGAAATATATTCCATGAATAAATTAAACAATGACAAACACATTGATATATTGTTCTTAATGGAAAGGAATATGTATTATCTTAGTTATACTGTCATGATTATTTGAAAACACATCACTGTCTTGACTTTCGTAGAATTTGTTCCTGGTAATTAACTTAGGATTCAGGTAGTTTTGTATCTTTTTGTACATCCATTAGTAAATTTTATGTTACATTTTTTCCAGACTGTGAAAGGTCATTCTCTGTGATGAACAGAATCAGGTGTGTTAAGGAACAGATTAACACAGAGGGTGCTGAATTACCTTATGACAATTAGTGCAGAAGGACTTTGCCTAAAAGACTTTAATTTTAGTGTGGCAATGAAAATATATGGGGAAGTGAAGAAACGAAGGATATCATTTATTTAAATTCAAAGACAAATGAGTTTGACATTAAATCATATTAAGACTTAAGGAAATAAAGAATATTGTGTAAACGTATGTACTTTTCTTATATATCATTGATATTAATTTTTTCGCTTTTATGTTGATAACGCACATTTTTGAAAACATTTATTGATGCTATTGCGCGCTTATCTGATGCTATCAAAAATTTCTGGGGAGAGCACTGGCATTGATAAAGTTAGTGGACTAGGAAGTGATAGTGCATTGGTGATGATGGGCAGAGTAACTGGTGCATCTACAACCTGTAAATCCATGTACTGAGCTCATATGGTGTGCTGCTCACAGGGTAGCATTATTTCTTAACTGGGCTTCAAAGCGAGTTCCAGACCCCAGCTAACCTGGCTAAAAGCCACCCCAGGCCGAGAGGTCTATGGCTTCCCTGCGTAAATGTTTTAAGCAGAGGTCCCAGCAGAACTGCTGGACTACTTTTAACTTCTTTGTCACTGTTCATCCTGATCAAGTTACTGCTGAGGAGGGTCTACTGCCACTGCGCAGAGGTTCCCTCCTGCACAACAATAGACAGTTATCCACCTTTACACCTGACTCGTATCAAATGATCTATCTGCCAAGATCAGTTTTTGAACAGGGCTGCAGACTTCATCACCCAGGCTAGGAGGCAGTCAACAGCCAAGGTTTACAACACCAAGTGGAGAGTATTCTGTAACTGGTACAGTAGGCAATGCATTGATCCAATATGCCCTTCTTTGACCACAGTTGCAGATTTTCATTTCTTTCTTTTAGAAGAAAATGACTGCTCAGTTTTCACCATTAAAGGCAATAGAGCACCCCTGTCTGATACTCTTTAAGTTCTCTATGGGCTCCACCATAAGGTCAGACCCTCATCTTTCATAACTGATCAGGTACTTTGAGCTTCAAAGATCAGTCTCATGTTCCTTAATGCCTAGGTGGAACCTTTTGTGTGTTCTTTGGTCATTATGTAAACTACCTCAAGAATCCTTGACTATGGCTTCCATCAAGAACCTAACCTAAAGACAGTCTTCCTTGTGTCTATAGTGTCAGCGAGAGGTGAAATTCATGCCATATCTATGGAAAAGGGATGCCTAGGATTCAGTGGCAACAATGATTCAATATCCCTTCACCAGCCCAGCTTTTTGACCAAGAATCAGCTACCTTCAGTGGCCCTTAACCAATTGAAATTTCTAGTCACCGTCACATCTTTGCTAGGGATGATCAAGATAGACTTCTTTGTCTGATTCGAGCCATACATTTCTATTTGGCTAAATCAAAAGTGAAAAGAAATGGTCAAAAATGTCTCTTTCTCCATCACAAAGGTACAGTACCTTTAATATTTTGACAGCCACTTTCCTTCATGAGGATCAGAGTCTGTGAGGTTAGGGCTATTGCAGCATCTTGGGCCTTTCTTAATCATTCATTTTGGGATGATGTCATGAACGTCACATATTCTGGCAGTCTCACTCCACCTTTTCTTTGTTCCACCTTTTTTTAATGTTGCATCAGAGTGAAGGCATCTTTGCATTGTGTCCGCCCACAATAGGTAATGCCATCTTCCAGTCTGCAGTAAAGAACCATACAAATGGTACCAAGTATGTTCACTCAAACTGTTAGACATTGAGCCATCAGCCTTCCTCCAATTCAACAATATAATAATTACAAGTAATATATTACTGCTATTCAAATGTAAGTTTTGGGAGTAAACTTTTAATTATGTAAAACCTGTTATAATGACCCAAGTTCCTCCTCCCTCCTCTGATGCCCTTTCAGTTTCTGTCCAGGTCAAAGAAGGACAATATTCCAAATGATGGTAGTAACTAAGGCATCTTACTGGGACTATGTTTAGTTTTGTTCTAGGCCTCCTTGAGGAGGGAATTCACCTTGGACTGGGGATAATTAAAATTAGTTTTACTCCCCAAAACTATATTTTACTGGGTCTCCAAATCAGGTGGTGGAAACCACTCGTATGTGTTATGAAGGTGACTTCTAAAATAAAAAGGCTGTTCTAGTCACTTTTTTGCCTATTAGTTTGAGCCCTGCTAGACCAAAATGTCCTGTGCCAAGTTTTTCATTGACCACATTATTCAATTTTGCTATCATCTCACGCTCTGCTGTTGCTGGGCTATAATTTAAATAATAGATGTTCATTCTTTTTTCAGTCTAAAATATGAGCAAGGGGAGCAATCTTAATACCCTTCTAAACTATCGTTTTGTGAAGAAACCTGTTGCTAAGCTCCAATCTCATGGGTCAGACTCACAATCCAGCACAGGAAGTGCAAGTAGTGACATCACTCAACTGCTATCGCAGGACAGCACACAACCTCCCACCCCTTATGTTGAAAATGGACTAACTCCGAATACACAGGGAAGTGTGACATCAAATTCATCAGAAAGTAAGTATGATTTTTTTAGTTCAACTGGCCGTAAGGCCAAGTGAGCTTATGGCATGACCAAATTTGGCACAGAGCATCCTAGCATGAAGAGCTTTGAAACTGGTACAAATGTTGCCTATCTGGCATTAGATATACCCACCATTACTAAAAATAGTAAAAACACTTTAAACGACTTCTTTTCAAAAACCACTGAACAGAATTTGATCAAATTTGACAGAAAGCATAATGGTTGGAAGGCCTTTCAAATTTGTACAAATAATGCAGATCTGCCTTCAAATATGGCTACTATTACTAAACAATATAAAAGCCATTGTTACCAAAATTTTTTTAGAACCTTTAAACAACTTCTTCTCCAAAGCCTCTGACCAAAATTTGACCAAACTTGACAACAAGGATCATGGCATGAAGACCTTTCAGGTTCATACAAATGATGCTGATCCACCTTCAAATATAGCTGCCATTACTAAAAAAAACCAGAAAAACTTGTAAACAACTTATTCTCCAAAACCGCCTTCTAGAATTTGACCTAACTTGACAGAATGTATCCTGGCCTGAGGACCTTTCAAATTTATACAAATAATGCTGATCTACTATCAAATAGAGCCAGTACTAAAAACAGGCAAATGCTGCTCATGCCTGTCAGCATATTAAAGCAAGGGAAGTAATTTACCATGAGGACTGCTGGAAATCTCAGGTTTGCAGCAGTTGGGACACCTTGTATGAAATTCCATCACATATATACTTTGATGGAGTGATATATCATAAAAATGGAGACATCACTGGAAAATGTTGGATAATTCAGTCACACGCTAATGTACCCTAGGCAATATAGAATCATGTCAAAAGCATTATACCTAATGGAATTACTTGCACAGGTTCAGTAAAAGAAAGTTCTAGTGATTTCATGCTTGAAAAAAGAAACTTCAGAATGTTTCTGCCAAAAATAAGTCACCCATAATAAATGCTATGATGGTGTGTGATGTGCTCATGACATCATTTGGTAAACATGGTGCATGTATATGCAGTGGCAGCTACCATAATATTTCCAATGTGTTTTTCCACTCATTGGCAGAAAGTCCTGTGTGTGTTCTAACTGAAGTTAGAGGTGTGCTAAGTTCTCTTCCTTGAAGAACAAATTTATGACAGATTTTGATAAATAATTTTAGAATAATAGATTCATTAATTTCCATAAAACAAGTTATTTGAATTAGCAAAATAATAAACCTGATAGATTAAATTGAATACTGTAATTATTATAGTTTAGGCACCCTTTTAGTCCCTTTAAATTTTGGGGGTGCTTGTAATAGATGCATTTTAAGGGGTTTCAAATTTTAAGGTACCAACTTTAGAGGGTTTACCTTTTTCGAAGATGAAAATTGCAATTTTTGACATGCAGGTGAAATACTTTAATTCTATTCTAATATTCTATTGTCTACAAAATAAAGATTTAATGACTTTATTGTGTTGTGCTCTTTTCTTTTTAACTGCAACTTCTGATTAATCTATTTCCAAGTAACATTTGTGTGTAAGATTTTGTGCAAGTCATACAACAAAACCAATGATTGCCAAAAGTCAAAAGAGCTCAGGACTATATATCATAAACTGACCTGTTTCAATTATCCATACAAACAATATTTTTGTCATGGTTTACATATTTGAAGACACAGGTAAAGAGCCAATCTGATACCATCTCTTTAGACTCCAGTAATTGAAACAAAGATGGTGGCTACCACGTGCAAAATATGTTTACAATCACATTTTGTGTTGATAATATGTATAGAAATAATTCTGTATACATGTGTCTTCATTGCTTGTTTTATATATATATATATATATATATATATATATATATATATATATATATATATATCTATATATATATATATATATATATATATATATATATATATATATATATATATATATATATATATATATATTGTGTGTGTGTACTCTGGTTCTCTTTTTTGAACTGTGTCCTGTATTTCTCATTATGCATATTGCATTTAACATTGGTTTTAAGCAATACTTTATCCTTCAAGTAGAAAATTCTCTGTGTTGTATGTATATTATAAACGCATTTTGTAAGTGTATGAATGTATCATACTCGTATGCAGTGTATTCATAGTTGAAAGTGTGTATGTTTAGATGGGGAGAAATATGCAGTGTATTTTGGCCATATGACTTCAAAAAAGCATAGCAGAAACTATACCACTTTGGCCATTTTGAAAATCTAATCACTACTCCTCCTGAATGGATGGTCATATCAACATGGGGTTTTCACTAAGAGACTTTTTATGATGTCTAGTTGGTCCTAAATGAAAATGGTGCAGATCCGACGTCCAATATAGCTGCCATGGCAGCCATCCTGAAAATCTTGTTATTGCTACTTCTCCAGAATGGATGGTCATATCAACATGGGCTTTTCACTAAAAGACTTCTTAAGATCTCTACTTGGTCCTAAATGAAAATGGTGCAAATCTGACATCCAAAATGGCCACCATGGTAGCCATCTTGAAAATCTTGTTATCGCTACCTCTTCGACATGGATGGTCATATCAACATTGGGTTTTCACTGAAAGACTTCTTCTGATGTCTAGTTAATCCTATATGAAAATGGTGCTGATCTGGGTCCAATATGGCCACCATGGCCGCCATCTTGAAAATCTTGTTATTGTTACTCCTACATGAATGGTCATATCATCATGGGGTTTTCATTAAAAGACTTTTTATGATGTCTAATTGGTTGTAAATAAAAATGGTGCCAATATAAAGTCCAATATGGCTGCCATGGCAGTCAGCTTGAAAATCTTCTTATTGCAATTCATCCTGAACAGAAAGTTATATTGACGTGGGGTTTTCACTTAAAGACTTCTTATGATGTCCAGTTGGTCTTAAATTAACATGGTGTCGATCTTGTTATTGCTACTTCTCCTGAACGGAGAGTCATATTGACATGGGGTTTTAACCAAAAGACTTCTTATAATGTGAAGTTGGTCCTAAATGAAAATGGTGCTGATCTGGGGTCTAATATGACTGCCACAGTGGCCAGCTTGGAAATCTTATTATCACTACTTTTCCTGAATGAATGGTCATATCATCATGTTGTTTTCACTAAAAGACTTGTAATGTTTTGTTGATCTTAAATTAAAATGATGCTGATCTGATGTCCAATATGTGGCCATCTTGAAAATCTTGTTTTAGCTACTCCTCTTAAAGGGAAAGTCATTTTGACATGGGGTTTTATCAGAAGAGTTCTTATGGTATCTACTTGGTCCTAAATGAAAGTGACACCCTCAATATGGCCACCATGGTGGCTGTCTTGAAAATATTTTTATCTCTACTCCCAAGTAGATATATCAGCATGGGGTTTTTACCAGTAGACTTCTTATGATACCTAGTTGGTCCTAAATGAAAATGGTGCCAGTCATTCATCCAATATGGCTGCCATGATGGCTGTTGTGAAAATCTTGTTGTCACTACTCCCCTGAATGGATGATCATTATGACATGGGGTTTTGACCTAAAGACTTTGATGATGTCTACTTTGTTCTAAATGAAACTGGTGCCAATCTGACATCCAGTATGTCCACCACAGTAGCTAATGTGAAAATCTTGTTATCACTGAAGAATATCAGAGATGGTTTCAACACTCAGCAGTTAAAAGGAAGAAACGATCTTATCTTGAATTCCTGGAAATTCTTTTGGGCCAGTAAAGCATCAGTCCCTTCAACGGACTCTTGTTATTTTAACTTTTGTTTTCTTTTTATCTTTGTTGGCACCTTAAAACCATATGCCAATAATGTAAGTTGTCCCAAAATATGTAAATAATAACATATTGATGGATATGTGGATGAGAAAAGGTTAGAATGGCAGATATAGTTAGAGAAGCAAAACAGTTCAATTTTCCAGTCAGCTTGCCCTCGGCAAGAAGACTTGTAAAAAATTTGTAAATCCCTACATTAGAGCTAGAAACTTCATCAAGTTTCCTTTTTTTTTTTTTTTTCCTAAATAAGATAGCAGACTCATCTCATCAACTATATCAACAATAATGAAAGCTGGACTGTTTTTAATTTATTTATACTCACAACTGAAGGATTTGTGAACACTTATTTTGTCCCTTTACTTAACAATTATCATCTAGTCACCTTGAAATCAGTGACATGCATCAAAATATTTGACAAGCCGATTTTTGAGATTGAGAACACCTATTTTTATTCATTTAACTGTTTGACAAGCAGTAAGTATGTATCTGTCTCCTGTAATTATCACGTAAACAACAGATCATAAACACTGCTTGTGTGTGCTACATAATCGGTACATTGATCACACTTTGAACAAAATCCTCCTGGTGGTTAATCATTAGAGACAAGTGCCTTGTATTTCCAAACACACCTGTCAAAGAAATCTCATGAGTTATATTATTACTAATCAGCGCCTACTCACCTTAAAATCGGCAACATGCATCAAAACAATCTTTGACAAGCCAATTGTTTAGAGTCGGCAAGCAGCCAGAGGCTAGGTTAGGACCTGAAAATCAACGAATCCCGGATATGTACAAATATTACGATTAAAATGTAATGGATAAGTTAAAATATTAATATTTATTCCTTATTTGTCAAAACTTGCTTTAAATAGTAAATATTCACAATATCATGTCTGCATGAAAAAATACGATACTGACCTTGACATTGACTACAAATGGGAAGTTGATTTCTAAACCCCTGATTATGAATGGTGAACATCATTTTTCAACCAGCTCCCTACTGATAGTCTCACTAATATGATCTCATCTGTGGGCCTCTTGCGCCCCATTCCAGCCTTGACTGGAATTAACAGAATAGTAAATTTGTTACTTAAGCAAATTTCGAAGCATATTTAATTAGGATGTATTTATTCTGCATAGCCATGTGGTTTTCGGCAATGGGTCTGGCATACTCCTCAGGGTCATTTACTGTAGCAGTCTGCTACACTATCATTGCATCCCACGATGCTTTAAAACCTCCAGCTACATTATGTGCTTGTGCTGCTATGCTTTTATGTTTCCCATTATCCTTATAAAATTAATCTGTTAAATAAACATCCTAGAACTTAATTCAAAGTCCTATTACTCACGTGACACCTACTCTTACCTCTTCTTGGGTATTTAATTAAGATAATCCAGGATAATTACTCACTCACTTTGACATTATCTTTCGCACCTGGCTTGCTCGACTGTTGGCGCGTAACCTTTGATGCGGGTTTTGTCTTTGCACTGACATAGTCACGTGATCAGGCAGCGATGATGGAGTCTACTGGTATGTGTGTTGTTTATATTTCAGTAATTTCTACTATATGTACCAATTAAAAAAAGCTGCACATATTAAATTTTAAGTTCAGCAAATTCTTGTGAAAAATGGATACCACCTTAAAAAATGTAAAATTAATTACCCAGCGCCTGGTTAGCTCCATGTTGACTTGGCTACGAAGATCAGAGATTGGTGTCACCAATGGTGATTCCAATTCAGTTCGCATGATTTCCCCAAAGAAAGAGCATAAAAAACAAAGGATGGGGTTCAACCCTGAAAGGAAGACTTGATATCCTTGGGTGGAAATTGCTGGATCGGATGGTAAGTTTTCCACATTGCTAAATTTTGGTTCTGATCAACTTAGTTACCAACAGGTGAGATGGAGGGTAGGGTGGGGGTGCAATTCCTCTTGCACTATTATAGTATTTTTGTTTTTATATTAATAGCAGTAGTTGTGATTGTTGTCGTTCGTATTTACTTCCAGAAAATGTGATGAGGAATGAAAGTTGCAGTTTAACCAGAAGTTGGTCTTATATTTGCATAGTATGCTCTGAGCAGGAGAAAAATAGTTTGATCAGTAAACCTTGACTTAAGTGGGTGCTGCCCTGTTAATTTATCATTTCTCTTTTCTGTCTATCCAAGTAAGAAAAGGAACAGTTTTATCTTCCAATTTTACCTGTTTTGAAAACATGCAAATTCAATTTTTGGGATTATTCCTTCATTTATATTTTAAATATATCTCCAACAATAAACAACTATGCCCAAGCTACCCTAGTGCTAACTGTGTCTACAGCAGGTAATAAAACACTTGAAACTTTTGAACAATATTTTGACTCGGACATTGATTCCATGAAGAAATTAAACAGACAAACACATTGATATATTCTTCCTAATTAAAAAATGAATATGTATTATATTAGTTATTCTGTCATTATCTGAAAACACATCACTATCGTGACTCTTGAAGAATTTATCCATGGTAGTTCACTTAATTAGGATTCAGGTAGTTTTTTTTATCTTTTTGTACATTAAAAAATTTTATGTTCCATTTTTTTCAGACTGTGAAAGGTCATTCTCTGTGATGAACAGAATCAAGAGTGTGTTACGGAAGAGGTTGATGCAGAGAGTGCTGAATTACATTATGACAATTAGTGCTGAAGGACTTTGCCTAAAGTCTTGAATTTTAATGTGGCAATAAAAATTATGGGAAAGTAAAGATACGAAGGATATAATTTATTTAAATTCAAAGACAAATAAGTCTGACATTAAATCATGTTATAATTTAGGGAAATAAAGAATACTATGTGAATATACGTACTTTTATATTTCATTGATATTAATTTTGTCACTTTTATGATGATAATGGATATTTTTAAAAACATTTTATGATGCTGATACTCAATTACCCCGATGCTATCAAACATTGCTGGGGAGATCACTGGGGTCTCATAATTAAAACAAGAATGAACTGTTTATTCAGAGGTGCTGACAGTGAAATATAACCTGTCAGTGCCCTTGTACATGAGATAGATGACAACCGTGATGTAACTGAACAAAGATTACAATCGCTATGAAACCTCTCTACTCTCACCATTGCCAACATAACACACCATAACAGCTACAAAAAATACTGCTCTGAATACAGAGAATCTTATGTACCGACACTGTTATTGTTTCGTCCATCTCTCTCTCATATACACACATACATTCACTTATAACAACTGAAGTCTATTTGAGCTCTTTTAATGTATAGAGTTTGGGGCCTAACTCTCAAATTTTTTTGCATTGTTAATTCATTGATGAAAGGGAATATCAGTCAGTAGAATTATCCTTTAATTGTTCTATAACATGCAATGAATAAGAGTTTAACTTGTGTTTGGATTATCATTTTGCATAACTAATTAAAGACCAAAGAGAACAGCAAACAAACTTACCACATTCACTGTGAGTCACCTGTACATGACATCAATTATCATCGATGCTTGAGCCATATGCATTCAGATTTGTTGATTTAGCAGTTTATGTGTCATATTAATGCAACATACCTTCGATATATTGTCTTTTTGTATAGCAAGGACTTTAAATAATAAAATAATTACATTTTTACATATGCAAAAAGAGTGTAGATTTTGTTTTTGTTCTTTGTCAGTTTTACTCAAAATTTTCAATTTTGTACTCTAAGTTTTTAATTTTGGGAGCACCTATATAAGATACAAATGAACTACTTTTGATTTGAAAAGCACTGACTTTAGAGCAGTGCCAGAATTAGAATAATCATGGTAATTGATAACTTGAAGCTGATGAAAAATATAAAATAGAAATATAACAAATAACACTCAAAGTAGATGAAATAAATTATGGATAAGATGAGCTTGGAAAACAGTGGAGTGTATGCAGTCTTGGGAATTAATTTGCTGTGTAGTAGATGAATTTGCTGTATTGTGCCTTGTAGGCAAAATGCTTTAAAGCAGCTCAGCCCAACCAAACCAGGTATTTGTGCATTTCTGATGCACTCCAAAAACCTCAATGCACAACAAATACTAACCAAAGCCACTAAATACCTTGAAATGGTATTGTCATATTAAATATCAGAAATATTTGTTGTTGGTATGTTATTACATATATATGCATTATTTTATGGCATTTCATGTATTAAATGCCATTAAACAAAAATTATTATAAGTTTATATTTTGTAATTTTAGTGTTTAATAAAAAAAAAATTTTAAAAACAATAACCCAATATACTTTTTTTTCCTGAAACAATTCCGGATTTAAAATTACCTATATTAATCCAGATATCTAGACCCTCAAATTTTCTGGATGCCAACCCTAGAAAATTTCTGTCCAAAAGAATTAAAAAAGAAACAAGGGAATTTCAGATTTTATGAATATTGTGACCAGATTGCATTTTATTTTGTTCATAGGTAACAGTATTGGACATCATGCTTATTTAGAAGGTTACTGTTTCTCCCAATATTTGTTAACACCTTTCTGTGCAGTTGTCAATCTTGGTTGGTTCCAATTTACAGCAAGTTATATCAAGTACAAGTTTTATGTAACTAATTAATACAGACAATCCATATATAAATATCCTATAACATTGTGTTGTAGAGTAATACTGACAAGGTCTTTTCTCAAAAGAATAAAATTAGGTCATGCAACTGTGGCTTATTTTCGGTAATGGAGGAGAATACAATTGGTGACAAAATCTTATTCTGACCTACCAAACCAATAGTTTTTTTATAATGAAATCGGAAACATATATATTTTTTTTATGGAAAAATAGACAATGTGGCAACTACATGTAAGTGCTTCAGACTTTTTTTCCAATCCACAGATTCAATACATGTATGAATTTGCTTTCACAAACCTACATATGTCATTTATCTAGGTGTATGATATTTGGGCCTCTTGTTAAATCAGGAAGTCGTTTACATCTTATCTAGATCACTTTTTTAAATCAGGAAGTCATTTACATCTTATCTAATCACTTTTTTAAATTAGGAAATCGTTTACATCTTATCTAAATCACTTTTTTCATAATTATTGTTAAATCAGGAAGTCGTTTACATCTTATCTATATCACTTTTTTCATAATTATTGTTAAATCAGGAAGTCATTTACATCTTATCTAGGTCACTTTTTTCATAATTATTGGTGCTATTTAAATGAAACTGATATTTAGAATTGAGGTTTTAGAATCATTTGTATAGATGTGGTATAGAGAAACCCATGCGATCATAAACAAGGTCTTGCCAGTTTTCTGATCATGTATAAATAGTATTCCACACCTATACCAAAACTTGAAATCAATGCTAATCCACTAATCCAAGATAAGTAAATTCGCCGACTGGTTGCTAAAAACCCCAGCCCTCACAAATCTGTAGGATCAATAAAAAAATTCCTCTGGGCGCTATCATAAGTTAATAAATGGTCATGTGTCAGATATATCAAATTAGACATGGGATGACATTCCCTTTCATGGTTAATTGATCTGTTTTTGTCTTAATTGAATACCTACCAAGACCCTGTGCTTGACAAGGTACAGTGAATGCCCACAGCAGAATAGGCAATGTCTTCTTCCACACATCAGGATGATTGTCAAAAGAACTTAATTCTTTGTAATCTTTCTCGTGGAAAATTCACCATATGACACTGTTTGAAATCTAGTTTTATGACCGGTATTGTGTTTTGAATTAAAATTTACACTAGATTGTGTCCCATCAAAGTTCCACTGTGACCATACTGTATATGTACCCTGAATTAATAAATATCAAACTGACACCTTGGAAAAAGAAAATCACAAAGTAATGTATCAGAAATGAAAGGCAATATTGCCATGCCTACCTTGATCATGGAAGTTTGTGTCATTTGTTTAGCAATGTCGAAACAAAATAACCACTGATATCAGCTCCACCACATGCGATATTGCATGCAAAACAAGTTTGATGTAGATTTTGGGCCACAGACTTATATTAATGATTCATGGGCGCAGATTTGGGGATGTAGAATAGGCTCGGTGCTCTCTCCTGCATGTCATAAAAGGCAACTAATAGAGACAAGAGCAGCAGTGGCTTAGTGGTTAGCATGCGTGACTCCTGACCAACGGTGAGTTTTTGAATCCTACCATTGAATCAGCCCTGGGTATCTACCATGCTGTGTCCATGGGTAAGGCACTTTACTCCAATTGCCTTGGCACTAAATAACCTACTTGTGTAGATAGTTTTATGGCAAAAATCTTTAATGAAATGTAAGTCGTTTTCTTCATACACTTTAAAAAAGCTCTTTTTAGTATAAATAGGGACATGTAATCACAGTTAGAAATTCAAGGAGAGGGGTGGGACAGGACATACAAGTTACTTCCAATAATTGGTTTCTAGACTTCAGAATCTATCCTCCACAGTTCCAATCTAATATAATGATAACTGATTTAATATTCTAACTACTATTGAAAACATTTCTTTTCTTAGCAGTGAATACAGTAATCGAGACTCCATCCTCTGAGTTAACCAGTCCTGGCTCACCAGTATTTCATGGGAAATGTAAGATGGCAGCAAATGTAATCAATTACACAGATGATTCTCAGCCCTCTACATCCTCCTCCCCATGGCTTACCAAAAGTACACGACATCTAGTGAATGGCAGTGTAATAGACAGTGTAAAAAAGAAACAGTAAGTTTGTGAATGTGTAGCATGTTTTCCTTTTTCAGATATTTCTAGGTTCTGCTCAACCATTAAAACTGTCTGTCATCTTTAACATAAACCTTGCACAACATAGACATTGCTGGAGAATAATCATTTATGACATTCAAAGGCTGTGTCATAGGAATTTAGTGTATTTTGCATATAGTTTTGATTAGGACTGTATTACTACTAATGTTGCAATATGGTACATATGATACAAAGATCCTGATACAATCTGTGTAATAATGGTACACTTTGTTGGGGTTAGTGATCTGTGTAATAATGGTACAGTGTACTATGTTGGGGTTAGTGATCTGTATAATAATGATTCACTATGTTGGTGTTAGTGGTCTGTGTAATAATGATACACTATGTTTGGGTTAGGTGATCAGAATTATCAGATAACAATTCATTTCAGTCATAATTATAAATATCTTCAAACCAATTTCATCTACCTGCAGTTGTAAAATAATTTTAGAAAATAACAGAAAAATATCTAATTCTTATGTAATGTAATGTGTGTATTGCAGTAAGATAATGGTTATACCATATGCTAGGTTCACATATAGATGCAGTTTTTAGTAGCCATGTGCAGCATCTTTTAACATTAGCCAGTACTTATGTACAAGAAGCCATTTACTGTTTGCTTTTAATGCAGTTGGCCTAAAATATATCTTTGCACGTTTTCTTTTTCTTCAGATTTTTATAACAGATAATATTTGTTTGGAAATCTTCATCACAGTGTTATTAAACTCATTTTACAAATACAGTCAAACGTGTCAACAGTAGCCACACATGGGAAAATGACAAACTGGCATTTGTACACAGGTTACCTCTAAATGCAGGTTCACCTTTCAAACTTGATTGTTGAACAAAGACCATGCACAGAATACCATGATCATTATTATTATTATTATTATTTTAGGCAATTGACATTATTTCCTATTCAAATAATTCACTGTATAAATTTGTAATTCATAAATTCTGGTAGAAAAGAGTTTCATAGATTTCTTCAAGCTATCCATCTGGTCTTCAAGCTTTCCATCTGGTCACTTTTAATGTACATTTTTTGCTTATATATACAGTAAAAAGGTAGCTAGCTCAGCTGCTTGTATATTACATCTGAATATGTCCACTGAGTCATAATTAGCTTCTGGTTAGGATACGGAAATTCAATTATTCACTCGTTTTCTCAAGGATCATGTGTGAATTTTTGGCCAGAATACCTGGTATTGATGATCATCAAATTAGCACTAAAATTAATTACAAAACATAAAACTTCTTTTTCTATCTTTCCACCTTTCTCTTTGAAAGAAAAAGTGACAAAAGTTTATGTTTTATTTTGATTATTATTGCATGGTATTGAAGCAAAAGGGATGGGGAAAATGATGTGAAATAATGAGAAGGTGAAAGGGAACTTCACTTTATGGGCATGTTTAGGTGAACTGATGGACTTGAGCGGCTGTTTTGCTTGAATTGACCCCTTAGCACAGACCTTGTTGAATGGTCATTGACCCATGGTGATTTATTTCAGGCTCTGGCAACATGATTGAAGTAATGCTCAGTCTGCCTTGACAATAATTATTAATGCAGACATTTCTTGACCATTTTCTGTGGAAAATAGTTTGATTTGTCCTTGGCTTCCAAACATAGTATTTCATAATAAGTGTTATTTATGAATTTTTCTTCAAGACTAAAATGTCTACTATTAATCGATTGTCCATATAAATGCTGGTTGTGGTATCAAAGATGCCTGGATATCAGTAAGCTTTTCCGAAATAATTAGAACTCAAGCAGAATTCATATTTGGACAACAGTGAGGAGGATGGATAACAATGTGAGAACTTTTTGTATGAAAAATATTACATAATTATTATGGTAATTGTTCACAAGCATCTACATAACATTGTTGGGAGATTTTATATAAGTGTCAGCTTCAGCAGCATTAAATTTGAATAGGACAGTAGTGTTGTTGAAATGTTGTGTTTCATAACAAGTGTCAGATTATATGTGTATATGTGTGTGTGATAGAATTTATTTATCTCCAAAACTGCCCTACCATATCAAACCAAATGTGATAGGCAGGCGTCTAGTATGAACACCTTTCACATTCATCTACTCCAGCTAAAGTTACTTAAAGAAGAAACACATTTAAACAGCATATAAAATACCACCAGTTCTTACCAGATAGCTCGAAATTATTCTGACATTGGTGTCTTTCAACTCAAAGCACCTGGCTTATTACTATGTTTGCATTTTTGACAAATGTATGCCAGGTTAGTGATATCAGGCCCACTTGGGTCTCATGTTTACACTTTTTAACTTTTTTTGAAAAAACCTTGTTAACACGATGAAGAAAAAATCACCCAAGGTCCGCAAATGAAATTTGGTATGCATGTTCATGTTCATAGACATAAGATGACCATATTAGATTTTCATACCATAATAGCAATTTAGCAAATTTTAAAAACTTTTTGGATGCATAATTTTGGTCAGAAGTGGGGTATACATATTTTACAAACACAAATCTAGATTTGTATTAGGTTTCAAATGAAGTCTCTTCATTTTTACAGGAAAATGAAGGTCCAAAAAGATACTAGCTCATCAGATGAAGGTTCAGAAAATGGGGATTCAACACTTAATGAAGTGTATGATTATCAGTTGACCAACTTGAGGCAGATGTTTCCTGCAAAGGATGATCAAGACCTGAAAGATGTTCTCAGAAAAACAAATGGTGACATTGACAGTTCAGTAGATATTTTGATTGAAAGAGGTGTGCACCTGGCTGAATAGTTACATAACTATCAGTTTTAGCACTACCGGTCATCGACCAGAAGAGCTTATGGAATGGCCTTTTGTCCGTCATCTGTCCATCCATTAGCACAAGTTTGTATTCGGTACTCCTCCGAAACTGCTTGGAGGACTGCCACAATACTTTATGCACGCATTCATCTCAAGATCTAGTTGGTCCTAAATAAAAATTGTGCCACATGGACATCTAATATGGCTACCTCAGAGGCCTTCTTGAAAATCTTGTTATCACAACTTCTGCCGAATGAATGGTCTTATCAGCATGGGGTTTTCACTACAAGATTTCTTCTGATGTCTGTTTGATTCTATATGAAAATGGTGCTGATCTGACATCCAGTATGGCCATGTTGAAAATCTTATTATCTCAACTCCTTGTAAATGGAAAAGTCAAATCGAGATGAGGAATTTCACCAGAAGACTTTTTATAATGTCTAGTTATGATGTATCCTTGGACAAGGCAATTTACACTAATTCCCTTGACACTAAATAACCTACTTGTGCTGCAGTACCATAAAATAACATAAAACCAAACCTAAACGAAAATGGTGCTGATCTGACCTCCAATATGGCCATCATGGTGGCCATCTTGAAAATCTTGTTTATAATAGTGGTAATACATAACCTGCTGCTATTGCATTGCTTTCCTTTTCCAGGACTCTTGGTCCCAGTCCAAGTCAATTATTTTCTCCTCCAATTAGTATTGGTGGGCCAGAATTGAAAAGAACATGATCCCAGTCTGACTCCTTAGTCACAGCCAACATATGGAATACCTTCCTCTTTTCTCCTTGGATGATGTATGCAGTACACATGCTATATCGCTGATGAAAATTCGCCTGCCATTTCATTTTCAGATGTCTTTTTGGCATATCACATACTTTTTTTTATTGATTGAGTGTTTATCTCCTCAGTCCTTGCTTTGTTTGAGTGTTATCTGTGTTCTTTTTGTTAGCTTTTGAGGGAATTTTGCACCTAGCTTAGCAAGCAGTGCTTTAATAAATTGTATCTCCCTTCATAGTTCCAGTGCTAGGTTAAGTATTGTGTACCTTTTTTTGGTTCCATATTTTTTGTTTTCTGTGAATTTTTCTCTTTCAGAGCTTCTTATGTCACAGGGTATGGGCAAGTGTGGGCACAGGAAGGCCCTGTGGGGCCATGCACCCCACCTGCTTTTCATACACTGGGTGTGCACACATGAACAGATCTCCAGTTTGATGTCTCGGGTCTGACCAAGTGTGAGACTTTGCGGAAAGTCACCACACATGCAAAGGGAGGAAGAAGGCCCCTCTTCCTTGTCATCACTTGATAACCCTCTCTGTTCATAAGAGGGGTTTGGATCTCTTCCCATGTTGGGAAAAACAACTGCCCCTGTGTGGCAAGAACTTACCACGATATCTTTAGGGTCAAGGATCCCTGATGCTCATTTCGATGCCATCAGTGCCAGTGAGAGATCAATCCTTGGCCTCTCATAAGGGAGGGAAAACACCTGAGAACAAGTCACACCTCCCCCTTAGAGACAAGCAGTGCCCTCTCAAGGTCTGTGTCTCAGTGACAGATAAGTGAATCGAAAGTGAGGGAAAAACAATGACCTTGATCAGATAAACCTGATGTGGGCTTGTCCAGCAGATCTTCATCGTCGGGCCAGGCATTGCTCATCAGTCACCCACTAGTCACTGGGCTTTGAACACCAGACACCAGGTTTTGATTATCAGTCTGGGGGCAGCGATTGGGTTGATACCCCCTCCTTCGTTCCTATGTTACTGTTTAATCCCAATGGGGATAGGGAGTCAGGTAGTGCTCACCCGAGTCGTCTAAATTGCTCGCCATTACAGATAACGGACATATCACCTCTCTGCATGGGTTCAAATCTTGGCCTGGCCAACATGGGTATGTGAGAAAGCTTGCCAGTAGCTTCATGTGGGTCAGTGGTTCTGCCCGGGGCTTTCCCAGGTTCTTCCTCTACCAAATATACTGGCTGCTTTGTATAGCCAATCATGTGCTGAAAAATTTCGTTAAAACCACAAATTTGTACTCACCCAACTAGGGGAGGAGTTCATATTGGCATCCCCTTCCCAATGTTCCCATTTAATTCCTTGGTTTCAAGGTAGTGCAGACGTTTCAGGCCATGGACCTGCTCCGTCGCCTTCAGCCTGGTTCAACAAAAAGGAGGAGGGCCATCACTAACCTCCTAGACAAACTAGAAAGGATCAGTGACTCCATTCGCCTAGGAGTACAGCTAGTAGGGATGGCAACACATTTCAAAGTCTCCCTCTCTGGAGAGAGATACTTGGAAGGACAGTCCTGTATCGCCTTGTGAGCAGGCTCAGGACGACAATGTAATTTCCATCATGGTGGATTCGAATGAGTTCTCAGAGGAACCAGTGATGGTTCTTCCCCTTGATTGGGGTCCTCTGCTCCTTCCCATCTGTCAAGTCAGGTGTTTTGACATTTGATAAGGCAGTGTATGAAGTTTACTGCCTCCTTCCCACAGACTTGTGTTCTAAGCCTTTTTGGTGCTGAGGACAAGAAGATTCTCTCCATTCTGGAAAGTCTTTCTGGGGCCTCCTCTCATCCACATCTTCTGTTGCTCCAGCACCACACCCCACAATGGTCCAAGAACATACACAGAAGTTTTCGCTGGGCCAAGAGTTTATCAGGCAGCAGAAGCGGTGGTCTGTGCCCTCTCTACAAGTTGGTCACTGGTTTCTGCCTTCTGCTTTCGAGTTCAATCTCTAGCTTAGCCCCTTAGCACACACACACACCCCAGACTCTGGGGTGTCACAAGTGGGGATATTGGCTGGGACCTGGACTTGCCTCCCTGTTTAATCTAGGAGGTTTTGGAGCTTAAGGTCCACCACATGCTGTTGACGATCGCCTCGTGCTGATCTCATTTTGGCAGCCTCCTTCAAAGGAGGAATCATAGTTTCCAGCAGTGCTTCAGTGCTTGCTGGAGGCTATAGGGAAGACGTGTCATCTGCTTTCCATGTCAGTGGTGCTCTCATTGGAGCTTCTTCACCACTGCAGAGATGCTGCCTTGGAGATGTCAAAGGTTTTGCTGGAGGAAAGCTGAACGACGTATGGAACCCTCTCACAAATTCTTCAAGCAGGTGCAGCCTCAACAGTCTCACAAGCAGTCTCAGTTGAAAGCTCCCTTCTGCCCATCATTTGCTAGACAAGGCGGTCATAGAGGCCAAGAGGGAAAGTCTTTAGACTCCTTCCCTTTCCCCAAGGAGAAGGGGGTTGGTCCTATGGAGTTGTACCATCGCCTCCAGCATCTTCCTCTTTTCTTTTCAGAGTTCCAGTAGATGCTCGTCTAGCCCTGTTTTCAGGGGTTTGGTCAGGCACAATGTGTGGGTCCATTCCATCTTATAAGGATGACTACCAGCTTTGTTTCCAGGAAAATCCTCACCTATCACCAACCACCAGTCCAAACTGGCTCTATTAAGGGAAAAGTTACTCACCCTTCTGTGGAAGGGTGCAGTTGAGAAGGTGGAAAACAACCAGATTCTAGTTTTTTATTGCCAGATCTTTCTGGTGTCAAAATATGGTGGAAAGTTTTGGTCCATAATCAACCTTTCTTCCTTGAACAGATTTAAGCTAGAGACTGCTACCTCAGTCAGGAACGCCATACGGCCGTGCAACTAGGCTGTCTCCATCAATCTTCAGGATGCATACCTTCACATCCCCATCTTCCCTCGACACTGAAAATATTTCCGGTTTTGTCTCAGCCAGAAGCTGTTTGAATTTCGAGCTCTTCCGTTTGACCTCGTCTCCATGTCCAAAGCATTTACCATGGTGATGTGGTAGCTGCAGCCCACTTGAGGTCTTATACGATACCCATCCTCCGGTATTTTGATGACCAGTTGATGCCCAACGTCCTCAGAGATTCTCTTCTGAAGGATCTGTCCCTCTGTTGGTCAATGGTGACCCATCTCAGTCTTATCCTTAACCTAGAGAAGTTGGATCTTATCCCTTCTCAGGACTTCATTTATGTGTGGATTACTTTCCTCACCATCCTACTTAGGGTTTGTTTTCCTCCAGAGAGACTCGACCAAATTGTGTCCCTCATAACGGTTTTCTGGCCAAGACGTCATTATCGGATTGCCTTTACCTCTCTCTCCTGGAAACTCTGAACTTGGCTGTGGACTTAGTTCCCCTAGGAAGACTTGCGTCCTCTCCGGTTCTTCCTTCTAGTGAACTGGAGACCACACAAGGACCTTCTATCAGCATCAGATTCAGGATGGGGTGCTCACCTGGAGCCAGAGGCTGTAGTTCTTCAGGGATTTTGGTCTCAGGAAGAAGCAACCCTTCATGTAACATCTTTGGAACTTTGGAAATGCGGGCAGAGTTCCTAGCCTCGCAGGGGTGTGTCAACCTCATCAGGCGTCATTGTGTTATGGTCACCTCCGACCACTTGTCATTCATAGTGTACCTCTGGCATCTGGGAGGTACACATGCTATTTCTCTTTGTGTGGAAGTCTGGAACCTTCTTAGATGGGCAGCAGAAGAGATCACTCTCTGAGGTCACCATATTCTGGGCAAGAGGAATATCCTGGCAGACAGTCTGTCCAGAGGGGGTCGTGTTGTCCTCGCAAAATTGTCTCTGCACAAGTCGGTACCAGAAGCACTTTTCCAACTGTGGGGGAGAATCTTGGTGGATTTGTTTGCTATGTGAATGAACAACAAGCTCTCTTTTATGTCTCTCCAGTACCAGATTTGAGGGCCTAGGCAGTGGGAGCTGTCACCTTTAAAAATAGGAAGCAAATGTGTTGATCCTAGCTGTTTCATTTAAGCGCAGTTGCAGATTTTCTTCTCTTCCATTTCAAGGAAAGAAAATGTTCAATGTCCACTATTAAGGGTTACATGGCAGCCCTTTCTAACACTCTTAAGTTCTTTAGGGGTTAGTTGGACTCTTATCTTTCTGATCTCATCAGGTATTTTGAGCTTCAGAGACTGGTGTATCATTCACTAATGTCTAGATGGAATCTTTTGTGTGTCCTTTGGGCATCGTCAAAACCCCACTATGAACCTTTGAGTGAAGCTTCCTTCGAGAATCTTACCATTAAGACTGTTTTCCTGCTCATCTTAGCATCAGTGAGGAGGAGTGAGCTTCATGCTTTGTCTGTGGAAGAGGGTTGTTTATGGTTCAACGATAATTATGATATGGTTTGTTTTTTGCCAATCTGGGTTGCTGGCTAAGACTTGGCTACCTTAGTAGTTCTACTTCCTATTGAGATCCCCCATCTCAATCATATCTATGCTGGGGATGATCACGATAGGTTTCTTTGCCAGTTAGGGCTTTAAGGTTTTATTTGGCTTCCTCTAAAGGAAGAAGGAAGCGTCAGAATTGCCTCTTCCTACCCCTTAAGGGTTCCTCTGATACTTCGGTGGTCACCATTTCCAGGTGGATTGTCCTCACTTTCAAGTGAACTTATCAGTCCCTCACTGAGAGGACCCTTTCTTTCATGAGAATTAAAGCCCATGAAGTTAGGGTTATTACTAGATCTTAGACCTATTTGACTCAGTCCTCTTTGGATGATGTTATGAGAACCACCTACTGGAGGTCTCACACTACCTTCCCCTTTAACGTTTGACCTTTGGTGCATCAGAGCAAAGGCATGTTTTTTTGGGCCCTATAGTGATGACACAGCATGTGGCCCAACCTTCTACCAGCCTACACTAGTGAACACTCCTATTGTAAGGGTAAATGCAATTGTTTTCTATACCAGATTTGTTGAGGCCATTAGCCTGCCTCATAACTGGTAAATTCAGCAATGCCGTACTTACTTGCTAGTGTTGCAAAGATTCCCTCCTCCCACCCTATTCTGATGTCCTATACTCTAGGCTATTGGTTCCCAACCTTTTTTGCTCCAACCCTAAATTGGCCACCAACAGGACCTACTGATCCTCAGGCTTATGATATGAATTCTTCCAATGACCCTTTGCGACCCTGTTGAGGACCCCCAAATCAGGTTTGCAACCTGAGGTTGGGAACCACTGCTCTAGGCCCAAGTCAAAAGAGGAAGGTATACCATATGTTGGTTTTGACTATGGAGTCAGACTGGGATCATATTCTTTTCAATTCTGGCCCTCCAATATTAATTGGAGGAGAGAATAATTAGCTTGGACTGGGGACTTAAGAGTCCTGGAAAAGGAAAGCAATGCAGTAGTAGCAGGTATGTACTAAATAATTAAAATTAGTCCCCCCCCAAAAAAAAAAAAAAAAATACATAGTGCTACTCCACCTAGATGGATGGTCATATCGACATGGGATTTTCAACAATGAAACTCTCCACACACATTCATCCCAAGGTCTAATTGGTCCTAAATGAAAATGGTGCCACATGAACATCGAATATGGCCATCACAGTGGCCCTCTTGAAAATTTTATCTTTACTTTTCATGAATGGATGGTCATACTGACATGGGGTTTTCACCAAAAGCCTTCTTACGATGTTTAGTTAGTCCTAAATGAAAATGGTGCCATTTCATACTTTTAGTATGTTTGCCACAGTGGCCAATTTGAAAATCTTGGTATCGCTCAAGAATATCATGGATGGTTTCAACATTCAGCAGTTAAAAAGAAGAAACGGTCTTATCTTGGATTCCTGGAAATTCTTTTGGGCCAGTGGATCTGTCCCTTTGAGTGATTCTTGTTAAAAAATCAGTTTTACTCGGAAAATTCCAAAATAATTTGCGTGCAATCTTTCAGCATTATTTAGTTTTTAGCTCTACTTGTCATAGACAAGAGGAGCTTATGGGATGGCCTGTTTTCTGTCATCCAATCATCCATTAGCACAGGTTTGTTATTGCTACTACTCCTAAACTGCTAGGAGGAGTGCTATGACACTTTACACACACATTCATTCCAAGGTCTGGTTGCTGTTACTGTGAAACACTTTATTTTCGTGGGTTTCAAATTTCGTGGTTTGGGTAAAAAGTGCATATTTGTGGGTTTTCAGTGGAAGACGTGTGCTGTCTTGTTGGTTCTAAATGAAAATCGTGCAGATCTGGCATCCAACATGGCAATCATGGCAACCATCTTGAAAATCTTTGTTATCACTACTCCTGGATGGATGGTCATATCAACATGGAGTTTTCACCAAAAGACTTCTTACAATGTCTAGTTGGTGCCAAATGAAAATGATGCTCATTTGACAGTTAACATGGCTTCCACAGCAGCCATCTTGATTTTTTGTTTTAATTGCTACACCTCCTAAATGGAAAGTTATATTGACATTGGATTTTCATGAGAAGATTTTTGTATTATGTCTAGTTTGTCTTAATTGAAATTGATGCCAATCTGACATCCAATATGGTCAGCCATGGTAGCCATCTTGAAAATCTTATCATTACTCCTCCTGAAGGGATGGTTGTATAGGCATTGGGTTTTCACCAAAAGACTTTATGTTGTCTAGTTGGTCCTGAATGAAAATGGTGCCGATCTTTCATCCAATATGGCTGACAAATCTTGTAATAGCTCAAGAATATTATGGATGGTTTCAACACTCTGCATTTAAAAAAGAAAAAATAGTCTTGTCTTGGATTTCTGTTAAACGAAATTCGGCCAGTAGAGAAAATATCCTTTCAAGAGACTCATGTTCATTGATGTATGAGAACAATTTAAATATGAGTTCTAGATATTATAAGATTTTAAAATTTTGAGTAACATTTTTGAAAATTTTATCAGTTTTTGTCTTTGACAGTTTTTAGCTAACCTTGTGTAAAGGCCAAGTGAGCTGATCGTATGACCCTGCATCCTCCATGTGTTGTCAGTCATGCAGAATCCATAAAAATTGCTGTGTTTGACTTTTTAAAATCTGTTTGGCCAATATCAATCAAATTTGGTAGGAATGTTCCTCAGGACATGCTGTACCAAAATTTTGTTCATTGTCGCTTCTGTAGCAACCAAAATGTAAAACTTATTGTTGACTTCTTCGCTAGAACAGCTCAGCAAATTTTGATCAAATTTGGTCACAATGTTTCATAGCACATGTTCTATATTAATTGTAGCAGGTGACTCACCTAACAATGTTGTGGCTTTCTAAGCACGGTGTGAAAAACCCATTTTTAACATTGTCTCCAGAAGTACTGAGCCAATTTCAGTCAGATATGGTAGAATGTTTGTTAAAACATGCTCTATTAAAATTTTGTCTAGGGTAGCTCTCCTAGCAACTGTGTGACTTTCTTAGTAGCCAGGTGGAAAACCTAATTTGGTCTTGTCTTCTAAAATGGCTGGGCCAGTTTCAAACAAATTGGGTAAGACATGCTCTACGAAAATACAGAGATGTCAACCAATCCAGATTTTCTGGAATATTTACAATTTTTTTTTTAAATTCTGCACTTTGATTTATATTGATGATATTCTGCAAAATCAAAATGTTGGCAGATAAAAATTTGAATGTGATCTTTTTGTGTGGACACAGGTAGGGATAAAAGTACTTCAGCACCAGTATGATGGACCAGTACATAGAATATTGTGAAAAACAGTATGTAGATAACAAAAAAACAGTCAGCTTGAATGTAAATAGGTGAAAAATGGTGGCAGAGGTGGACAGAAAAAAGAAGATAATGCATGAGGAAAACTAATGTTTATAGTCATTGTTTTGGCAAAAAATGTTGAAGGAATTCAAGGTCCTAAAATAAGATTAATAAATACAACATTTATTCTCACTGTACCTTAATTGTTACTGATGGAATGCATGTATGTACAAGGTCATAGGAAGATGCAGGATGATAATATGATTGTTTAGAAGTTTGCTACTTTGAATTAATGTGTTATCCATTCTGGACAGGCTGTTTAGAGTCTGAAAAATTGATGCCAAGATTCCTGATAAGCAAACTTTTTCCATCTCTGAAAATTATGCCTGGGGTGGGTCTTCTAGCATTGATGTATCTTTCATGACAAACTGTGTGGAAAACCTATTTTCGGTTTCATCTCTAGAATGGCTTTGCCAGTTTCGATCAAACTTGGTATAAATGTTTCTTAGGATATGCTTTATCATATTTTTTCTGGGTGGCTTTCCTTGCAACGGTGTGGCCTATATAGTAACCATATAGAAAACCTGTTTTCAACTTTTTCTCCATATCAGCTGAGCCAAGTTTAATCATACTTGGTTAGAATATTTGTTAGGATCTTTCCCTATCAAGCTTGTGTTTGGGGGTGGCTCCCCTAGCAAAAGTGTGACTTTCTCAGCAACCATGTGAAATACATATTTTCAGCTTGTTCACTAGAATGTCAGTATCAATCAAACTTGATAGGAATGTTTGATAGGACATGCTGTATCAAAATTGTATACGGGGTGGCTCTTTGAACATTCATGTGGCTTCCAAAGTAACGATATGGAAATCTATTTTTGACAGCTCCAGAATGGTTCAGCCAATTTTTATAAGACTTGGTAGGAACATTTCTTAGAGCATGCTGTATCACAGTTGTGTTTGGGGTTGTTCTTCTAGCAATGGTGTGGCTTCTTAACAGCCATGTGGAAAACCTATTGGTAGGTATATTTCTTAGGACATGCTTTGTCAAAATTATGTCAGATGTGGCTCCCTTAACAATGGTGTGGCTTCAAGAAAAAAATGGAAAACCTGTTAGCTTCCTTTTCACAATGGCCTAACCAATTTGGATCAAACTTGTTGTGAATATTCCTTAGAACATGCTCTATCAAAAAGTGTTTGGGTGGCTCCCCTTGCAATGGTGTAGCTTTCCCATCAAGTATAGCTATTTTTACTAATGTATAAAGCTATCATAGAACATCTTTCTCTCCATAACAGCCATACCATATCAGAGCAAATGAGATACAGATCCTGAAATGGGTAATTTTGCCAAATCTGCATTTCATTTGCATTCTGTTTACATTCCATTCACATTTAAGCTATCACCTCATCGTTTTTCATTTACTGTCTCACAAATGCATTCATTTTTGTTCATTTGGAATGTATTTTACCAAAGTTGGGATTTTCATTTTTGATAGTTTAAAATGGAGAGAACTATTGCTTTCATATTTTGTCTTATTTAAGCTCTGCTTGAATAAAGTATAAAATGCTTAAAATTCAAAAGACAATATTGAATTTTAGATAAATAACATTTAGCCACAGTGTAAAAGATATAGTTGTAGAGTATTTGTTACCAAATTTTATTTAATTTCATTCAAATAAAAATTGTTTAGATACAACTATTGGTGATGATGTCATCAATGGCTGATATTGGAACAATTTCATGGTTTGTAAGTAGTGAAAAATTGTCAGTGTAAAGAATATGGTGCTGGATATCGTGTACAACAGCATTTGACCATGGAAATTTAGCATTGGCCAGATATACAGGCAAATAAATTTTCAAATTCATTAATGAAATGCATTTGTGTTTCATTTTGTGTTCATTTATTAGTTTGCTTTCCGGATTTACTTTCACCATTTCCTTTAAATTGCATTCATAATTCCATTTGCATTCTGTTTTTGTTTCCCTGGTAAAATTACCCATTTTGGGGTATGTTGTTAGAATCCTAGCATGAACATCTTTCATGGTCATACAAAAGATGCCAATGGTCCAGCAGAAGTTACTCAAAGTAAAAACTCAATTAACATGTCAGATACCACCAGTTTTTACCAAATAGTTTGAAACTCTCCGGACATGGGTGTCTTTCATCTTTCAACCCAAGGCATCTGCCTTATTACTACATTTTATAGCAATGTATGACAGGTGAGGGATATCAGGTCAACTTGAGCATCTTGTTAATTAATATATGGACATTTTTTTTGTTTTACTGGATGTAGACCAGAAGAGCTCATATGATGGGCCTGCATCCATTATCCATTATTAGTTGTTTGTCATTGCTACTCCTAAACTACATAGAGATCAATCATGAAACTTGGCATACGGTTTCATCCTGAGGTCTAGGTAGCACTAAATAGTTTTGTATGATTGGCTATGGGGAATATCTTTCATACTTGAGGTATGGATAAGTTACCCCTAGTATCTCCATCATTATTTGCAAAGGTGTCATGAATATATGTTTCTATGTTAGGCCTTGTGGAACATTGTTTGTGCAGAAAAAATGTGTGCCAGTTGGTTCTGAGATTAAGTTCAAGGTCACAGTTGTTATGGATGGCTGTCTAGCTTGTACCCGCTCTGCATGGGTACATGCTTGGTGATTATCAAAGTAATTTTTCAGGAAAACAGTCTGTTTATGATCTACTTTTCGATTGGTTTTGTACATATTTGGGTCTCGCTTGATAATCTTTTACTACTAGTCTTTTCCATAATTTTGTTTATACTTGTCTATAATGGGGTTGAAAATGTTGAGTTTTACTGATTTTCACTCACTGTTAAAACGTTGGATCATCTGGGTGGGGGGTGAAAATAAATTGGTGAAATAACCAGACATAATGTTTGTCATGCAAATGTTTATTTTTTTACAAAGTGTCTGTGTCCTCTTCAAAGTATAAAAATATATGTTGATGATTGCATTGTAATGTGTTGCATTGAGTGTATTTCGTCTGACATGGTGCATGCAGGCTTATGGATCTTGTCTTGTACTATTTAGCACTGTCCTAGTTGGTCCTAAATGAAAACGGTGCCCCTTGAACAGCCAATGTGGCCTCCATGGTGGCCATCTTGAAAATCTTATTATCACTACTCCTCCAGAGTGGAAGGTCATATTGACATGGAGTTTTAACTGATAGAGTTCTTATGACTTGCAGATGGTCCTAAATGAAAATGGTCTGGATCTGACAACCAGTATGGCTGCTATGTTAGCCATCTTGAAAATCTCACTTCCAACATTCCTCCAGAACAGATGGTGATATCAACATGAGGTTTTCATGCAAATACTCCTTATGACTTGTAGATGGTCCATAAGGTGGTTCAGTGGTTAGCATGCTTCACTCGCAACCGAAAAGGTTGTGGGTTTGAATCCTACTATTGGATCAGCCAGGGTCAGTGGTGTGTCACTGAGCAAGGCACTTTACCCCAAGTAGCCTTGGCACTAAATAATCTTCATGTGTTGCTCTGGCACAAAACACCAAACCTAAATGAAAATAGTACAGATCTGACATTCAACATGGTTGCCATCTTGAAAATGTTGTGGCTTCTCCTGAATGGATAGTCATATTGATAAGGGTTCTTTACCTAAAGACTTTTTATGACATATAGGGGAACATAAATGAGAATGGTGCCAATTTGACATTCACCATTTGAAAATCTTATTAACACATATCAACCTGGGATTTTCAATAATAGACTTTTAATGACTATTAGATGGTTGTAAAGGAAAACATTGCTGATCAGACAGCCAGCATGACTGGCATCTTAAAAATGTGATTGCTTCTTCTCCTAAATGGTGGTCATATCGACATTGGCTTTTCACTCAAAGACCTTTTATGACATGTAGATGATACTAAATGGAAATGGTGACGATTTAACATTCAGCATGGCCATGATGACAGTCATTTTGAAAATCTTGTTATCACTTCTCCTGAATTGGTGGTCATATCAACCTGGGTTTTCAATCAAAGACTTCTAATGATAGTTAGATGGTCTTTAATGAAAATGTTGCTGATCAGACATCGAACATGGCCACCATCATGAAAATCTTATTGCTGTTTCTCCTAAATGAATACTTTTATCATATTTCACTAAAAGACTTTTTATGACATGTATAGGGTCCATCATGAAAATGGTGCCGATTTGACATCTAAAATGGCCACAATGGTGGCCATCTTGAAAATATTGTTATTGCTACTCCAGAAGAATGGATGGTCATATCAACATGGGATTTTCACTACAACACTTCTTATAATATTGAGATAGTCCTGAATTAAAATTGTACACTTATGACCTCCCAGTATGGCTGCCACAGTGGTTATCATGAAAATCTTGATACAACTCCTCTTCCTGAATGGATGGTTGTAACAGTATGGGGTTTTCACTTAAACACTTCTTACAATATTTGGTTGGTCCTATACTGAAATGATGCTGATCTAACCTCCAAAATAGCTGCCATCTTGAACATCTTATGGCTATTTCTTCTGAATGGATGCTGGTATCGGCATGGTTTTTTCATGAAAACATTGTAACAATATGCATAAGGCTCTGAATGAAAATGGTGCTGATGTGACCTCCAGCATTGCAGCCATTGTAGCCATCTAAAAATTCTAGTTATTACCACACCCCTTCCATTGAATGATGGTATTGAAATTGGGTTTTATCTACAACACCTTTTGCATTTGTCCTGAATGCAAATGGTGTAGATCTGACCCCCAACATGTCTGCCCAACTATGAACAAGTTTGAAAACTTGACTGTGAGGATCGATCATAGGTCACTGCTTGCATTTTTGTATGTTACTGAACTAATGATTTCAGAGACTTGTACATATAAGAATAAATTTTGTCGAGACTTTGTATTTCCTGGTTTTTTATTCAATAAACAAGTTGATAGCACTCGGACATTGATTTCAAGGTCACAGGTCTTAACACAGGATTTTATTTGTAATTGTTTGTGAGCAAGATAACAGAAACAAGTATGAATTTATTTTTTTATAAAATCCAGTGTGCGGATATATCTAAAGAATGCCATAAATGATGCCATTTTGGGGGGTTTTTTTTCATAAATAATATTAACTATGGATTTAACCCAACTTAGCATGTGCCTATATCTTGACGGCTTCTGAGGCAAGTTCAAGGATCTTCTATTCATGATATCAGATTAACC
This sequence comes from Margaritifera margaritifera, assembly GCA_029931535.1. Lineage (NCBI taxonomy): Eukaryota > Metazoa > Mollusca > Bivalvia > Unionida > Margaritiferidae > Margaritifera > Margaritifera margaritifera. Next base: position 2,426,259 of record JAQPZY010001687.1, read on the forward strand.
GTCAAGGGCCATGGCAAAGATTTGTTTTTGCTGCATTTATAATGTGAACATGCTAACTCGGACATAGAAGAAGAAAATGTTTGTTACCAAATTTGTTATGTTGGAGCTTCACAGGAATATCTTAGATGATTTCAATACTCAGCAATGAAACAAAGATGAAAGGAAGGAAAAAATGGACTTCTACATTCCTACAGATTATTTTTGGCCAGACAACATCAGTTCCTTCAAGGAACTATTGTTTTAAAAAGTGTTGGATATGCTGAAAAAATTGGACAGGTTGGGTGTGTAGCTGTCAGTCATGCTATGCAAGTTTTTGCAGACTGGTGAATGAAATCAAAAAACTTCAAGGATATTTTCTTTACTACAGATTTTTATAGTTGAGATTCACATGTTATACAAAATTATTGAGGTCTTTCTCAGAAAAAAAGGTTGGATACATTGCTTCTCTTTAATAGGTAAAAATATGCTCTTGTTAGGGCCCCACATCGGCATGTGGGAACCCTATAGTAATCACCTTTTCCATCCGCTTGCTGGTTCATATGTCTTATAACCACCAAAGCTCTATAACCCTTACAAATAAATGGATGTCATTTGTTTGGTGAATTGCTTGTTACATGTACAAGTGCTTTTAAAAGGTTTTGTCTTATCAGGACTGATTTTCATGGAGTTACTGCCCTTTTTCCATCAATTTTAAATCTCCACTACAGCAGATCAATGTAAGTAACATAGCTCAGGAACCATTTTACATATTCCGATGCAATTTGGCATGTACATTGTCACATAGACCTAGATGTGCCTGCTGTTGGTTTTGCTTGTCAACTCCACTTTTAATAGGGTTATGGCCCTTGACATTGAACTTCATATCTTCACATGGGAATTTGCTTTTAACTGGCACAGCTCAAATACCATTGAACATATTTACATATTTTGATACTAAGTGGTATAAATATTGTCTCATAGTCTTGCATGTTCCTTTTATGGTTTTAGTTTCATCAACACCATTTTGGACAGAGTTATGCCCCTTGTCAAGCAAATTCTTGTCTTTAAATGGAAACTTGGAATGTTGATGGCAGTCAGTGGGAATAAATAACCATTGAACATATTCTGATTTAATTTGGTAAAACGTTGTCTCTTTGACCTCGATGTGCCTTTTTATGTACAGAGTTATGGTTCTTGTCAATCATATCTTTGTATGGGATGTTGCTTGTATTGATGAGACCTTTAAGGGGGTGGATTTAAAGCATTCCACATTTTAATTTATAGGAATCATGGCCCCTAAATGCCCATCTTGGGCAAACTTTGGTTTTCCAACACAAGTTCTTCTGTTTAAGGTCCTACAGAGCCAGCTGTAGTGAACAGGGTCCTTAGTGCAATCATTGCTAATAGTGCTAGATATATTGTTTAATCTCGATTAACAATGCCTTGATTTTGATAATCATGTTGCCTCTAATATTACCTAATAGGATTGACTTTTCCTGTATTTTAGGCCCATTTCGTGGAAACTCAAACTCTGCAAAATTCAAAAGAATTAGGCAACACAGCAGTGATAGCTCAGACTCAGATGATCAACTTCAGAAACCAAGAAAACGCCTCCGTCCTATGCTTTCCAGTGATAATTCGAATGGAGTGCCAGATGAGATGAACAATATCGATTCACAAGCTACTCAGTCATACAGTCAGAATTCCACAGCCAGAAACACCTTCAGAGATTCACAACCTACTGAGTCATACAGTCAAAATTCCACAGCCGGAAACACCTTCAGAGATTCACAAGCTACTGAGGCCTACAGCCTAGCATCTCAGGATGCTGAAGATGAAGACGAGGAAAACCAGGTCAATGATGAGCCATCAACAAAGGAGTCAAAGATTGCATTCTTAGCTGATGCCTTTCCTCATCATTCTAGAAGAGTAAGTAAGGAACCCTTTCTAAGATAGAGCTTGAATTTTATGATACTTCACACACACAGTGCATCTTTTTTATGAGACAAAAGTACAATACTGAATGTAAGTCACTCTGTTCCATCTAGCATTGCTTCTCTTCCCAGATTACTTAGTAAATGATGGTGTGTGGGATAAGTTGATGCCTTAAAAAGACATCATCACAAAATAGTACAGTGTAAGTGCAAGCAGCCTATCAGACTCTGAAAAAAAAGCATCGGTGCGATCAAAGCATTGAATAATTTGATGATAATTTAAAAGTCTGCTCTTGCACAGTCTGCTCTTGTCAGCAAAAACAACCTTAAGTACATAATGTATTGAAAAACAGAAAGTTTTAACAAAACCTATTACAGACCATAAAAAAGAGAATGTTTAGAAGAGTATGGTTGGCAGACTCAGATAATAGTGGCAAAGGTGTATAAGCACATTAAGTAAATAAGGAGACATAATCCTGAAGTAGATGAACTGCATGATATCGGGAGTTTAAAACTGAAGCCCAATCTATTTATATACTTATGCAAAATATAGCAACATATATACTCCTATGTAAGTCTATCAACTCGCTCCTCCATTTGAATCTGCTCTGGTAGCATTCTCTATGATCTCATTATAAGATGAAGTGGTTTTTTTTGCGATGAACTCCTGAAAGGTGGGGTCTGTCTCTTTAGTCAACTTTTCAGACAACTATATATTTGAACTTTTAATTGACTTTGCTATTGCTGTATACCCAATTAAAAATGAATGCATATGGTAATCTTCATTCAGTTTGATATAACTTCATTTAGTCTGCATAATTAATATATTTTGCTGTTACTTAACATTTGATGTATACATATTTATGCATAAATTATATCTTTAAAGGTGACTGTGCATTTCCTTTTTTTGTATCATTTGTGTGTTTGTATATATGTATGTATGTGGGTGCATGTGTGTATACACACACAAACACACACACACACACACAGTTTAACACCTCAAAACCGAAAACCCTTGGGACCCCAAAATTTATTCGGATTTGAGAAGTTTTCGGTTTATTGAGGTTTTTGCAGATGTGAAAAAAAGTCTTTTTTTAAGCACTTATGTGATGAGAGAGAGAGAGCATCAGTGTCTGTGTGTGTAAGAGTGCACAAAATTAAGAAAGCTGTTGTTTTATATTTTTTTAAAAATACACGTACTTGTCAGAATTAGCTGAACAATATACATTCCTTCCGAGAATCACATCCTGTCACATGAATAAATACAGTTGTTCCACATAGAAATACAGTCCTCGTCACAAGAAACTTCTGAGGAATGAGGTACTTTTATAACTGTACTATAAATCCATTAGAATTATGAATGATACTTCACAATATTGAAATACTTCGTATAATTCATAATGTTCACAGTTCAAGAGCCTGGGTTGAAGAAGGTGTGGAGCGTTGTCTGTTTTTTGTACATCTTTCTTTAACTAATGTGGCTAGTGTTAATGACTCCATTTCTTGTGCCATAGCCAAATAACACTCATCTTTAGCAATTGTGAAGTTTTTTAATCTTCGTATAAGATCTATTCTATGTCATTGAGTGAATATGACTTTCAGAATACTGCTTTGTCAGTCTCTGTTGACAAAGCATCAAAAGCAAGGTCACATGCCTATTTAATAAAGCCCTGATATTTAATTAAAAAACAAGCAAACAATGTCAATGTTCTATTGATCATGTATACAAATGAATAGCAGCAATCACAATTAGATAATAAGCAGATAAACATAATCTTTCTTAAATGGCTTAGCTACAAGTATTTAGTTATTAATAATTCGCCTTAAAAGCTGGCTCATTTGATGGTGCAAAGACTTCAGATTAGACTATTGTCAGCCTTAATCTGTGTTGGCGCGCGTGACAAGTATTGTTTTAACCTTGTGTGCCCTTCGGACATTTTCTGGGTCTTTGTCTCACAGATCAGCCCGCAACAGTACTTGCTAACCGTAATTAATCTGTTCCAAGTTTGAATTGAGTTTCGGTTTTATGGGGGATTTTTAAAGCGTAAAATTGAAATATGGGATTAATATTTGTTTAGGTATTCAGAGTTGAGGGGTTTTGGTTTACTGGGGAAAAAATGATGATATGAAAGAAGGAAAAATTCTGGATTTTTTATTTAAAAAAATTGGTCTTGAGGGGATTCCGGTATACTGAGGTTTTGGTTTTGAGGAGTTTCACTGTACGTATATGTGTATGTATGTATGTATGTATGTGTGTATATATATATAGTGAAATTATAATGTAGAGACAAACAATCATACATACAACTACATATTTCTATAACTAATATATATATATATATACACACACACACACACACACACATACATACACACACATATATACATATACATATACACATGTATATGACATATCAATTCCTCCACTAAAAATTTATACAATTTTATATAACGCCTTAGTATTAAGGCTATTGGGATACAAAGTATCTAACCTGTTAATCCAGTAACTTTCTTTAATGAGTCTGTTCATTTCTCCATGCACAATATCAATTGGCATGAAAGAAAAATCACGTAAAGAGTGATTATTTGTATTAAAATGTATTGAAACATTAGAGGAGAACTGAGGATCCATACAATTTTTTACATGAAAGCGGTGATTATTCATTCTCTTAGAAACTTGTTGAAGTGTTTGTCCAACATATTGCATGTTAAATTTTTTACAGGTTATCAAATAAATAAACGTCATCCGTTTCTTTCAAAAACATAGACCTCATCCGTTTCTTTCAAAAACATTTTGTGCCTGAAGAAGCATATAGTAAATGTGAAACTAGTCACACAAATTTATTGGTGTTTGTGTTGTTTCTTTATTTCAAATCTATATATCTACATATATATATATATATATATATATATATATATATATATTTAGATGCCTTTACTTGTTTCATGGGTTTGGTTCCTGCTTGGAATAAATTGTAAGTCTCAAACCTGTTTGATTATATTGGTGTCATTATATAGATGATATTTGCTTGTATTAAGTGAATAATGGCTATATTTCATCAAGTGGGTGAAAAACCACAAGTGAAAATAATTGAGTTTTTGCACCCATGAGACGAAATATCTCTTATTCACTCAGAAAAAGCAAATTTTTTTTTTATTTTATACTCAAATGTATTGGGTAGCTAAAGTGTATAACAGATTGAAGTAGGTTTTCTTACAGTATCCTGCACAGTAATGTCAGATGTTTACCATTATGTTCTACTGTGTTTTGTGTAATTTTGCACAGAAAATATGAGTGGTAACATAATTCTCTTTCCTAATTCAAGGTAAAAAAAAAGCACTGCATGACCGGTGGCCATGCTTACCACTAGACCAATCAGTTGACAACATGGTGGATGAAATTCTTTAATCACAATGTTATCAATATCTTTTGACTGTAGTAAAAAAATAAATTTAATAATTCACTCCAGTGAATTATCAAATTATATCTCTTCAAAAATCCACTAATTCATGGACTAACTTAAAAAAAATATATACACGATGACTCCTTATTCATAATAATTTTTTATTAAGAAGATTGTCTCTGCAGGTAAACTACTTTTGTTCAAGACTTGGTGTGGTTGGTATTATTTGATCTCTTGCATATAAATTGTCCCTTTGTGTAAATACTTTTGCAGAAAAAGAAAAGGTTTCAATTTTCCGGTGAGTTTATACATTATATTTTGTTTCAGATATTATCCAAGGTGCTGGAAGAAAACAAGTGGGAAGTGGCAGATGCTTCCATTGCCCTTGCAAGTATGGCTGCCAAACCTGACAAGAAAGGTTAGTTGCAGTGGAGGAAAGAAAACCTAAAATTTCATCTGTACAAATCATAATTTTCTGTGCTTATGAGTGGAATAGCTACTTTGTCAAATACCACACTACTACAACTACAAACATAGGGGCTCTGAGTACTACAGCTTTGATTAAAGGTAGGTCACCATGACCTCAGTTTTGCAATGTGGGTTTATTTTTAATAATTTTTGTGTTTATGTTTATATTTTGTGTACTGTTTATGGTAGAGTCTTACAACTTGGTGATTTAATGATTTCTTTGAGTACTACAGTCTTATCACGAGAGTAGGTCACTATGACCTTTATTTCATTCCTCAAACATTGATCAAATTCTCCATGTTAATTACTCAAGCGGATTGTGTCTGTGTGATCATTTTCAGTATTATGTTTAAATATAATAATTAGATGATGCTGAACATTTTGTATCTTGAATACATCCCCAGAGGGGGGGGGTGTGTGTGTACATGTTGTGTGTGTATCATAATATTTGCGATGGATTCATTTTTAGTAGTTTTGTGTGTGTATGTATTGGTCCTCTGCATGATATGAATAATAAACACTTTGAATTATTTGTACACAACTTTGTTGGGCAGATGCCAGCGTAACATAGATATGTAGTTTACCCGTTTTAGACCATTTTTAATTGTGTCTTCTTTCTTTCTTCTATTGTTTATCTTTTGTTGGTTTATTTCTCCATCATTTAAACATGTTGGAATCAAGATTTTTTCTTGGTGTTTGTTTTGTGGATGTAAATTGTTTCTTCCCCTGATGAGGAGCTTTTTTAGTTCAAAACATTGGGAATCTGTGTAGATTAGAGGTTTTGACTGGCATATACTCTGAGCAACTGGACATTGCTCTTAGGAGTTCTCAACTTGTCTTTGATTTGTTTATCCATTAAACTGTCAAATAAAACACCATAATGAAGTAAAATTCAAAGGTCACTAGGTCTAGTTTGCAGATTGTTTCTTTGTCAGACAATCAATAAAGCTGTTGCCTACTAAGCTTAATTCAAAGGTGGCTAGGTCATATTTACAGATTGTTTCTCTCTCAGACAATCAATAGTGGTGTCGTCGATTAAGATTGTTTGGTCATTATGTTTTCCCAAGGTTTAAATACTCTATAGCCACTAAACACAAGACAAAAGAGGTGTGAAAGCTTATCTCCTGGACATGTCAGAAATCCTATAATTGAAAAATTGCCCTATGGTCTGTACTATAGACATTGCATCAGTCCCTCACACCTCATGGTTTGTGTCATGGTGTGTCAGCACATGATACCTTTAGAACAAAATATGTGAAGCCTAGGTCCAAATTAAAAATTAAGAAAATAGGATAATAGCAACAACAACTAACTTTCATTATCCTCCTTCAAGACAAATTTGGCGACCTGATCAAATAAAACTTCACCATCCTACATTACCAGAAATGCCTGTTAATTAGGTGTTATGTATTTTCAAGTAAGCCAGCATGTTGTCAATTAATACTAAATTTTTAAAAGCACAATGTCCTTAGTGATACTTTTCTGAAGGACCTATCCCACTGTTGGTCGACAGTGACTTGTCAGGGTCTAATTTCCAACCTAGAGAAGTTGGATCTCATCCCTTCTTAGGACTTTATGTATGTGGCAAAGAATTTCCTCACCAATTAAGAGAGGGTTTGCATCCCTCTAGACAGGACTGCTCATATTCTGTCCCTCATAGTGGGTGTTATGACCAAAACTTCATCGTCAACTCACCTTTACCTCTCTTTCCTAGGATCAAGTTTCCCACTGTGACTTTGCTTGCACCCTCTCCAGTTCCTGCTTCAAGCAAGTTGGAAACCACACAAGGTCCCACAATTAGCTTGGATTCCTCTGGGATCCAAATTTTGTCACCACTTGCGTTGGTGGCTAGATCATGATCAGTTCCTGACCAGAGTCCCAATTCACAGCCACGAACCCCACTCCTTTCTGTACACAGACGTATCTGATTTGGGATTTGGTGCTCACCTGGAGCCAGAGGAGGTAGTTCTTCATGTGCTTTAGTCTCAGGAAGAAGTGATCCTTCACATAAACAACCTAGAAATGTAGGTAGTATTCCTTGTCAACCTTAGAAGGCATTGTTGTGTTATGGTCACCACCTACAACGCATCAGTAATAGTGTACCTCGGGCATCAGGGAGGTACACATGTTCCTTCTCTTTGAGTGGAAGTCTGGAAGCTCCTCTAATGGGCAGTCTCAGATCATACTCAGAGTCTGCCATATTCTGTGCAAAAGGAATAACCTGGCAGATAGCCTGTACAGATAGGGTCATGTGGTCCTCACTGAATGGTCTCTGCACCAGTCAGTAGCAGAGATGCTTTTTCATCTGTGGGGGAGACTATTATGTGACTTGTTCTCTACGAGACTGAACAACAAGCTCCCTTTTTATGTCTCCAGTGCCAGATCAGAGGGCCTGGGTAGTGGACGCTTTCAGTCTGAAGTGGGATTATCAGTACATTTACACCTTCCCATGTTTCAAAATAGTTCCCGAGTTTCTCCACCAAGTCAGGATCTCCATGTCTCAGCTCATCCTGATAACCCTCCTGTGACCCCAACAGTCGTGGTTCAGTGACCTACTTTATCTGTTGGTAGATGAGCCAGAAAATTACTTGTTATGTATGATGTTTATATAATATTATAAATATTTTAGGAAATTATAAATGTTTCTTCACTTTAATATTTGCTTAAATCTTAATGTTATCAGGAAAAACATGTTTAACTAGTGTCCTTGAATTAGGTTGTTTTGATCAATATGTTTTCTCAATTTGAAGGTCAGGGTTGAATTTTGTTTACAGTTAGAATTCCATTAATATGACTCATATTCTAGAACATTCTGTCATGTGACCAATCTTTATATATACCATGTTTGGTGGACATTTTTTCAGTTTTGACATTACCATCAGTCTTGTAAAGAGCTATTACAGTTGTGAAAATTCATTCCAAATTCTAAGAGAGGAATTATTTTAAATATTCATTGGATTATAACAGTGCTCATAAACTTTTGGATTTTGGATTTTTAATTGACAATTTTGGAATTTATGTGAACTTATTCAGAGATTTTGGAATACTTCATTTTGACTTCAGCACATCAAGATTTCTAGTACATCAGGACTTTGGAGACCATTGGCACATAATAACATTCAAGGACACAGCCGTGAATTCGGAACATTCTATATTTAGGACTTGTGATTAGAACAATCATTCTTATTGGATTATTAGGATTTCAAAACACATTACTGTAAGTGACTTTTTTGATTTTTCATTTTAATTATCTAGTAATAAATTGCTTGTTGATTTTTTACTTGATTTGTTGGTTTCACTTTCTTTCTGTTACATTTTTCTTAGACCATAGAATCGTAACAGAAATTGGGGGCTCGTCGTTCCGGGATTGAATTTCTTTAAAGCATATTAGAGATATTAAATTTATCTTTGAAATTCATATTGGTTTTGTCTCGGAGAATTTTTTTTGTCTTTGGCAAAGATTTTTAAAAGAGAATTTTTTTTTGTGTGAAACCAACAAGCATTTACAATGGCATCTAATGTTCAGAATTTCATTTCAAAACCTACCCAGGAGGGGTTAGAGTGCATGAGAAAGGATGAGTTGCTCGAGCTTGCCAGAAAATACAGTCTATCTGAGGCAAAAGTATCATTGACAAAACAGGAGATAAAGACTATTTTGATTCAGTATTTAGTAGGAAAGGGAATTTTTGATAGCAGTGCTTTAAGTTTGAAGAGAAAGCCTGTATCTGGTTCTGACAGGAAATTAAGGGAATTAGAGTTAAAGAACCAGATTGATTTAGAATTGGCAAAGCTTCAGATTCAGAGAGAGAGAAATGCAGATAGAGAGAGAGAGAAAGAAGATAGACAAATACAAATCCAGATGCAGATGCAAAGAGAAGAAAGGGAAATGCAATTTAAATTAAGAGAATTAGAACTGGCAAACAGAGCACACTCCACTCCTTTAAACACAAGTCCAGGTTTTGATGTTACTAGATATATTAGGTTAGTACCCCCTTTTCAGGAAAAAGAAGTAGATACATACTTTCTTCATTTCGAGAAAATAGCTGAAAACTTGAAATGGCCCAGAGAGCATTGGACTTTGTTATTACAAAGTGTACTTATTGGCAAAGCTCGTGAAGTCTATACTTCACTGTCAGTACAACAAAGCACTGATTATGATGTGGTTAAGGAGTACATCTTGAAAGCTTATGAGTTGGTACCAGAGGCATATCGACAAAGGTTTAGGAATTGTAGAAAAGAAACTGGACAAACTCATGTCGAATTTGCAAGGGATAAAGAACAACTATTTGATAGGTGGTGCTCAGCCAAGAAAGTTGATCAAGCTTATGATAACCTCAGACAGCTCGTATTAATTGAAGAGTTCAAGAGGTGCATCCATAGTTATATTAAAACCTATCTTGACGAGCAGAATGTGGAAAATTTGGAAAATGCTGCTCGTATGGCTGATGATTATTCCTTGACTCGCAAAATTTCATTTGGTAATAAATCGTCCTCTCAGCAGTTATCTGGTAAAAAAACCATTTCAATCTCATTCGAGTACTTCCAAATTTCACAATAGCACAACTGTTAGGAATCAAACATCTGATAAGACTGATCAGAAATCCTTATCTCTTCCTACGTGCACTTATTGTAAAACGAAAGGGCACGTTATTTCTGATTGCTTCAAGTTGAAAAATAAGCAACAGAGTAAAGACAGAGCTTTTCCAAATGCTCTTATTTCTACGAGGTCAAGGTCACGGTCTTGTATTGAAAGCAATACATTTGTTGGGTCAAACAAACCCCAGTCTGATTCTATTTTGGAGGCTTATGAACCATTCATGTCAGAAGGTTCTATATCACTTATTGGTGATTCTGCCAAACCTATCCCAATTAAAATATTAAGGGACACTGGAGCTTCTCAGAGTCTTTTATTATCAGTTACTTTGCCTTTGTCTGAGGAGTCTTCTTCAAGTGAAAGTGTTCTTGTTCAGGGAGTTGAGTGCGGCTTTGTAAATGTTCCTTTTCATTGTGTAAATTTGGCATCAGACTTAGTTTCTGGACCTGTGACTGTTGGGGCAGTGACTTCTTTACCCATAGAGGGTGTTCATTTATTTCTAGGCAATGACCTAGCTGGAGATAAGGTTGTGGTTAATCCACTTGTAACTGACAAGCCTTGTTTGGATCAGAAAGTTGATCCTGTCGAAACTGAAATCCCTGATTTGTACCCTGCTTGTGCAGTTACTAGAGCTATGGCAAAAAGAGCTCTTGAGAGTGATGTTGATCAGGATATTATTCCTTTAGCTGACACATGTATTGGTCAGTTTTTTGATGAGGTCACTTTTTCGTCAAGGGATTGATCAATCAAATGGTATTGATCACAGTGATCCTCTTTTGGCAACTCATTCTCTTTGTTCTAATCAGGATGACAAACGACAATCTCTTGTCGTTGAACAGGAGCAAGATCCCGAGATATCTTGCTTGTTTCAGAGGGCTATTAGTGAAACTGAAGCCACACAAGTTCCAGTGTGTTACTTTGTGAAAAATGGGCTCCTTATGAGGAAATGAATACTACCTGATGTACCTGATTGTGACGAGTGGTCAGTGAGCTATCAAATTGTTGTTCCTAAGTCATATAGACAGGAAATTCTTAATTTAGCCCATGAAACTCCTTTGGCTGGTCATTTAGGAGTCCGTAAGACTTATCACAAGATCTTGAATCATTTTTATTGGCCGAAACTCAAAAGTAATGTTTCTAAATACTGCAGATCTTGTCACACTTGTCAAATGGTAGGAAAACCCAATCAGAAGATACCTAAGGCTCATCTGCAACCTATTCCTGCATTTGATGAACCATTTAGTAGAATAATTGTAGACTGTGTTGGTCCTTTACCTAAAACCAAGTTAGGCAACCAATACTTGTTGACCATCATGTGTACATCTACAAGATTTCCAGAGGCAATTCCTCTGAGAAATATAAGAACTAAAACTATTGTGAAAGCTTTGGTGAAGTTTTTTACACTTGTTGGCCTTCCCAAATCTGTCCAGTCAGATCAAGGGTCAAATTTTATGTCTGGAATTTTCCAACAAGTTATGCATGAATTAGGCATCCAACAGTTTAAATCTTCTGCCTATCACCCTGAAAGTCAAGGTGCTTTGGAAAGATTTCATCAAACTTTGAAGAATATGATTCGATCCTATTGCTTTGATACAGAAAAGGAGTGGGATGAGGGTGTTCATTTGTTGTTGTTTGCTGTTAGGGAATCAGTTCAAGAGTCGTTGGGTTTTAGTCCTTTTGAACTAGTTTTTGGTCATACTGTCCGTGGACCATTGAAATTATTGAAAGAGAAACTTCTTTCAAATGAAGATTCAAAGATTAATCTTCTGGATTATGTCTCTGATTTCAAATACAAGTTGTCAAAGGCCTGTGAAGTAGCAAGAACTAATCTTCACACTACCCAGTCAAAAATGAAATTAAGGTATGACAGAAATTCACAGGAAAGGAGTTTTAAACCAGGTGACAAAGTTCTGGCTCTCTTTCCCATACCTCAGAATTCTCTTCAGGCTAAATTTTATGGTCCTTATACCGTTGAAAAGAAAGTAAATGACTTAAATTATATCATTAACACTCCTGGGAGACGGAAACAGAAACAACTTTGTCATATAAATATGTTAAAGGAATATTTTGACAGAGATAGCTCAGCTAATTATTCTGTTAATTTAGTTGTACCTGTCCCACACAGTGAAGATATCAACGATGGAGTACGATCAGACTATAGTGACTCTGGTATAACCAATCTTCGGAATTCAGAAATATTGAACAACCTAGACCAGAAACTTTCACATCTACAACAACAGGAAAGAAATGAACTAAAACAGCTATTACATGAATATGAGCACTTGTTTCCTGATGTTCCAACACGAACAAGTAAAATTTATCATGACGTTGACATTGTAGATTCTGCGCCTGTGAAACAGCATCCTTATAGGATGAATCCTCTCAAACAGAACTATCTGAAGAAAGAAATTCAGTATTTACTGGAGAATGATTTCATAGAACCAAGTAAAAGTAACTGGAGTTCACCATGTATTCTTGTTCCCAAGCCAGATAATACATTCCGTATTGTACTGACTATAGAAAAGTCAACAGTGTCACCAAAACTGATTCATTTCCAATCTCAAGAATGGACGATTGCATTGATAAAATTGGAAATGCGGAATATGTCACCAAGTTTGACCTTTTAAAAGGATTCTGGCAAATTCCACTGACGGAAAGGGCAAAAGAAATTTCAGCATTTGCAACTCCAGATGGACTTTATCAATATAAAGTCATGCCGTTTGGAATGAAAAATTCGCCTGCAACGTTTCAACGTCTGATGAACATGATAACATTTGGTCTTGATAATTGTGACACTTATATCGATGACGTCATTATCTACAACAACACCTGGGAAGATCATTTGGAAACCATTCGAAAATTCTTCGATCGACTCAGTGATGCGAGTCTTACAATTAATTTGAGCAAAAGTGAGTTTTGCCATGCTTGTGTCACATTTTTAGGACATATTGTGGGACAGGGTCAAGTTAAACCTATAGAAGCTAAGGTCAAAGCTATCTCTGAATTTCAAGTTCCAATTTGTAAAAAGCAACTGATGCGATTTCTAGGTATGGCTGGATATTATCGGAAATTTTGTTCCAATTTTTCCGAAATTGCTGAACCTTTGACAAGTTTATTGAGTAAGAAAGCCAAATTTTATTGGTCTGACAAGTGTCAGGAATCTTTTGACAAGTTAAAGGCCATGCTTAAGAATGCACCAGTTCTTTCTGCACCAAATTTTAGCCAATCATTTAAATTATCTGTTGATGCAAGTGATGTAGGGGTTGGTGGAGTATTGATTGAGGAAGACAAAAGTGGTGTGGATCACCCTGTGTGTTATTTTTCTAAAAAACTAAACAAGCACCAGGAAAATTATTCCACAATTGAGAAGGAATGTTTGGCTTTGATATTGGCTTTACAGCATTTTGAAGTGTATGTCACCTCAGCTCTTTCTCCAGTTATTGTGTACAGTGATCACAATCCCCTTACTTTCATCAACAAAATGAAAGATAAAAATCGGAGATTGTTGAGATGGAGTTTGATATTGCAAGAATATAACATTGACATTAGACACATCAGAGGAAAAGACAATGTGATTGCAGATGCACTCTCACGTGCCTAGAAATGTAATATTGCTTGATGTAATTAAGTCCAGTATCATAAAACATGTTCTTATGTAATTTTGGTTATTATAGTATTAGATGTATATTCAAAAGAAAGCTTTATTATATAAATCTTTCTTTTTCTTTATGAGGGGAGGTGTTATGTATGATGTTTAAATATTTTAGGAAATTATAAATGTTTCTTCACTTTAATATTTGCTTAAATCTTAATGTTATCAGGAAAAACATGTTTAACTAGTGTCCTTGAATTAGGTTGTTTTGATCAATATGTTTTCTCAATTTGAAGGTCAAGGTTGAATTTTGTTTACAGTTAGAATTCCATTAAGATGACTCATATTCTAGAACATTCTGTCATGTGACCAATCTTTATATATACCATGTTTGGTGGACATTTTTTCAGTTTTGACATTACCATCAGTCTTGTAAAGAGCTATTACAGTTGTGAAAATTCATTCCAAATTCTAAGAGAGGAATTATTTTAAATATTCATTGGATTATAACAGTGCTCATAAACTTTTGGATTTTGGATTTTTAATTGACAATTTTGGAATTTATGTGAACTTATTCAGAGATTTTGGAATACTTCATTTTGACTTCAGCACATCAAGATTTCTAGTACATCAGGACTTTGGAGACCATTGGCACATAATAACATTCAAGGACACAGCCGTGAATTCGGAACATTCTATATTTAGGACTTGTGATTAGAACAATCATTCTTATTGGATTATTAGGATTTCAAAACACATTACTGTAAGTGACTTTTTTGATTTTTCATTTTAATTATCTAGTAATAAATTGCTTGTTGATTTTTTACTTGATTTGTTGGTTTCACTTTCTTTCTGTTACATTTTCTTAGACCATAGAGTCGTAACATACTAAAGAGGAGGGGCCTGCTATCTCAGCACAGGGGGTCGCTCCTACAAAGCAACCCCACAGAATCTCCTCCATTACACGTGGCTCATCTCAAACGATCATTCTGCCAAGACCAGTTTTCCAGCAAGGTTGCCAACTGCATTGCCCAGGCTGGGAGGCAATCCAATTACAAAGTTCACAATGCAAAGTGGAAAATCTTCTGTAATTGATGCAGTAGAAAACATTAATCCTAGCTGTCCCCCTTTAAATGCAGTTGCAGACTTTCTTATATTTCTTTTCAAGGAAAGAGAATGTTGTTTCAACTATTAAGGGCTTTAGAACAGCCCTTTGCAACATTCTCAAGTTCTCTAGGGGTTCTGCTGTAGGATTGGACCATCATCTTTCTGATCTCATCAGGTATTTTAAGCTTCAGAGACTGGTATCTTGCTCATTAATGCCTAAATGGAACCTTTCATTTGTTCTTTGAGCATTATCTAAACCCCCTTATGAACCTTTGAGTGAAGTTTCCTTCAAGAACCTTACCCTTAAGACAGTCTTCCTCCTCTCCTTAGCATCAGTGAGGAGAAGGAGTGAGTTTCATGCCTTGTCAGAAATTAGTCGTTTACATTTCAGTGACAGTTTTGAGAAAAAATTAACCCTATTGTCAGCTTTTGGTATATGATTATTATCTTTTATCTTTAAGCTGTTTTATACTTTCATGTGGTGTTTTTGCAAGTAAGTGTAATAAGAAAATATTGGTTTCTACACATTAAGTTTAGTTTAAGACCGCATACTTTGAATAATTTTTGAGGTCATTGAGACCTGTTGGTCAATAATATCCAGAGTCAGCCATACCTTAGTAGTGCTTTCACCCAGGGCTGTCACACATGGAGTGGACATATAATGTGCCAGTCACCATACTCTTGTTTGGCCTTAAATTAGAAGACCATAAAAAAAATCCAGCAGTATGAGCCTTTTTGTCCAACTTGAGTTGCTAATAATCAGCAGTTCAAAATGTCAAAGGTTGTGATTATACAAAGTTGATAACTTTGACAGACAAGATCTTAAATAACCCTTGAAAAATTCCAAAAGCATGGTTTGATGAATCTCAAAATCATATGATAGCCTTATGGGCTACTCCAAAAAGAACTTGGAAGCCCATTTAAAATGCAATAGCCCAGAGAAGGCATTTTTATACAAAACTCTTACCTATAAAACTTTCCTTTTTTTTTTTTTGTTACCAGTGTTATAACTCTCTGGTCTTAAAATATGTAACAGAAAGAAAGTGAAACCAACAATGTAAGTAAAATCAACAAGCAATATTTTTCTAGACAATTAAAGTGAAAATTCAAAAGACACTTACAATAAGGGGAATTAAAGTCCAAATAATTCTAAGTGTCATAATCACAAGTAAAAAAATATAGAATGTTCCGAATGAATTTCAATAGCCTTGAATGTCCTGATGTACCACAAGTCTTGAATGTCCTGATGTGCTACAAGTCTTGAATGTCCTGACATACCACAATGATGTAATCGGGAATGTTTTGAATTAATTCACATAAATCCAAAAAAAGTCCTAAATTCTATGAGTACTGTAGTATTTCCAATGAATATTTGAAATAAATAATTCCTCTCTCTGAATTATATCTGGTTTTCACAACTGTTAACATCTGATTATTAAAAAAGCTTCTTTAAAGACTGATATTTAGAACAAGACTTTTATAACCCGAATGATCTCATATATATATATATATATATATATATATATATATATATATATATATATATATATATATATATATATATACATATACATATATTTATATATATAGGTGTACCTGACGATTCTCACATCAGAATGAGAAATTTTTTATGGAAAATTACTTTGTGTACCTGACTTTTGTCACAACAAGACATGGAAATAACAGTCCAGCTGCTAACAAAACTGGCCTTGAACTCAAATGCTATGTAAACATGTTGTTTACAAAATTACCATAATCTAACTAAAGTACAACTTACAATCATGGACACATATTATAAATTCAATATACATAACACTAGTCATTTATATTTAATCTCTTTTGTGAAATATTTCTGAAGTTCTGTCTTTAAAATATGTAAAATGATTCAACTTATGTGTTAGTCCACTGGGCTACCTGAATTCCATATATTATAACCTGGACCCAACATTCTAGTATCTCCTTGCCACTGGGCAGAGGATTTGTCACAGCCAGTAAAAGAGTTCTGTTGATGTTTCAGAAATAGACTTGTCAGATGAAGATCAGGAATATGGCAGTGTGGATGAAGACTATGACAGTGATGATAGCCTTGAGGTAAGTGAGAAAATAGGAAATAATTACCTGCAGAAGTGAAGTATTTATTGTTTGTATTTATTTTGTTCATCAAAGAGCAAATTTTTACTGTCGGGGGAAAAAGATACAGGGGGACCAAACACGCCTACTTTGAATTCCTGTTTTGAAGAGACATTTGATCAACGCAGTTATTGTTGAAATAAGACTGTCTACTCTGAATCACTCTGTATTCCTGTAATATCTTCTGGTCCAGGTGGTATTAGAATTAAACAAGGTGTCACTGTATTTTCTGTGTCCTTTTGTTTATAAAAGGCAAATTTTTTTTTATGTGTTGGATTTTGTATACTATTATTTAGAAGCATGATATGTGATTGATTGCTGTTTTACAGCACATGGTACATGAAAGACTATTTAGTGCTGAGCAGTTAGTAAAGTACCTTGCCAAAGAGACACACTACAACAACCATCCCAGGTTAGTCTGGGTAGAATTTGAACCTGCAACCCATTGTTAGTGTGCATGAATGGGTAACTATTGATCCATGACTGGGTAACTATTGATCCATGACTGGGTAACTATTGATCCATGCTGGCTTCATGAAACTTGATGTTACACTTCCAGTTATAGAAGAGCAAACCAATCTGGTCTTTTTATGCCCCCACTTCGATTCTGTCTGTCCATCTGGAATCCATTTTAGTGTGATAGCACAAAAACTTTTGGACTTAGAGCCATGAAATTTTACACATTGTTGTGGTCATTAGTAGATGACCAGATTGCATATTCACAAAACTCCTCAACCTGAGTGCACACTCAGAACTTAAATTGGATTGCACCATATTTGTTACCTTTGCAAGCAGAGAAAGTCTATAAATTATGTTTGCTTCTTTGTGCACATTTGCATTAGAATTACTTTTATGGATACAATGAGATTGGCTGGTGAGTAAACATACTCTGTTTACACTATTCAGTTGCCAGTATTCTTATACATGTATATAAATGTACCAGTGCATGGTTCTTTGCCAAAACAATAAGTATTAAAATATATAATCACTATTTTAAGTATCAGTTTAAGTTGGTAACTGCATCACTGAAGCCTGTAGTTTTGTGACCACCACCCACGTCTTGTATAGCTGTTATGCACATGCAGTATTTTCTCCAATTAACTGACTTGTCTGGATATTGCACGATATGTTACATAAAACTATAGCAATTTGTGGACCCCAACCATTGTGTTATAGCGGGGTTTCACTGTATTTATGATAATCTGAACCATCATGGCTCAGTGGTAAGCATGTCAGACTCTAGACCAAAAGAGTGCAGGTTAGAATCCTACCATCAGATCAGCTTGAGTCAGCTACTGTGGTGTGTCCTTGGACAAGGCACTTTACTTTAATTGCCTTGGCACTAAATATCTACTTTGTTGCTGTATCATAAAAAATAAAAACACCAATAGAATCAAAATAAACATTTTAAAAATCCTATCTCCAAATAGCAAGACATAACTGGCTTGTGATCGTGATAACACAAACAAGTATGTATGGATTTTATCAAACACAGTTCGTGGATATATCTGAATACCTTGAATGATTCCAGTTC